>ML682019.1:2753077-2768472 GCA_007922195.1 Podocnemis expansa
TTAGGAAAAACTTCCTTACTAGGCGAGTGGTGAAGCATTGGAATAAGTTGCCTAGGGAGGTGGTGGAATCTCCATCTCTGGAGGTGTTCAAGTCCCAGCTGGACAAAACACTAACTGGGATGATCTAATGGGAGTGGTCCTGCTTTTTTTGGCAGGGGGTTGGACTAGATGACCTCGTGGGGTCCCTTCCAACCCTATGATTCTATGATTCTATGTATGCTCTTCATGCATCTGAGAAAGTGGGTTGGAGCCCATGAAAGCTTATGCTTGAAGAAATCTGTTAGCCTTTAAGGTGCCACAGGGCTCTCATTGTTTTGCTATACACAGATTAACATGGGTACCCCCTGGATATTTCCAGGATAGTATCTTCTGGCTATCTGTAGGATATAAGACCTGATGTATCAATTACAAGTAGGGTCCTGTCATGCAAATAGTAGTGCAACAGAAATTCCTTAATGAACAGTAAGTAGTTGTGGTAAGCAGCAGACATTGACCTTTTATCTTCAAAGAAAGACTTTTTATAATATTTTTCTTTCTGAATAAAAATTTAGACATACCCTTTTCTTTTTGAAAAACATCAGAGATATGAGAATGATCAACAGATTGAGATCAGTTTTCAAAATACGGATAAGAACTAGTGCCCATGAAAGTTAGATTTTTCCTTAGTATCTTTTGAAATCTAGTATAAGTTGTGTTAAGAAATTGAAAAAAAAATGCAAATCCTAGCACTGGTTCAGCTTTGAATAGGGCTCCACTATAGCAGGATGAATTCAGAATGATTGCATCATTTACATTCTAAGTTTGGTTTTCAAGTATAGTTGATTTTGCTTAAATGAGAGTCCTGTAGCTATTTTGTAATTAGGACTAATAGTTCTATGCAGTTCATAATTGGCCCAAAACAGGTGTTTTCTTTTCTCTCCTCTCCCTTCCTCTCTCCCCCAAATTAGGTATATTTTCAGCTCATGCTTAAAGGATGAAATCCTAAAAAATTCTGCTAAGCACACCACACAAATGAGGATACAGTATTTATAACGATTTTATGTTATAAAGCCTGTGTCTTACTCAGCATGCTGACATGTGGAGTATGGCCTGATTTTTAGATTCACCCACAATTCCAGGTGAAGTCAGTAAGAAATGGAGGTGCTCAAAACAAATGAAAATTTTCTAATGTGATCTGATAATATTTGGTGAACCTCAGTAAAGACAATACAATGAATTCAGATAACGAGCAGAGATAAAGTAGGTGCATTGTTTTATATTTTATGTATTGTAAGGCCCAATCCTTGTCTTGGTTACTCTGTATCCTATTCCTACCCTCCAGGGTATCTTCTGCCTCTTCCCTCAGTTTAATGTCATCTGCTGAGTTGCTAAGGGCACAATCCACACCATCCTCCAGATCACTGGTTCTCAACCACTGTGTTGGAACACATTTCTGTGTTACTACACAGAAGTAAGTGTGCCACGGAGACCCAGGGAGATGGCTGGATGGGGGGGGGGAAGCTGGTGTGTCCTGCAGGATTGTGATATGCCAGCAAGTGTGTCGCAATCTGCAGAAGGTTGAGAACCACTGCTTCAGATCATTCATGGAAATGTTGAACAAAAGCTGCTGCCCCAGGACCAACCCCTTGGGCACTCTGCTTATTACCAGCTTCCAACTAGACAACTGCGCTGTTGATCACTACCCATTGATCCTGCTGATCTCACCCACTTACACCCACTGTAGCTAGGCAGATTCCTGACAATACTGTTGAGACACTCAACTGAAAACACAGCCAGTATTATTCTTAAAGTTCAGGTTCCCTTTAACATTGCCTAATTACCAGGAATTGCACAATTCTTCCAGGGGTCTCATCCTTAAAGTTTCTATCTGATTTGTCTTACTTCCATTATCAGAAATTTGTGTCTGTGCTTTGAAAGTGGTAGCAGCTGGCAATCATTTATCATATCTGATTGTTCTTCAATGATTTGAGCTCAGACAACTTACCTTATCATCAGTGCAGGCAATTTTTATGTAAAGTACTCGTATTGACTATAAGAGATCTGATGGCAGTTTTAAAACCTTTCTGCATTAATAGCCTTTCCACTGCATTTAAGCATCCTGTCTCTTAGATGCTGTGACAAATGTGACACTGCTATTATATGTCCTAAGTACCCACTTTGAATGGTGACAACATCTATTCTTCAAAATGGTAATTGCCTAATGCAATCTATCATTCCAATTTATGTCCACCTAGGGAAAACTACACCTTTAAAATTGCATGAGTATTTAGTTAGAAATACATAATTAACCGGTTACCCTATTGGAATTACTTTGGGGGAGTTGCATAGCAGATTATATTGAGATTTTACTTTCTCTCAGATACAATACTTAGCATATATTAGTATATATTTTGTAATGTTCTAGATAAGTTGAAAGTGAGTTGGTCACTTTATCATCCATGTGGATCCTCTCGATGAGGAGCTGGGGCATCAATTGTCCAAGAGCCTTATCAGTTCACACTGATAAATACTTTTAAAACGGAGATGGTATGGTTTAGTGGTTAGGATACTGGACTGAGACTGAAGAAACTGGGATTCTTATGGTGGCTCTGTGACTAACCTACTGTGTGACCTTAGACCAGTCACCTCACTGCTCTGGGCCTCAGTTTCCCCTCCTACACTTCATTTGGCTTGTTTGTTTCAACTGTAAGCGCTTTAAGACAAGGCTTTTCTGTGTCAGGCAAATAGGTCCTAATTCTTCACTGGAGCTACCACTGCATAAATCAATCAGTCCAGTGGCCCTGAAAGCATTTGGTATCACAAAGGAAATAGGTGAATCCTCACAGAATTGGGCAACTGAGGCTCAGACTGAAAAATCACAAGTCATATGTGAGGTAAAGGAAGAGGATGAAAACAGGAGAAAATTACCTATTTCCTCCTTGAAAACCAGCCATTAGACTCAGTGGTTTTCATCCAAGCATCAATAGTAGCTTTCTAGCATCTCAAAACTCAAAATAAACATCACTGGGTTAGTTACATTACATATAGTCAATAAGGCTCATTAATTTTTTTAACTGAATTCTTTCAGCAGAAAATTGGCTTTGACCAAATGAAAATGTTTGCAAAAGGAATCAGCACTCTTAGAACTTTTTTTTTTGGAAAGAAAGAAAGACAGACAGACAGACAGACAGACTTTCCATTACCATTTTAAATCTGAGCATATTTAAGTGTTTGGCAGGTTTTGACCAATATATGTCAATTTTTGGCTATTGTTAAAAAGGAAATTTTCTGTGGACAATTTTTTTCCCCTGCGGGTTCTAGCTGTCACCTGGCGCTGCATCCAAAGTCCATTATAACCAGGGTCCTACAAAATTCACAGTCGTGAGAAACATGTCATGGCCTGTGAAATGTGGTTTCCCCCATAAAATCTGTCTGTTGTGGGGGACACCAGAGTTCACAGAGCTGGGCAGCCAGAGAATAGCAGCTGTTGGCCAGAAGACCAGCTCTGAAGAGGACAGGCCAGCATTACAGGTGAATGGATGTCCACCCAGAAGCCTAATCCCCCCCCCCGCCCCCGAGCCAGCCAAAGTCCTCTTTAACTCCTAAGTTCTAGGCGTGAAGCAGTGGTAGGGTGGAGATGGTGTAAAAGAAAGGCAGCAACATCATAGCACCTTCACTTCTGTCTTGCTGCTGATGGGAGCCCCTTCAGAGCTGTGCACCTGTCCGGCAGCTGCTCTCTGAGCACCCAGCTCTTGCAGCAGCAGCACAGAAATAAGGGCAGTAATACTATAAACCCCCCACCCCCACCCAAGCCTTGAAACCCTCCCCACAACTCCCTTAGGGGTCAGGGCATCCATGGTTACACAGCTATGACATTTCAGCTTTAGATAGCTGAAACCATGAAATTTACAAGTTCCAAAGGGGCAACCATGTCAGTCTAGTTCAATAAAACAAACAACGAGTCCTGTGGCACTTAAAGACTAGCAAAATTTATTTATCAAATGAGCTCTTGCAGGAGAAAAGCATCTGACAAAGTGGGATTTTCTCCCATGAATGCTCATGCATGAAATTTATGATTTTTAAAATCTATAACCGTGAAATTGATAGAAGTGGACTGTGAATTTGGTAGGGCCCTAATTACAGTCCATGGAAGGACTCCCCTTGGGTTTGGATGAAGCCTGCAGTCAGAACATAGCTAATAATAATGAATAAATTTAATCGCTAGCCATTGAACATAAAAAGTGACTTTGAATATCTCCTTCCTCCCTCTTTTTACTATACTATAGCACTGTGGGCCAATGTACAGACATTGCAGTGCAAGTGGTCCTAGGGGTTTAGTTCTGGAAGGTGCTGAGCATCTTAGCTCATAAGGAAGGCAATAGAAGTCGAAGGCAGTCAGCACTGTTCAGGAGATGCTCAGTACCTTATAGTATCAGGCCACTACTGCATTTTCCTTGGCAATCCATAGCTCTGTACCTTCTGGACCCAAGTACGGCTGCTCTGGAGGATTGTGCCTACCCCTTTCATACAGCTGCACCACCAAAAAAACTCCGCAAAACACCTTGCTATGTCCAATATGTTCCTCCATTCAATGCTGTTTGGTTTGTTTGGCCAGGAGGAGAGAGGAAAATTTGTTCTTAACTGCTGATGATAGGACAAGAAGTAATGGGCTCAGATTACAGCAAAAGAAGGTTTAGGTTGGACATGAGGAGAAAATGCCTAACTGTCAGGGTGATTAACCACTGGAATAAGTTGCCCAGGCAGGCTGTGGACTCTCCATCATTGGAAGTATTTAAGAGCAGGTTAAACAAATACCTGTCAGGGATGGTTTAAGAGGGTACTTGGTCCTGCCGTGAGGGCAGTGGCCTGGACTCGATGACCTCTCATGGTCCTTTCCAGTTTTTATGATTCTATATACCTAGTTCACATTCTCAGGATGCCACTCCCTCAGCAGAGGAATAAATATGTTCCATATGCTATACAATGATAATTTATTCTAGCCTGCTAGTCTTAAATTTTCCATGAAGAATTGCTGCTATACAGAATGTAAAAAGTACATTCCACATCCAAAAAAGTTTTTGTTTAAAAAGAACGTCACCTCTGTTTTGCAGTGCCTTTAATATTCTTTCTGTTATTTTAGCAACAAGTTTTTTCCTCATTGAAATTGAAGTGACTGAATTAAATGACAATTATTTAATATGTAGCTGTACAGGACATTAAGAATGATAACATTCATCTGAATTCATAAATGTGCACGGGTTTATTTAAAAACTCCTCAAGGCAGATTCATGATCATGCATTTTATTACCATAAATGACACTGTCCTGGGCAACATAATGCACCTGATGAAGCACTGAAAGATCAAAAGGTAAAAGCCTTCGTCTAAAACCTAGGAGGAGAACATCTGAAATTTGTAAATGTCATTGTAATGAACTAATATAAATATGTGGAGGTCTCAATCCTGCAAAGTGCTGGATTGGTCCCTAGAATCACAATGAAACTTAGCTGATCTTCCTCTGCATTGAGCCTAATAGATTTGTTAAATGATATAGGCCTAAATGGTCAAAAGAGACTTGGGCAGAGCCTCAGCTGGTGTAAATTGTCATAGCTCCATTGACTTCAATGGTACAATATGATAATTTGGACCATCTGGAGGATCCACCCAACTCTACATTCAGCGCTGACTGTGGAACATCTTGGGATATAGGGCTACAGCTCCCTCTGTTCAGCATTCACAAGTCTATCAGATTTTTTACTTAAAGATTCTCACAAACCAGCCTCATGAGTTTATTTTTGCACAGATTTTTTGCCAACTGATGCAGCCTATGTCCTGTTACTTTTAGAGCAACTTATGATTTTTCTGTTTGATTATTATGTATGTTTGATTGTAGGCTTTTTTTTAACATAGTTGGGGCTAAATCCATCACTCCTGTTGTTCTATTCAACTTAATGGAGCATCACTGAAAATGCATTTATCTTGACACCTCACATGAGGAAGAATCAGAGCAGTAAAAATGGTGTCTGCAGCACAATTCACTTACATATGTTCAGGCTGCTCTCGGAGCCATAAATCATTCCTTGAAACATTGCATAAAGTGATTTTGTTGGGGGGAAGAGGGAGCCAAGTTTCTTTGACATTTTGTGCCTCACTGAGAATGGGAGGAATGAACACCCCGCATTCAAAAAGTTCTCTGCAACCCTTCAACTGCAGTACAAATGATCTCACTGATATCTGCAGAAAGGAGAAATTGAGGACATTACAGGAGAGGCCATGCAGCAGCATGTCTGAAGTTTTGAATTCTCTGGCACGCGTACACATAAAGACCCAAAACGTTCCTTCCCTCTAATCCAAAATATGGATAATAGGAACAGAAAGACACTCATCATTTTGTAAACACATCTAAACAACTTAGCATGTAAGAGAAGACAAGGATTTCTTTCAGAAGACATGTAAGAAAGCAGTTTAAGACCACTCACATATGTAATGATGCAACAGTGATGTCACTTGAACAGTGATGATATTTGGCACAACTTCTCCACTGCAATGTCATATGACCCTCAGACCACACAATGCACCAAATCATGAAAGTATTATTAATTTTATCCACAGGCAAACTCCTAATGACTTCAGTGAGAGTTTTGACTGCATATGGGCCTCAGGATTTGTCTCTGCGATAATTGATTACATAAATAATTATGATCAGACATTATTAACATACCAGTTTAGAGCCAGATTTTTAAAAGTTATTTAGGACCTAAAGATCCAGAAAGGTGCTTTGTAGGATGTTCAAGAGTACTTAGGTCCAAATATCTCATTGAAAATCAATACATTATCAATGCATTAAAAATCAACTTCAGGGTTATCTGTATATATAGACTACAAATGTTTTGTGTAAAACATGAGTAAACAGGCTTTGTATAGAACCTAGTGTCCTGCTTTCTCCTTGCAACCTAGGACCAGGATGGAAACAACTCTGTGGCTTCTACGTACAGTTCACAGAGCTGCAAACTAGCACCAGCCCAACCAGCCTCTCCAAAGTGACTGCACTGCTGTGCGGAAAGCCAGCAACCTGCAGAGGGTATATACTCTGCATAACCTCTCTGCAGTTTCTCTTTCCTCATGCAACAGAACCACAGCTCTGCTTTCCCACTGTTTTCTTTCAGTGCAAAAGCTATGAGATGTACGGGGCTAGGATTCTTATTAGTGACACTGGGCTTTGAAACAGATCACTTAAGGTGCTACGTCTTTGGGTGTTGGAAGCAGGAGTGTCATTCCATAATACATGAGAGACAAGACAGCATGAGCATGTATTATACACAGAATATTGGGCTTTTGTCTCCTATTTTCCTGTAAACTATGAAAACACCGACTGCCCCGCAATTGCCTGTTCTCTGTGGTAAGTAATTATACAGTCTTTATTAGATTTGTCTGAGTGGCTGTGTGTGTCAGAGACTTCAAAGCCTTGGCAAGCAACTCCATTCTAATACATTGGTACTTCAGTTAATTGAAAAATTGGCCCACTATTTTGGGCCATATTTGGTCACTTTTAATAATGCATTGCTCAAGGGTACAGTATGTTTCTTTTAAAATAATCTTTGGATTTGCAAACCTGAAATCACAGGCAAGGACAGTTTAGTTTCAAAAGCCATTATCTGTAGTATAACCAAAAGAAAGAAGGAGCCCTGTGGCACTTTTAAAGACTAACACATTTATTTATTGCATGACCTTTTATGGGTGTAATCCCACTTCGTCAAATGTATGCAATAGAAAATGTGACAGTAGCTGCAAATATGTACATACAGTGAAGGGTGGGTCACAAAGTAAATTCAAACATTTCCCGAGGGATAAACTGCTAGCCTATTTCTGCAGAGTAAACAAGGTGTTTTGATTCAAACAGGCAGCCATATTAGTCTAGTTCAGTAAAACAAACAAAGCGTCTGATGAAGTGGGATTTTTTTCCCACTAACGCTCATGCAATAAATAAATTTGTTAGTCTTTAAGTGCCACAGGACTCCTTGTTTGTTTGTTTTTTTAATTCAAGCGGTGTGTAAGAGGGAAAGCAAGAGCTGAGAAGGGTCACAGACGGGAAATCGTGTCTATCCCTCTGGAAATGTTTGAATTTACCTTGTGACCCACCCTTCTCTGAATGTATGTATTTGCAGTTATCATGCCACATTTTCCATTTCATTCATCTGATCAAGTAGGATAACACCCACAAAAGCTTATGTAATAAATAAATTCGTTAGTGTTTAAAAGTGCCACGGAATTCTTTCTTTCCTTTGGTTTTGCTGGAATGTATTGACACGGCTACCCCTCCAGAACGTGGCATCTAAGTATCTGACTGACCCTTCATTATGAGCAGGAATTATGTTCAGAAATGAAATATCAAGACTTAATATTTTTGTGTAGCTGCAGCCGGCAGCTGGTCCTCTGCAGGCTTCTTCACTTCTGCCCTAGTAGCAAGTTTCATGGACTACCAAAAACTACATATAAAATGTACAGGAAGTTTGGCAACTCTGCCCTTCCTGGATGACTTACCTTATAGCACATCTTGTGTTTTTTTAGATCCTTTTACTAAACTAAAACACTGTTAAATTCAACAAAGTATACCAAATACAACAATGGACTTACAAGTCCTTCAGGCTGCTTACAAACAACATGTCTTAATCAAGCCTATTCAGCAATCTTCCTGATTTGCTGTATTGCAAACCCTCAAGGCATGTCCTTGTCTGCAGCAGACCATTCAGTCTTGTGATCAATAACAGGGTCAGATTGTGAATTGTTTCACCTTGTGTGTCTACTCTCATTTCATTTGTCTCAGCCAGTTGGTCAGATATCTTGAACAGATGCTTACCATTCCTTTTCCTAAGAATTCCTTACTATTGCCTTTTCCTATGATTTTGCTTTCTTCATCTGTGAACAGTGAATATGAGCGAGGTGACTCTTCCCTGATGATGTTTTTTTCCCTGTGCAAAGTACATTGCACTGTATTAAAAGTGATATTTTTATGACAAAGATATATTTTTAAAAATCATATTAGAGTCAACAAAGGATGACTAAGTTCTGCCACCAAACTGGAATGTGCACCCATAGCTTAAAAAATAATGAAAATTAAAAAATACAATATGGGGCCTCTTTTAGTGGTTTTTGAACATGCAGTGTTCATATTATAAAGATCTTTTCAAGTGTGGGTTAAATGACAGTTAAGATCCTCCATAACCAGGAGCTGGGGGTTCAATACTATATATGAGATCTACGATAAAGCTATTAGAGTTAAAAACCTTTTTAGTTGCTCACTTCTGTCTTCATATATGGAAATACAATTATATCACTTCCATCTTCAAAAACCTTCTGTAGCTTTCCGCCCATTTCAGAATTTAATACAAATTTGTCCTTCTAAGTGTTCTAAATTGTCTGTTCCAAAGGGGTAGGCATGTCAGCCTAGTTCTGCAAAACAAACAAGGAGTCTAGTGGCACTTAAAGACTAACTAACTTATTTATTGCATGAGCTTTTATGGGAGAAAATCCCACTTTGTCAGGTGCTTGAAAATGGAGAACTACAGATGAATGGAAGGAAAATAAATGCAGGGAAGTATAAATCATAGAATCAAGTCAGACTGTTACGGAAAATCAATGTAATTCTCTGCGTATCCCTTCCTCTATGTCCTCATCTTTCTTAGAGATGTAAATCTTTACTGTTACGGCACTTGGCCTGGACAGAGGGTCTCTGAATAAAGTAGCTTATAGAATTATGGTCTAAATAATTTATTATGACTTCTGAACATTATCTCCCAAATAATCTCTGAAACTCTGGGTTATGGGCAGCTGATACAAACGATCAGATGTCTGAGCTGTTGTCCTGCCTCTTCTTCTAATCCTTTCCATTCCTTTCCCAAGACCCCCACACCACTTGCTGTGTTGCTTCTTTTGCTCCCTGGGTTTGGGGCTGCTCCAGGGGCTGGTGGGAGGTGGAACACGTGGAGTGGAGTGGGAAGTAGAAGCTCAGCGTGAAGGTGGGTGGGGAGGTGGGGCTAGCCTCCACAAAGGGACAGGTGCATGAGTTGCTCCTGCTATGGGTAATATTATTCTTTAATTTAACAATTAAATGGTGCACTGATTCAGTAATTTATAGCTTGATTCATCTAACTTGACTTGTCAAAGTATAGGTCCTGCATCTAATATTGAGAATAACTTTGCTTCTGAGATCATAGCTGACTCTTCTTTAATGGTTTTCATCAGAGAATGTTAATGTTTTATGGCTTTATATAAATCACATGAATCAATGGTATATCCATACTTTATCTCACTTTTCACTTACAACCCTAGAACTAAACCATTCTGTAAGCTGTTCTGCCTTTCAAATATATCCCAGCTTTCCATATCATCAAATTCATTTTTTACTTTATCTGTTAAGGAAAATTGAATTTTTCTTGGTGTCTGGTTCACTAGAATTACTGATTTGCCTAACTTACTGCAGAATTCTCTTTTTAGACATCCTGAGCTTTGGAAAGCATCTGAGAATTCTGCCATTGTGTCTGTGCTCTTTGTGCTATGGGTGGCATTTGCAGCCAATATCTTTGTAAACTAATTTCATGTCTAGGCAGTGTTTTAATCTTAAAACAAGTGACACATCAACATTGACTTTTTGGAAAGTGATCTTGAATTTTAAAATAAGATATAATAGTTCCTTGCCCTTTTACTGTTTTTTTTTTTAATCCTGAATATGAAACAAGTTCTGCTTTATGCCTCTGTACTCTTATCTGAAGTCATATATGTTCTTGGAATAACGTATCATTTTGTGCCATTATCAGTTTTAAAGGATTCAGCTTTGCTACTGATTTTTAGCTGTATTTACCTATCTAAAGCAATTTCCTCTCCAGTCATTGGACCTGATTCTCAAGCACCTTGCCCCTTATGTAAGCATTTCCCCCATGCTAAGTGGATGTAAACACTACCAAAGCAGAATAATATCATTTTACATTTAGTTTGCACAGGGGCAAATAAGCATACAAGATGAAAGTCAGGAAACAAGCAGGCCTATTGTACCTCCAGTTTTCTTTGCAAGGAATTTTTAAAGCTTTTTACAGTCTCAGCTGGGCATCGTTTTACAATTTCCTCACATATTTAGGGTTGTCTCTGCAATCATCAGAACTAGAAACTTAATTTAAAAAAAAAGGATGTTGAGAGAGTCTGCAGCATGATTTTGCAATGATGGGTGAATTCTGCAGCAAATTCCAGAACTGCACAATTCATGGGTTTCCAGATGAAATGGTTGTCACTGTGAACTGAGACACACTCTACAAATGGCTATGTCTCAGGCTGAAGATAAATCAGTTCTCCACAATCATCTGTGTCCTTCTTGTTATTCAGTATTACACAAAGGAGGCCCCCCCCCATCATCTCATTCCCTAAATTGTTTCAGCTGTAGTCTTCATTTTAGTCACATATTCATTAACTGGATCATCATAAGCACCACTTTTATGGGCTTATGGTACCTAACAAATATAATTCCTGCCAAATGTTCATTGTTTTCTTTCTTCTCCCATGTCAAAACCACAAGTACCTGTAACATCATCAGACCGGGTGCGGGGATGGAGGAGAGCTGTCTGCACAATTAGATGCTGTCTCTGATACACCAATGGCATTTAGAAAAATGCTGAAGTATTGTTTAAGATAGTGTTCTTGTTCTACTAACTTCCTTTGTAAACTCTGAATTTCAAGGAAGTAATTTGTCTATTATTGGTTTGAGATACTTTAAGAGTTGATGTAAAGAACTGCACAGGATAAACCATTTGCACTGCCCAACAAATTTTTATTGTTGTGGCCTAGCCTTAGAGGATAGAGCACTGGACATGAACTTAGGCTGCATTCCTGGCCCTGCCTACTCAGTGACCTTGAGCAAGTTACTTAGCTTCCCTCTTCTTCAGTTTCTCCCTCTGCAGAACAAGGATAAATGATGCATCCTTCTGTAGGACTTTGAGATCTATTGATTAAAAAGTGCTGTCTAAGAGTTAAATATTATGAAAGCCAGGAATTATATATTTTAGTGTGCCATCCTCTGGTACTTCTCTGTATATAGAGCACTATCACAGACACAGAGCACTACCATCAGGGTAACTCCTCATAAGTGTAATGAGCATTCTGGAAGCAGGTTGATTAGAAAGTAAGACTTTTATTAATTGAACCAGCAACCAGCTGAGATTGCACAAGCTCCTGGAAAAGTTCAGGTTCACACTGGACATGCTCAGTGGTTGACCAGGTATTAGCAAAATCGTTCAAAAATTAGCATTATTTCTTCTTAGCATAACCACTACCATCTTTGTAATAAAAATAGGAAACCACACACTAGGAATGTTTAATCTTAAGACTAAAGTGAAGTGGGGCCTGATGATGGTCCTGAAGGGCTGTTATAGAGGATGGTGATCAATTGTTCTCCATACCCACTGGAAGTCAAAAAAGAAATAATGGATTAAAACTGCAGCAAGAGTGATGTAGATTAGACGTTAGGGAAAACTTTCTAATCCTCAGGGTAGTTAAGCACTAGAATAGGTTTCCAGGGGAAGTAGGAGAATCCCAGTCATTAGAGATTTTTAAGAACAGGCAGAACAAACACTGCTCAGGGATGATCTAGGGTTGCTTAATCCTTCAGCGCAGAAGACCAGATTTATATGACTTCTCAATGTCCCTTCCAGCCCTACATTTGTACCTATCCTTAAAGAAGCATGCTGTGCTTTAGTTTGAAAAAAAATTATAACTGATGCTATACAAAATCATGTCTCGTAACATACTTCTGTCTCCCTTTGCTTACAAACAACTGATCTGATCTCAAATACATACCATATATATAAATACTTTTCTAAAATATCCTTTTCAGAAATGACATTAAAACAAAGAAATTCAGACCAGACATTAATTGCAAAGCACCTGCAATCATATAGGTACATTTTGATACCTTTTAATTTAAAAAAATATATACCAAGAATGAGCTCATCTTTTACATTGCCTTAGCTAATTATCCTCTCCCTGAAAATATAACTATGTTACTTAATGTGAAAACAGTCACTACACAACTGATAATAATGCAAAACTGTCCTGAATTTCTCCTTTGCTACAAATTCAGAACTCAGCTTATATTTGCAAACCCAGGATGATTTATGTGGGTGAGTAAAAACCCTGAGAAAATTCATTTCAATGCAACCACATGACACTCAACAGTTTACTCAAACCCTGATCTATTGCAGGGACAGAAGAGAAAATATCCATACAAGCTGAAATAATTTATTTGGGCCCAAATCTAGTGTTCTTTACTGTGTAGAGTAAACCAAGAGATGCAATTTGTGTTTAAATTTAACAGGAAACTTTACCACAAAGTAAAGTGAGAAAAGTAAAACAATGCATTGTGAAGAGAAAAATCTGTTTGGTATCTTTCCCCACAGCTAAATGAACTCAGTGCTTTATTGATTACTGAAGAGCATTTGTGTGTCAGCTGGGAATGGGGGTAGGGAGCTGGTTCAGTTAGTGAGGCTGTTGAATTCCCTGAGCTGTAGGCAACACAGCAAGTCAATGCACCCTCATTATGGATGGTGTCCCTAACCCACAGATGAATTTAAAAAAAACAAAAAAAAAAGCCCAGTAAACTGGATTGCATTACAGGGAGGGAGGGCAAAAGGAAATACTGGGGACTAAGAGACAGAAGAAGGGGAAGAGACTTATGAGGAGAACTGCGGGGGAGGAGGGCTGGCGGGTGGAAAAAATGAGAAAAGGGCACAGAAAACACACTGAGAGAGAAGAAGCTGAGTAAATGGAAAGGCCAAAACCAAGGAAGACTGGCAGACAGGAAAGAAGTAGGAAGAAGAGGTTGGAAGAAGAAAGGACAGGCATTGAAACAAAACCAGACTGAGACAAGTGGAAGGGAGGAAACACTGATGTACAGAGAAAGCAAGAAACACGGAAGAAAAAGAGGTGAAACCGAGAGCAGAGCCCATCACTTCTGACCACAGTGAGGCCTGACCAGGTGGAAACGGAACTGGGAGGGGTGGGGGTGGAGAGACAGCCACTGAGGAGCCTGGATCTGGGTCTGGTGAGGCAAGACAGGATTCTCAATGGGTGAAGGAAACATTTGGTATGAGAAGCTGCAAGACAGCTGGCTGCTTTGGGAATATTGGAAAGTGATGCATGGCTGATGGAAATGCTGCTGGGGGTACTAGGCGATGAGGTGGAGGGCACAGCTGGACTCTTGATGAAGGAGGCAAGGGCATGGGGTGGAGCTGGTCACAAGCAGCCCAGGCTGGGGCAGAGGACAGGACTGTGGGCTGGGGCTGGATCAGAGTGGGAGCCAGGGCTCCGGGAGAGGACTGGATGGGGCAGGATTGGAGCAGGAGCCAGGAGCTCTAGGGTGGGAGGTGGAGCTGGGAGGATGAACTGGGGCTGGGGCAGAGTGGGCACCAGGGGCTCTGGGGGAGGAGTGGGAGTCAAGGACTCCAGGGTGGAGCTAGATAGGATCTGGAGGATGATGTTGGAGGAGGCCGAGGTTTCAGGATGGATGGGCTGGGGCAGAGCAGGAGCCAAGGGCTTTGGGATGGAGCTGGGACCAGAGGCTGCGGGGGAGGACAGGGTGGAAGAGCCAGGAGCTCTGGGGCAAGGCTGGATATTGCAGGCACCAGGGGCTTCTGGCTGGGGCAGGTGGGAACAGGAGCCAGAGGCTCTGGAGAAGGATGGGGTGGGCTGCATAGGAGCAGGAGCCATCGGCTCAGGCATGGGGAATGCCAGGGACAGTGGGCAAGAGGGAGCCGGGGTGGTGGCTGGGTGGGAGAGGGAGCTGGGCCTGATGGGGTTGGGTGGCTGAGAGCAAGTGCCATGCTCTGCGGTGGGGCAGTGTAGGAGCTGGAGCCAGCGTCTGTTGGAGGAGGACCAGGTGGGCTTGGAATAGGAGCTGGGGCTCTGCCGGAGGATGAGGTGGGCTGGGCGCAGGAGCGTTGCTGCCCCAGGGAAGGACCCAGAGCACTGGCCCAGGCCCCACCTCCCCCTCCGGCCATGCCTGCAGCCAGAGCCGGGGCAGCCATGGGGCCACCCGACCTAGGACAGGGCTGGAAGCGGCTGCCACCGTGGGCAGCTGGACCCCGGCTCTCCAGCTGGAGGCTCGAAGAGGCAGGGGCCCCGCCAGGACCTGGGCACCGGTGCTGGGATTTGGGGCATGGGCCATGTGTGCCAGGTGCCAGCGATGCCCCTGTGGCAGGGGAGCACAGATGAGGAGCCAGGGGCTGCGGGGCAGGACAGAGGGGCAGGGTAGGAGGCAGGGGCAGGAGCCAGGGGCTGCGGGGCAGGACAGAGGGGCAGGGTAGGAGGCAGGGGCAGGGGCAGGAGCCAGGGGCTGCGGGGCAGGACAGAGGGGCGGGGTAGGAGGCAGGGGCAGGAG
>ML682019.1:2773472-2809353 GCA_007922195.1 Podocnemis expansa
AGGGGCGGGGCAGGAGGCAGGGGCAGGAGGCAGGACGGAGGGGCAGGCTAGCAGGCAGGGCAGAGGTGCGGGGCTGGAGGCGGAGCCAGGGGCTGGGGGCGGAGCCGGAGGCGGGGCGGGAGTTGGCGGCGGCGGGAGCGGAGCGGAGCGCGGCGCAGCGCGAGGCAGCGGCTCGGAGCTCGGCAGGCGGCGGGTGGGTCCCGGCGCGTCTCGCTCGCGGTTTGGGGCGCGGAGCTGGCGCGTGGCGCGTGTCCCGCCCGGGCGCAGGTGAGGGTCCCCCGACGGCCGCACACCCCGCCCGTGGGTTCACACCGCGCTGCCCCGGCTGTCGGGAGCGGGAAGATTTGCTCCGGTTTAAAACAAGGGGGTCGGTGGCTGGAAGAAGTGGAGGGTGTGTGGCGTGCCCGGGGTCTGCCTTTCTCTGGCTCTGTCCTCGGGTCCGTTGCGTTTCTCTGGGTGGGTCTCATTGTTTTGCAGCCGCATGTCGTCGGTGGCAGGGGCCGGGAGGCGCCGGGGTTGTGCGCCGGGCTGGGGCGAGGACGGAGTCCCCGGCGGGCTCGGTGGAGGAGGAATGGTGCTTAGTTGTCTCGAGACGGCGGGCAGCTCCTGGCTCCGAGCGTCAAACTTGCAGCCTGCCCCTGCTATACAAAGGAAACGCAAGCTTGGAGATGCGTGAAAACCTTTCTCTAAAGTGACTGCGTTTTAGGAGTAGGCATCTTAATAATGGATTTAAAAAAATGATACTGTTAGAGATTCAGTGTGTGTAATCTTGTTAGCACAGACGTACGGTCCAGCATGTGCCTTTTCTTCCTATGCAGTGGGTATGTGTTTACACCTATATACCTTTTCTGGTTTCAGTCTTGGTTTAATTTTTTCAGGATGTTTCCACTTTCCAATTATTCTCTCAGCTGGAGTGCTCTGCAGTTTTTACTTGATGGGCTGGAGAATTTTAACTTTTGAAAATTACCTTATCCGCTTCTCAGATCTTATCATATATCATTGATATGCTCCTAAGGGGTCTACTCTCCAGTCTCCATGTGAACTCCTAACACTAATGCACGCACACCCAAGCAAAATGCATGGATCAATACAATATTGATGCACATATATCACACAGACTATTTGAAGGGAATATATATAATGCGTCTACACACACAGTTTCCCCTTCCTGTTTATAATTCCATTTATGATCACTTTGTTTGCTTCCCCCACAAAGGGTGTTCGATTTAGCTGAAGAGGATGCTAATGATACAAAAAATGTCATTTGGTAACAACTGGTGCAGCTCTCCAGACTAAACTGTTCATGTGCGTCGAGTCATGGTGGGTGTAAATTCCAATAGATCCTAACATGTCTAATGCCCTGAATGTATTTTGGTTTGGCAGTTTTTGATGGACTTGCTAAGTGCTCCAGTCTGCTGGAGCTTAGTTTCTAGCCCCCAAGAGAAACCTGGTAGTTATATGAAAACCTCTGTCTAACTCAGAGCTTGATTTCAAAGGAAGAATCCATGACACAGAACTGGTATTAGGATTATGGAAAGTGATGTGTGATTTAGTTGAAGAAAGAGGAAATTCAGAAGTGATTTATAAAATGGAATACAAGTATTTTACAGGAGCTATTTTATCTATCATCAATGCACCCATTTATTATTTCTCTTCTTTAGAAGCAATCTGTCTTCATTTTTCAATTTTATTGCCTTTTTCACATTGACTTTTATTGATTAAATTGTTTTGCTTGCCTGTCATCAGAGCTGTCTGGCCCTAGCTTTAACAGTATTTTTAACTACTGTTCAGTTTGTCCCCATCTTTTTTTTTTTTAAAAAAAGGGGGGGTGACAACAAAAAAAAGCATCTGTCATATCTGCAGGGTCGTTTTCATTTTAGAGCGCTGAATTTATATTACTTTATTCAACATTGATCTTTCTATTGTACATAAATATTTTGTGGCTCTTTTCAAGTGTTAAAATAAGATGGACCAGTTCAAGCAGATTTTGATTGAGATAAAGTAAAATATAAATTTGACTCCCTTTAATGGCCGTTCTAGCTCCTTGTGTTCTCTGGTCTCCAGACTCCAAATTATAAAGCAGCGTGAATGGTAAGTCAGTAGTACATCTATCTTTTAATGAATTTAATCATTAATTGTCTTGATCATACTTTCTGTCAACTAACATGTCTAGCCATCAGCAGATTCATCTTTAGCCAAATTCATATTTGACTAAACATGGCATTAAAATATGTAGAGCTTCACTTGGTATGGATGATTAAAAATAATGTAGAAGTTCAGAACTAAATAAGAAAAGGTTTAATAGACTGTTGAAGAACTAGGGTTTTCTTTCTTTTGCAAAAGAGCCTTTACCAATGTTTATTGAATTTGCTTGTCTGCATGAAGAAAAGAACTGTTGTTTTGTTATGTAGCAGCTGTAGGAAGATTGACAGCTACAAACTGCAAATCTATGAAGGCTCTGTCCATAACAATTTTGAGTTCATTTAGATGTCCTACACATATTATCATTTGCAAAATTATATAAACAAAGATACATTTGTGGAGAAAATATAACATGTAGATAATGCACTATAAAAATTTTGAAGCTATAATTAGCAGAGTGTGGACTTGTCTGGGATATGACATTCATAGAGTTGAATTAAATCTTATTAAAACATGAATACGCAATTTAAAATTAGAATATATACAAGAAATGCTTATTTTAAACATGCCTTCTTAATTGGAAGTATATTAAGTGTAATAGCCTATTTGTTGAGATAAAGAGAACATCATTGATGCCATGGCGTGCTTTGCATTTCTAAACAGAATCTAATGAATTACAAACATTCATTACACCGCAAGCAGTTGCTGAAACTGCTCAGGACCCCAAAATAGAGAGTTATTTGTATATTTGATGCTCAAATTTTTTCTGGTTTTGGATTCTCTTTAAAAACAGAAATAAATAAATAGCATTGTTTTGCTAGCTCTAAATCTTTTGTTGGTCTACTCTTGTCTCATAAATTTATGTTTAAATACCTCCAGCTTCTTCAGGTTGTAGAACTTTCTGTTGAGAAGTTTGGGAAAGCTGCATGGAGGGAACCAGCTTTATTAAATTTTGTAAGAGTCGAGGACATATAATACACTGGGGAAGGTCAGGTTTTTACTAGATGTCTGAGGTGGAATGAAGATTGTTCCTTTGACCTTTCTAAATTCAAGCTATGTGCTAATTTTAAAGGGCATCTTATATAAATATTGGTAATCCATTGTCTAGCTGTACATATCAAGATACAAAAGAGAGATTAGGTCAATATTTCTTGGATTTATAGGTAAATAGTTATTTTAAAATTCACATCTACTTAAGCACGAGTGTTATTTAAAACAGCTATTGCCATACTGTCATTTGTTCTGTATGGACGTGAGTGAAAGCCCACTGTAGTCAATAAAGTGGGACATACTTTTAGGCCAAGTTGTTCAAAAATGACTTGATTTTTGGGTGCCTTAGTTGGTAGATACTAAGGAGTCTGATGAATAATTGTCAGAAGAGCAAGTCAGGGTGTAAATCTGCAGCATGCTAAGTTGCCAAGCATTAATTTACTATAGAGAAAAGTCTAGAGTATGGGTTGTCAATATTTTCTGAAAATCAGGCCCACTTAATAAGTCTAGAGTTTGGCACCCTGAAATAGAAGCACCTAAAATCACAAGTCACTTTTGAAAATCTTGGCCTATAGGAGTTAGAGGAGAGAATGAGAGTAAGTAGGATAAGGAAAAACTTTTAGAATTATCCAATTTAAGGATTGTTTTGTTTGAGTATTATGAACAGTAGAGATTTCATAATGTCAGTGCAGATTCTGGCCAGTAACACTGTATTCCTACTTTGGTGTACGTACATGAGAGACCGTGTGATGGTGTTCTGTGGTATGAGGTTTTATTGGCATCAATTTAGGATGACCAAGCTAATCAAGAGTAGCAAGATGTGTGAGTTATGCAGGTCATCCCTAGGAAGTGTCAATAAAAACCTCATATCATACTGTCATCCAACGTATATTGCATATACCTCATATTTTAAAGAAAATCTGTTTTTGAAATGGCTTAGAGTTGCAAAAATGCCAGTTTTTCATATCCCTCCTGTTGTAAAGCTGGGCTGAATTCACTCCTCCTAGCTAAGTGCACAGGGCTCAGAAGAAGAAGAAAATTAAAATATAACTAAGACCACACTTGAATTGTGGGTTGGTTGTCAAAAAATAATTGTGATTAAGTTGTGGACAAGCCTTGGAAAATTATGTAATAATGGACCTTAGTGTTTGTGATGATAAAGTCCGTTGTAACTTTTTTGTATGTGATTTTTCAGCTGTTTGTTACACAGAGGGGGCCCTGTTGCCACAATTGTGGCAGAATCCTAATAGTGCAGAAATTGCAGATTCCACAATATCACAAGTTAATGAGACTTTTTAGTTATAAAACCCATCCTCTGGATGCCTGTTTGTCCAGCATGGTAAAGGCTAGAGGGAAAGTATGAAGTCTATTGCTAGTGGGAATTATCAAGATTTCCCTTCAGGAGAGCAGTGTGCTGGTGGTCGGTTAAGTAAGTAACCGTGCCCCATTTGCTCCACAAATCAGGAGCATCGCTGCCCTGGGGAAGGACCCGGGGCACCGGCCCAGGCCCCGCCCCCTGACTGCAGGCCACACCCCTGGCCGGGGACAGGGCAGGGAGTGGCAGCTGCAGCTTCAGGGCCCCCTGGCCTACGAAGGGGCCGGAAGTGGCCGCAGCCGCTGTGGGCAGCTGAGCCCCGAATTTCCAGCCAGATCTGGCTGGAGACTGGGAGAGGCAGGGGCCTGCCAGGACCTGGGGCACTGGTGCCGGGATTTGGGGCATGGGCCCAGTGTGCCAGGGGCCAGCGACGCCCCTGCCACAAATCGACTCCTGATGCGATGAGTCTGGTTAATTGTTGGCCTATATGACATCTTTTATTATGGGTTAAAATCACAGAGAAGCTTGTCATGGTGAAATAACTATTTAAGTAATTAGATTCCTCAGACTACCTTTATGTTTTGGGTACGGATGTAGGTGTGGGGTAGAAGTTGTGTTGGTGGTGGGATTAGTAATGATCTGCTGGGAATGAACGAAGACCAGATGTCTGTATTGATGTTGTCCGATGTATCAGCAGCCACTGACATTGGTGAACACAGGTGGTATTGACTTGTTTGCAGACTGCAGTAGCAGTAGATGGAGCTGCTCTTGAGTGACTCCATTATTTTTATAAGTGTCCCAGAAGGTGGGACAATTGCTCTTCCTCCCTAAGGTGCTATAGTTTAGAGTTCCACCAGGTTCCATCTTGTTTCTTATCTTGTTTAGTCTGTACATGGGGAAGACATAAGAAATAGCACCACAGCTGACAACACGTCAGTTTAATAGTACTGTCTTATTTGGCTCCACCATAAATGTAGAATGACTGTCTGAGTGTTTGGAGGGCTGGAGCCCAGATGAGAGAGAGAACCAAAGTGATATTTACTGCAGGAAACAGCCAGATCCTATGATGGGGTTGATATATTCCCCTCCTGTTGAATGGGTGAACTGCCCATTTGTTACTCAAGTTTGCACTCTGTAAGTACCTGAAAACGTATCTTTTGGGGATGGATCTGACTGCAGTGGATTATATCTTTGTTTCTTGAAGCTACATTCTTGCAATGGGGCTACAATTCAAGTTATCTTGGAAACTTGAATTAGTTCGAAATGCAGCAGCCATTTAGTAAATGTTATACTTCAATGAGGGCACAGAGGGTTCGTAAGTTCACTGCCTGCCTTTGGTTTCTGAGTGGATTTTAAGATGTTGGCTGTGACCTATTAAACCCTGACTGGCTTGGCGCTGTCCCATTTGAGACTGCTGCTATACTGCAGCAGCTGTGATCAGCAAAGATTCTCACTGGTTTGACCTCAAGGGGATGGTGACAGAACTTCTTCCCTGAGCAACACCTCACCTTCCTCCATGAGGAACCCTCAGAAGCTCTGTCCTTGGTCTGAAGTGGTCTTGGGTTCTTTATCTCCATGGTACTATGCAAAGCCCATTCTTTGCCCTCATGTCTGATGAGAGTGAGGTCATTAGCAGAA
The DNA here is from genome assembly GCA_007922195.1 of Podocnemis expansa. NCBI lineage: Eukaryota > Metazoa > Chordata > Testudines > Podocnemididae > Podocnemis > Podocnemis expansa. Next base: position 2,779,558 of record ML682019.1, read on the forward strand.
AGTGGCTAATGGATGGCAGAGCTTTTTCCCTTTAAACTTGGTCAATTTTGCTGGAGTTTTTACTGTAAATTCCTCTTTGGTTTATTGGTCAAATAATGTAAACCGCCCTTAGAGAAGCAGATGGAATGAGAACCTTTTATGCCATTATAACTCAAAATAAAGAGGTAGGAGAGGGAAGAAAGATGTCATAATTTTGAAATCTGGTATCTTGGGATTTCAGAGTTTACAAGCTAATTTTCTCCCTCTGGAAAGCTCGGGCTCTCCACTTTCCGATGGTATAAAGCTCCTGTCTGTTATCTTGTAGGGTAGAAATGTACTAGACTTCAGTTGTAGACTTTAGTTGCTAAAATGAAAGTTTCTCTTAAAAGGGAGAGAGGGTTATTGCTTTCTTGTCGTGTTGTATTCCACTCTAGTGGCTGGTCAACATAAAGGGTAAGTACCTACTAAGGCTGTCATGCAATGAAGTTACTCCTTTAGTTAATGTAGCACTGGAGTCTGTCTTGGAGCTGGAGCTGGAGTTTTATCCTCAAAGATGACCTGGCATGGAGGTGGTTGCATCAGTTTTGTAGGGCCAGTTAACAATTTGCTTCGGTCTTACACCCTGTCCTCTAGTTAACTAATTCCCTCTTTACTCCCAGTCTGTTGGGTTTGCATCCCCACTCAATCCATTAAATGTTAGTCACTCCCCCCCCCACACACATGCTCTATGACATTCTCAATTCCCTTTCCCCAATTCATAAAATCAGTTCTAACCTCCCAAACGTATCCATTTCATTCTCAGCCACTTCCCCTCAATCTGTTCGGTTCTCAGAGCCATTCTACATTTATCATTTCTCAGCTTCGCCAGCTAATAAATCCTTTCCCCATCCCCAGTGCATCCAATATAATCTTAATGCCCTTTTCCCTCATTCAACACTTTGTCTGCATGCTATCTCCAAATTCCTCCTACCTACTGTTCCTTCCCCCACTCACCCACTGACCCCAGAGTTAACGTTACTGTGAGAACAGTTTTCTTTTCCCAACCTTATATAATTTGTTTTGAATGTAATATTATATAGTAAAAGATTTTGTAGTTTAAATTTCATAGGTCAGATGTAGCACCTAGATCTACTTGTGGAGGGGTCTCTGCAGGCACAGATTTCATTCCTCTTACACAGAATATTTGGGGAAAGAGGTAAGTTATCTTTGTGGTGCTAAGCTCAAAACTCAAGAGATGGCACTCCAGGGGGGTTATTCTGCATAGAGGAGAGAGTGGAGACTGGGACCACTAGCCATAGAAATTATCTGGGAAGTGTAATACAAGCCCAGATTTTTAGGCTTGTGGAGTTTACTTATTATTTTGTTCTTGGAGCTGGTTAATTCCTTGAACTGAAATTGTTGGTTGCATAAGGTGACTGTCTACTCCTTTGCTAACAGAACTTTCTGCATCAAACAACTTCTCTTGCAGTGGTGACAAATTCTGCAAAAGCAAGTTTCTCTGCAGGAGCGTAAGGACTTCAGTGTGGAATCCTCCTGCTTTCTAATTTTCCTACAGAGAGAGCGAGCCTTCTGTTGAAAACTTGCAGCCGGGCATGTTAACTACAGTGCTAACTCAGCACTGTACATATTATAATTCCCAATATTAGCTAAGTTTTGTCTCCCTGACCCTTCTGGCTACCAGTACCAGTCTTCTTTTCTTCCAGCCCCACTGCCCAGTGCCTGGCCCCAATCTGCTTCCTCCACTGACACCTTGCTGCAGTTTCAGTTCCTTTTGCTTTTGTGCGTGAGTCAGTCTGCTGCCTCCATGTTGCCTGGGTCTAGAAGGGGAATGCTAAGCATATGTCAACACTGAAGTTAGACACCTGCAGTAGGATCATGACAGTTGACTCAGGTTCATGGGGTTCAAGGTAGTGAGCTGTTTCATTGCAGAGTGGATGTTGGGCTTCAGAGCAGGCTCTAGACCCTATACAGGTGTGGCCAAACTGTGGCTTGGGAGCCACATGTGGCTCTTAAATGAAAAAGTGTGCCTTGCAGAAGAACGTCAGCAAATCAATTTAGTAGGTAAAAGTATATTGCTATATGCCTCAGTAGGGCTCTTGAAGGTTTAATAATCAACATGTGTGGCTCTTGAGTTCCATAAGTTTGGCCACCTCTGCCCTATAAGGTGAGAGGGTCCAAGAGCTGGGAATGCAGCCTGAGCACAAATATCTACACCTCAGTTAAATAGCCTCTTAGCCAAAGCCCCATGAACCTGAGCCAGCTGGCACAGGTCTGGTGTGGATGTCTAATGGGAGTACAGAAATAACCTAAGAGTGGAGAAGAGACTCTCCCTGCTTTTTGTTCTGGTGCTCAATACCATAGTGGCTCCAGTAGCTGGCAGCAGCAACTGCAAAGAAGAGTTCAGCCACTGCCAACCTGGAATGGAACATGCTCCATGCGAACACATTCTCGTAAGAGTCTATCTGCCAAACACTAACATGGCTCTGTGGGTGGAGATTAAAATGTTATAATTTAGGCAAATGTGGCTAAATTTGCAGGAACAGCAAAAGGCACATCCGTAACACTAGGGTGACACCCTCCCTGGACTAAATGTGAAGCCTGTGCTGCTAGCAAGGGAATGCTAGAACTCAGTGAAACAGTTGTAGGGATTTTTAATAAAGGGATAGCTATTTTTCCCTAATCTTGTTCTTTAAAACATCTAAAATGTTTTTGGTGAAACTTAGGGGAAAACAAAAAAACAAACAAACAAAAAAAAAAAACCAAAAACCCCAAACCAGAACAGTCTGAGGAAGATTCTAAGCTTGGGAAATTCATATAAAACAGTGAAAATTTTGCAAAGCTGTAAACACTTGAAAACAAATCTTTATCTATAAGTAAGTATCTAATCTTTATCTATAAGTAAGTATCTAAAACAAATCTAATCTATAAGTAAGTATCACACGACTTTAACACTGCATATCACTGCTAGTTCTACCTATGATATCTTGGTTCAATGCTACAAGTTACTCTGAGCCTGCAGACCCCTGCTTTTGTCCCCTATTTTGGAGGTTTGGTGTCATACATTGAAAAGCAAGTTTTTATGTGTACAGCTGTGTGTGTGTGTGTGTGTGTGTGTGTGTGTGTGTGTGTATAGATGGTGTGAAAATACAAGGTATGATGAATGGCATAATGGTTTTAGCAACAATCAAACAAGTTTGACTTGATGGTATTACTTGAAATGACTAGAGCAGGGGTGGACAAAATTGCTCATAGCCAGGGGTGTCGCTGGCACTGGGCACTCTGAGGCACGTGCCCCGAACCCTGCTCCAGAGCCCCGGATCTCCAGCCCAATTGGGCTGGGGATCTGGGGCCCGGCCGCCCGCAGTTGCGGCAGCCCTGTCCCCAGCCAGAGATCCGGGGCCTGGCTGCTGACAGCCGTGGCAGCCCCGTCCCCTGCCAGGGATGCGGGGCTTGGCTGCCTGCGGTGGCACCTGGCCCTGAACACGGCCAGGGGGCGGGGCCTGTGGGCCAGGGGTGGGGCCTGGGCCCGTGCCCTGGGTCGCTACCTCAGCCAGTGACACCCCTGCTCATAGCTAGGTGCCAGCAATTTTACTTTTGATCACCAGAAGGTACTCCTCCATTACGTTTCTGCAGTGGAGCTGGTGACAGACTACTAAAATTGGTCGCCATGGTGACCAGAAACATTGTGTTGAGGCCTGGAGCAATGTTGCCTCTAAGGCCCTAACTCACCTGAGCAACTTATGTTGCTTGCTGTGCTCTCTCGGGGGCCTGATACTGTCAGCGCCGCTGGCCTGATCCTGCCTCTCCTGGTCACTGCCCCAGCTGGCACAACCCCATATTCCCTCCAACCCCATGTCCCCTTTCATGGCAGGCTTCCCCTGCCCTGTCCCCAGTGCCCCCCTCCTGCCCCTTACCCAGCTGCTGGAGTGGCATGGCCTGGCCCCCTGGCAGTCCTCCGGCTGGAAGAGTTCTCACTGAGCATGCTCAGAGACCCTGTGCATGCTCAGTAAGAGCATACCCCAAGTGGGAGTTTTTGAAACTCCCAGCTCGGAGCCGCTCACAGCTAGGACTGCAGCTGCTGGTGGCGCAGGGCTGGCAGTGTTCCCTGTGCCAGGCGGTGGTGGTGGCTGTGTGGCCGCGCAGCTTAGAGGGAACATTCGCCTGGTGTGGAGGTATATATTGATAGATATGGGAGAAGAAAAAGCTTTGCTTATATGTAGGTATGCAAATACTTCAGAGTGAGACAAGGTAAGGGTAAAATGCAGTTGAATCCTATAAACCAGTATAGTTTGGAAAATGTTATTGACAGGGCTGTCCCTAGGGGAGTGCAGGGCCTGGGGCCGTCTGCATATGGACGCCCCCTGGCTGCCCCCTGTGCTGGTGGGACAGGCCATCCCCGAGGCTGGCCCTGCACTCCTGCCCTTCCCCTGAGCCGGGGCGGAGTGGGCAGGTTTATGAGCTGGGCTTAGCTCTACCGCCCTGCCTCTGGGCTGGCCCTTCCCACCCCCAGGGTGTAACAGCTGGCCCAGGGGAGGGGCGAGAGAGTGGAGCCCGGCCTCTGAGCTGGTCAGCTCTGCCCCTGGGCCAGCTGTTCCCCATCCTGGGGGTGAGGCAAGCCAGCCCAGAGCTGAGGCCTGCTCCACGCTGAAGGCAGTGGGGAGGTGGTGTGGGACAGCGCAGCCATGGGCAGCAGTGGTGCGGGCCCCATGCTGCCCTGCTCACGGCACGAGAGCACAGGGCCCATGGAACTGTGGGGCCAGGAGCGATTGCTCCTCTTGTCCCCCCCCACTCCTTACAGACAGCCGTTGTTGTTGAGTGGTAATCAGTTTACCATGTGTAGCTTTACATACATGATTTATCTCACTGTCCATTAAATATGGCGTTTCTGAAGTTTTCTAATTTGGTAACAAACTATGTTTGCCCCATTGGTACAGGGCCAGCTCTACTGTGAGGCAAGAGACAGACATGGCGTCAGGTGACAGTTTCTTAGGGGTGCCTAGTCCCCCTTAGGATCAGGCTGGCTCCCGCCTCTTCAACTCTTTCTTAGCAGCTCTGGTACTGTTAGTCAACCTGCAGCTTAACTCATGTAGGCAGAGTGCACTTTAAATCCCTCTGCAGGCAGATGCTCGAGATTTATGCACTTTAGAAAACCATTTTCAACCTCCATGAATGAGAAGGGGGGAGGTGCCAAATCAAAATTTGGCTTGGGGCACCACAACCCTTGAGCCGGCCCTGCATTGGTATTTAGCATTTTAAAAAATTATTTCCAGTTAGACTCTTTAGTCTTGTGTGTGACAGGAGAAAGTAAACCTTTCAGGTGTTTTGTTTTATTTTAATCAAAATGGTGGATTTCTTTTTATCCTGTGCATTACTTTAACATGCTGCAAGTCTTTAACAGATGTGTATTCACTGGGAGATTGCTGAATGTGTTGTCACTGCTTTACAAGCTGGCAGACGGTTCAAAACTCTGAGCCTGTTTCTGTCAGATGAATTTTCTTGATTGCCTGTGCATGTGCAAACTTCAAAATATCATAATTACCTCTTTAAAGAGGGGAAAAAAAATAAAAGAAAGGAAACTAAGGCAAGACTTCAGCCTGCCATTCTCACTTAAGTACAAAGAAAATAGTATAGTTTAAAGAAAACGGAGATGTCAGAGCAGAAATTTTATTTTGTAACACAAGCAATCAGTATTTTTCAGGATAGAAACTGTCTCCAGAAAATCAGACTGTAATTTAAGGCTTTGAATATGGACACACAAACATAAGAAAAACTAACCTTAAACTGTTACACAAACTTACTGTCAGTTTTGAAAACCCTCTGAATGTTTGAGTGATGAGTTTTGTAAGAGCTTTGGACATGGCTTTCTTGTTTAATGCCCATGAGCATCCCTCTGCTCATGGGACATCTGCAGGATCAGGCCTACAGTCAATGTTAGTATTAAAAATAGTTAATCTCATTCCAAAGGTGTTTTATTTGTCCAGATAATACTCCTAATCCTTTCACTTAATCTACCAAACAAGTGTGCATTTTTTGGTAAACTAGAATATTAGCAGATTTTACAGAATTCATTACTTTGTGTGGCGGGGGAAGGGCGCGTGGGGAAAACTTTGATATATCTTGTGCCTTCTGAGATATATTCAGTTTTACAATATTGTTGCCTCTGTGACTTGCTATTGTACTTTAATCCATCCCCCAAAAACTTGCCAGCTCTATTAGTTAGGAATTCAGAGAGCACATTGATGTCAAATGTTAGGAAATGGGCCATATTTCATAGAGGACTGTGGAAGAGCACTTTGCAAGATTCATGGCATGAATTAAGGTGCTAGTCGATTTAGATTTTTCAGCTATCTTTTCAAGCACCAAAAGAGGGCAAATTCTTGGTAAAATAAATCTAGAGACCTTAATGACACTGGAGTATTTTAAGCACAACCCCTGAGATTCTGAAGTGCCCAATGCTAATTATAAATCAAGATTTTCTTTCTGATGTTTAAGACACTGTCTTTGCGCTGCCATGGTTGAGGACTTCGTGGTTGTCTTTTTGCCAAAAAAGCATGAATATCCTGCAAGGAAAAGTTCTCTAGCTCAAGCTGCAAAAGATCTTAAGTCTCTTACCAGGAGGTGTCACTGCAGTTCAATGTGAACTATTGAAGTACATCTCTAGGGACAAAAGAGATTCAAGGTCTCATCAGATATGACTGGTCATGTATTCAGATGCAGTGATGTGCTGCCAATGGTGTTTTTTTTTTAAGTTCCATAATATCTTCCTCTGCCCCTTTCAAGGCTTGTGTACCATATGCATGCAAAAGGGAGACTGAGTGGCTGTGACTGTGGAATCTGTTGGTTTGTTTTCACTATTTAAACAAAAGTGCTTTCTCCTAACCAAGGAAAAAGGCAACATCACTTGGTAAAGAAATGTATATAAAGTGCACTTGCTAGATTGACGCTTTTCCCCAAAAATATACTCAGAGTATTAATACTATAACTCAACTTTTGAGGTAATATGAAGTGGTCTATGTGTGTGTGAAGACCGTGTAGAGGTAGTGGGATATCTTAGTGCATCCTTTCCTCGGGATTTTTTTAAATACCTGACACTTGATGCAATCCGGTCCATTCCCTTGGCACTATTCCTTCTTTCAGAATGGTGACAGACTGTAACACAGAGCTCCTATGAACCCTGAAGCAATTCCTGAAAGGTATGTGAAGAGTTCATTGTAGATCTTGCAATGAATCCCCGTGTCCGAAGGGGATGGAGCCAGGGACAAGCTCTGGCATCATGCCCTTAAATACTACTGATTCGTCTTTTTCACAGAACAATTCTTACAGCTTTATTTGGAGTGTAATCTATTTTATATAGCTTGCTAATGAGGTGAAGACTGGTTAATTATACTGGTCTGTGAAGTTGTGTTTATGCCCCCAGTTCCCCAATTTTTCTTTACAATCCAACCTTTCTTTTAACTGCATATTTCCTGGATGAAAATATGAAGCACTGGCTGCTGCTATGAACTTGCATGCTGTAGCTTTATAACTCTTGGTATTAGTATTCTGGAGGTCTAAAAAACAAGCAAGGAATCCTGTGGCACTTAAAGACTAACAAATTTATTTATTTAGTCTTTAAGTGCCACAGGACTCCTTGCTTGTTTTGCTGAACTAGACTAACACGGCTGCCCCTTTGGAACTTGGAGATATGAAGAGGCAGATTCTGGCAAAAAAACCCCACAGTATTCAAAACTCATCTTTTTATGGCACAGTAAAACAGCTGGAAATGTTATTCTTCTGAAACAAAAAATAACAAATCAAGAACTGTAAAATCTCCAATGGTTCATTTCTTTTTTGGCTGTTTGGCTTGTAATTCATTGTGTTTTCCTGATCTAGCATTATTTTCCTTCTGAAGCCAAGAAAGTCAAACAAAGGTAATTCATGTTAAATGGCCACTGGATTTTCAATTATTGTCTGATAAATATTGTGTGGAAAAAGAAATCTCAGTAAATACAGTTTCTCTACTATTTCTGAAGTTTAACAATCTTCTTTATATTGTAAGTGTATAAAAATGGACTAACTAACCCATCAGCTGTTTGTTTCTTCTGGTAGCTTCAGTACATTATGAAAGTTTGCTCTGTGATGTAAGACTGTACCAGACTGTTTATTACACAGCATTTTTATAGGCTTTCAAATAACATCCAGAGTAAAATGACACAAACAAAAGACAACCTTCAAATAGGCTGTGTATTTTTCTTTTGCTAATGGACACTAAAAATTTAGAATATTAAATACAAATTACTAGCCCAGTGCATGTGGGAGATTGGGGCATTCATGACATTCACTATAGATCAAACTCAGGTAATGCTGGTAGATTTAGGGGAAACCAACCAGAAGATCTATCAAGGCTGATGTATCCTTCCTTATGTGAAGGTGTTTACTCACCATTTTCACTTACATAAGCAATCGGTGATGAAGTTGGATGTTATGTACTTTATAAAGATCATATTACACTTGTGTCCAGGAATGCACATTAGCATCTGTGTCTAACCAGAAGATTGTGACTTCTTTTTTCTGGCTGTTGACCTTGTTACCATGATCTCCATGCCCTTGTCACATCAAGATTGGCTTACTATAATGCACTCTGTGTGAAACTGCACCTTAAATCTATCCAGAAACTTAAGCTGTAACAGCCTGCTTGTTAAGCAGTACATCTCGATGGCAGATATGTTGTCAGTTCTCTGTGATCTGCACTGACTGTTTATTGGTTTCTGACTGAAGTTTAAATGTTGGTTTTGATCTATAAAGCCCTAAAATTTATGACTTGAGACCTGCTTGTTTTGGAGACTTCCTTTCGCTCTGTGACATGTTGCCAGCATTGGCATCAAGAGTAGTCTTTTGGTTTGTTTTTACTTTGAGATCATACTATGTAAGAGCCACTTTACTTTGGAATGCGATATCCAACCCTTGAGGTTTGAAATAACCTGAAATTGTTTACTTGCTAGGCATGGGCCACAGCTCATATGTTTGAGCAGGCATTGTTGTGGTCCTAAGGCAAATGAATGGGATTTCTGTCTACTGGGGAAAGTGTGATGGGTTTTCTTTAAAGTTGTGTTGATCACATGACTAGTGAGTAGGATGGGTTGAAATTGTACATATTTCTCAACAGAATATTGAGTTTCAGACTAAATGGTTTTTTGGGGGGGGTCATAAAATGTGTTTTCGATGTTTCCTTGTATTCATCAAAATATTTTGGTAGGAAATGGGGGGGGGGCTTGTACAGAAAATTTTGACAAAATGAAAGCAGTTTGGTTGATGTTGAAATTTTTAGTATGGGGAAGGAAATTTTCAGACGAGCTCTACAAGACAGCAAGTGACATGTGTTAAGAGGGGAGGAAGAGGGTCTGTTGGCTTTGATTTTTTTTTTCTTTTTAACCTTAGCTCTTACATTTAAATTCATATGTATTATTTTATGTCAGTGGGGCTTAGGACTTTCTTTGGATGGGATGTCCTTGGGTGAAGAGGCTGAATAAGACTAACATTTAAATAAATAAATGAAAACTGACAGACGGAGAGCACAGGAGACTGAGGGCTAAATCCTCTGTGTAAATTGGCATTGCTCCATCAAAGTCAATGGAGGTATACTGAATGACACTACTTTAAAGATCTGACCCAAAGTCCTCTGTTGACAGAATAGACAGTGCTCATGGCTATCTCTAATGGAGGGACCTCTATCCTTTATTTATATGACTTTTACCAGGATGAGTAAAAAAAAGTTAATCTCATTGAATCAAAATATGCCAATACATGAAGACAGACAAGTTTTGTTCCATTCACTAAGAGTCAGCAAAAGTGCAACACAGTCTGCATGCACATTCAGTCCTTACCTTCTTTGCAAAGGCCATCAAGAAGGGTGTCAGTATTTTCAGCAGTGGTACTGACACCAACTGGTTTCACGTAGCTATTAGACAGCAATAACACTTTCAGATTCAGTTTTCAGGGACTTGGGTGTATTTCAACTGATTTTGGGTGCTACTGTGATGTAAACGACTAGAATCAGATCACTTCCTTGCCTGTCTTTGCAGGGTCCTCAGGCATTAGCGTGCTTTGGTTACTTCTCTTCTCTTTGTGGCACACAGTTGTTTAGTCTCCTTTATTGCCATAATAATGCAGTCTAGTCCAGTGGTCATCAAAGCTGGGGTCGCGACCCGGTACTGGGTTGCAGCACCAGTGCTGCCCCGGGGGACGGAGGGGGCTCCCCTGCTGGCTGTTGCTGTTCTCCAGGGAGCCGGGGTAAGGGGAGAAGTAACAGTGTGAGCCTTTAGTGCAGAGCACTGAGGCAAAAGCCAGGAATGTGAAAAGATGTCATTAGGCTTAACAGTGAGGTCTTAATGGTCATTCAAGCAATCCCTGTGCCTCCTCTCTGACTCACTGTGTCCCTTTGGAGGCTTCTCTCCATTGAGGGACTCAGGGTTATTCACAGATCACAGACGAAAGGCACGTTTTAGCTTCCAGCTTGCATCCCCTGATCACATGAAAAGAATTGAGGCTACTGACAAGCAACCTTTGAGCTTTTTAGCAATAGACCCAGTGAAGAAAAGAAAAAAAAAATCCCACCATTATATCACCATTTTTGGGAGCTTTTGGGGGTGGTGGTTGCAGGGTTTTTTTTACAACTTAGGACTTGCCTCTCTTTTTTTCAGTTTGTTGACTTCCCTTGCTTGCCAAAGAAGTTCTAACTTGTAGATTTTAATAAAAATACCATACTTTCTAACACAGGCTCCTGCTAGAACAGTCTGCTTTTCTCTTCCCTTTTCAATTATCAGTCTTAATGGTACCACCCTGATATTCAGGTCTCGCATGGCCCTAAAGGCAATGAGGCCATTGTGGTTCTGTTGTGCAAAGGAGGAAAACAATGGGAAGATTAACTCTTTGAGTGCTATAGAGCTGTTGCTGATGGCATGTCATGGTCCTTACAGAGACTGCTATGGATAGGACAGTGAGGGAACTCAGAGAGTTAAACTGGAAGAAACTGAGCCACATGGGCAGAGCATTGCATAGGGTGTACAAAACTCCACTTGTTCAGCTTAACCTGCATTCAGCTTTGCTGTTTGTGGGTGAAACATGGCAGTAGTGTCTGAACAGTGAGTTTTCTGCAGCACAGCAGCCGGCAATGTGAGCCATGGAATTCAGTTGGACACCTGAGCCCAAGATTTTGCATAATAAAATCCAGCTCAGGGGTGGATCTGCTGGAGGGAGAAGTTTAAGCTGTACAGGGACCTGGCCTTGCAGGAGGATAACTTCACCTTACTGGAGCACCAGGTGTAGAGAAGTCTGTAGTGCACTAAAGTTCACCACTGCCTCAAAGCTCACAGCGGTCCTGGGAAACTACTGTGCGCCACAACAGAGTGAAACTGTGAAGCGACACAGGTTATAACAAGATTCCAGTCTGAAGGGGAGTGGATAGCAACCATCGTGTTGCTGCCTTATGCACACTGCCAGGGACAGCGGACACCAGATCAAGTAGAGAGGGCTAGCACCCCTTCATTCACAATATTGTGAACAATTGTGTGTTAATGGAAGCTCATGCAGACTCAGGGAGCAGATGAAGAGCAGAGCTGACAGTGGATCAGAGGGGTTCCTGGGACTGGGCAGTGGAGAAGGGAGCAGGACTTGGAGGGACTTGGACAGGCAGGCTCAGCAGTGGATAGGAACTTCCAGGACCTTTCTTTCCAGCCTGGCACTGGCTCTCTTCTCCTTCCTCTGTCTCAGCACTTCCATCTCATTTCTCCACCTGGTTGCGCCCCCCCCCCCCATTTGCAAGGAGCTCCCACACACACACTCCAGGCTACTATGTGCAATTTTAGAGACTTGACATACTTCCTGATTTGAGACAGGAGCATGGCATGTGGGATCACTCTCTGCATCTTTCAGGATCAGTGGTCATCAAAGTTACAAAGGTAGTGAGCTGTGGCACTAGGGCTGCATCTGGGGGTGGGGGGGTGCCCCTCGCTTCCTGGCTGGCCTGTGCTGCTCCTGCTTTTTCTTCAGTGGGGGATCACCGCATGGCAGAGGGGTCCTGAACTGGGTCCTGAGGAAAAAAGTTTAACCACCACTGGTCTTGTCTGATTATTGGGTGCAGAACAAGGGCAAATGGGTTGGGTTTAGTGACCTGCAATACGCAAGAAGTTAGATCTGATGGTCTGTTGGTCTCTTCTGGTCTTAAAATCTGTGTATGCAAAAACTAATAATTGACTGGAGTGACGCAGGTGTTCTACAGTTGAAAGACAGTTTTCCTTCTCTGTCAGTTCAATATATATAATTGCACAAACAATAAGGTTTACAGGAGTTTTTAACTTAAGTGTTTAATAAAGAACTGAATCGTCCCTGTCTGAGTCAGTGCACAGGGGGACTGTAAATGGGCCAAGTGGGCTGCCACTGGGCTGCAAACTCTGGCCTTTAGTGGGAAAGGAGAGGATGAGAAAGTCTTCCATGTTATCTCCCTCGCACACCCATAGTTCTAATTTATGACAAAATATACCTGAGATTCCCTGAATGATGATTCTCTCCTTTCCTGAGGCTGCTCTACTATGTTTTCTTCTGCCTTAGGACAGCACTAACAATCCTGGGAGAAATGTGGTGCTCAAAAAGATTTATGGATGACTGTTTGGAAGGTTGGCTTAATTTATAAAAAAATTGTAGTCCAGCCACCTCCAAACAGTTCTGTATCTTTGCTGTGAAGGAGGGGTTACATTTTTCTGTGCCTCTTCTTCATAAGGTTGTATTGTCCTTACAGCTAGGGAAGTTACTGCAAACAGTAGTGAGAAATAGGGGTTAATCAGTCCCAAACATCTGTGCAACTCAACCTGGTGATTTGGTCCAAAGTAAATGGAACTGCATGACCCATAAGAGTTGCACCTGTGAAAAAGAGGAGAATTTGTCTTTCATGTTAATTCCATGATGTATCTCAACTTGTTTCTTGGAAACAAATTACTTGTATTGAAAGGTCATTTGTAGAACTGAATGTACACATGAAGGGTCTCAATTGATTCCTGGAGCAATATATGGAATGTTCTTATAGCTGTTAATCTGCAAACCACTTTAAAACTAACAAAGAAAATTGAAAATTAACATTATGTAATTACTCTTGAGATTCAAGAGGTTTCAATTGACAGTTGTTTCTGTGATCAATATTTCATTATGCTACTGAATTAGTCTGAAATGTTTTTGGAAACAACTAGTATTAATTGTTGATAAAGAACTTTCATTAATTAACTGATCATATTGATTTACTGACTTAATGAGAATTCATGTGAAAGGAATTTCCAGCATATTCAGCAATCATTTTTGTTAGAAGTATTAACTTTTTTACAGTCTTCCTTTAGAATCATAAGGTTGGAAGGGGCCTCATGAGGTCATCTAGTCCAACCCCCTGCTAAAAGCAGGGCCACTCCCACTAAATCATCCCAGCCAGGATTTTATCTAATCAGGCTTTAAATGTTTCCAAAAATGGAGATTCCACCACCTCTGTAAGTAACTGATTCCAATGCTTCACCACCCTCCTAGGAGAAAGCTTTCCCTAATATCCAACTTCAGCTGCCCCAGCTGCAGCTTGAAACCATTGCTCCTTGTTCTGTCCTCTGTTACTACTGAGACCAGCCTAGCTCCCTCTTCTTTGGAGAGCCCCTTCGAGTAGCTGAAGGTTGCTACCAAATCCCCCCTCAGTCTTCTCTTCTGCAGACTAAAAAAAGCTTAGTTCCTTCAGTCTCTCTTTGTAAGTCATGTGCCACCAACCAACTAATAATTTTTGTTGCCCTCCGCTGGACTCTTTCTCATTTGTCAATATCCTTTCTGTAGTGTGGAGCCCAAAACTGGACAAAGTATACCAGATGTGGCCTCACCAGCGACAAGCAGAGGGGAATAATCAAATCCCCTGCTCGGCTAGTAACACTCCTGCTGATGCAGCCCAATATGCTTTCTGCCTTTTTGGCATCAGGAGCACGTTGTTGACTCGTATCCAGCTTCCCATCCACCATAAATCCTTACCCTTTAATAGTCTGCAAGTACAAATATAAAGTAGTGTGATAGAATCAGTTTCTTTAACAAATATCCTTATTAAAATCATATATATGGCAAACCAGAAATTTTTTTTTTTTTTTAAAGCTTAGATCCGGGTTAGAAAATGATGTACAAGACCATTGGCCTGCAAATTTATGCATTAAATAGTCTGTCTAGAATTAGGTATATTTGTGTGTGCATGGGGAACCCATGTAAACTGACATACAAGCTGTATTCAAGGTGGGCTCCTCCTATGTGCAGCTAAAAGAACTGCTGTTTTGCTCATCTGTTTGGTGGGAAGCTTGTCATTTTTTTTTCCATTCCTTGAATGCTCATTTGTTCTAATTTACATCAAGACAGTTTCTTTCTGCGTTGTGGCTTTGTTTGTTTTAGAAGAATCTTTCGAGAACCTGAGCTGAAAACAAATACACTCTATAAAGTAAATTTCAAATCATAAAGGATGTATGACGTGCATTGTTTAAGTCTCTGCCATATGCCTGAAGTGTGTTATGTTGCAGTGAGGTTGTTTGTTTTATTCCTGCGGACTAATTTGTTCAGTAAAAAGGGTTTGCCATACTGGCACTTGACAGGCTGGGGAGAAAATAATCAATGGAAATGTACATTAAGGGCCAATGTGTTTGCAGCCTTCACTATGACCTTTTTTTCCAGTGCTTCCTCATGGATTATGCAGGCAAATATTTCCACCAGAAGTTATATCACATAGACAACCAATATTTAAGAAACACAAGAGAAATTTCTTTTGTGTTTTATTCCATACCACAACAGGAGAACAATCAACAGGAGAATGATTCTTTTAGATTCATATGAAGACTGTGAGGAAGAGCTGCCCCTCAAGAAAGAGATGCTTCTGCAGGCAGAATGTTTTACCATGTAGAGGACCAGAACAAACTGTTCATGGTTAAAGCAGGTTAATCTGATACTCACATTTGCCCCAGTATGCTATGCATACACTTTGTCAGAGATTGATCTGTTGGATTTAGAGTGGAGGTGGTGGCAGGATGGTGTAGGCAACTATATGTCCTGCCACTGTTTCTGTGATGCGATGAAGGTAGATTTCAGGGATTAAATTTTCTCTCACTTGGGCCTTGTCTGTACGCAGCAGAAGCACAGATTTAACTAAACACATTATAAAAAAAAAAGTTTAATTAAGCTGGTGCATGCCCCTCTGTAGATTCTCTTTATATAGGCTTGAAACTTGTTGTATTGGTTTACTTTTTACCATTAAATTAACTGAGAAAACTATTTAAACCAAACATGATTTTGCCCAGTTTAAATACATCAGTTTAAAAATCTCTACCATTTCTCTCTTTTACAATGCTTTCTTCAGCATGGCCAATATTTAAAGTTTAACTGATTTAACTAGAGGGTGGGTGTGGGTCTGTGTTTCATTTGCTTGTTACTGGTGCAAAGCCTTCTCATTCATATGGATTAAAACCTGACTGACATTGGTTTATCATTCACCAGTTAATTTACAGGTGCAAGCTAAACCGATCCAGCCTTTTTCAGCCTAATACAAGTGTGCCCACACAAGTTACCAGTTTAACTAAATGAGTTTAGAGTAATTTTGATCTAACCAGTGCTGCTTCTCCATGTAGACATGCTCTTAGTTTATACCAGTGTCACCTGGCATATAGGTAAGGATTTATATAACTCTATAGTGGAGTAACTAACTCCACTGAATGCGGTGGGAGTCTGCTTTACAGTGAGAGGACGTTCATATGCCTATGCTATCAATCTCCCACCTTTCACAATCATTGTTTACTTTTTCCCATCCCCTCAAACAAATGCATTTATGATTTCTACATGAAAACTATTGCTGCATTTTCTCCCTATGCATATTCCTTGCTACTCATCTGTCATCTCAAAGGCTGCGCCCTAGAAATGCTACAAGTTTAGGACTGCTTCTGGAGTTCATTGTTTGACTCGAAAATAATAGACATTTAAATGGGTTTTTAAAAATTCTAAATCAGTGTGTTTCAGAAGTAGTAGTTACCCATGGTTACCATGATCAGAAAAAAAAATCTTTGGCATTTTAACACCGTTATGTATTTATGTTCTCTATAACCAATGCATATTGAAACAATAAGATGTGATAGGGAGTCTATTTCAGAGGCACCAATGTACATCTCAGGCCTATTGTCATCAATGTGGCTGTGGCTGAAGGGAGAGCTACTTTAGCTACCGGAATAGTGCACTAGTCTCTTTACTGAGGTACTACCCAGTGTTTTATTGCTATTTTGAAATGACAATTTAAAAAAAAACAAAGGAAAGAAAAAACCCTAAAAGAGCTACACTCTTGTATTTGCTTGAGATTTTGCTATGTTTGGCATCAATGGCAGCTCAGAAGAAAAGCTACATTTATATGCTGCATTCTACAGCTGCATTCTACATTTATATGCTTCTACAAATGCATTCTACATTTATATGCTTCATTCATATTGACACTAGCATGCAGTGAGGTCATAGCTAACAAAACCATCAAACCTTAAAATGCATATGCCACTGTAGTGAGTAGTCGCAGCACATTGTTCCTGTATGCAGTATCCATAAATGATTTGTTCCTTTGGCTTTACTTAAAGTAAATTATATGTTTTGAAGTAGAAAGCCGGCAGAAGCCACAATGTACTACAAGCCCAGCTTGTTTTTAGCATGACTAAAAAAAGCTGCACTAACAATGTACGGAAAATCATTTTTAAAGATACCTGATTCTTTTTTCAGGATGAAACATCACATCAAATAATACATTAATATGTTTTTTAGGGAAAGTCTTGTGTATACAAAAAGTGCAGGATCAGACTGATTGCATCTGAAAAAAAAACAAACAACCATGCTTTATAGAAGAGTAGTTTTTTAACTAAAACAAACAAACAAACAAAAAAAAACCACCCAAACTGTCTATGAAATAAAACTGTCTATGAAATAAAAAAATGTCTTAATACTTGTTCCTTTCTAATTGTTTTCTTACAGGCTGTTCTAAAGTATCACAGAAAAAAATCAAAGGCTTATTAAAATTCTAGTAAGAAAGTACACAAAATGCTGCCTTTGAAAAAATGTTAGCAAATTACATTCAAAGGAAAGATGTAATGGCTTATGATATAAGTTCTGTCATAAAGGAAACTTGCTTTACTTTGAGTCTTCTCAGCTCTCTTTGGATAAAATCTAACCTCTCTGGAAATAGGCAAATGGAAAAGAATAGTGAGCATTAGTCACTTTTTTGTGTAAGAGAAAAATTTGTTTACTTGATAAATACATCATACTATGTTTTCATTGTTTTTTCTTTTCTAACATGGGGACAGAAAATTTGATAGTATAGAAGAGTTAATGACTGTGCTATGTGTACACAGTTGATGGCTATTGAATGTACACAGTTTTCAGTTACATTCATGCAAGTGTAAGCGGGGGCATGTACCTGCTACTTTCCTGGCTCGTGTACCATGCCAGTGAAGGTGGGGAGCAACAGGAGCTGGAGTCCTTGCTCCCACTTCCTTTACTCAGAGGCCTTCCTGATCTTAAGGGGTCCCCTCCCACTCTCCTGTGTGGTGGAGTACCTGTAATGCCCAACAAGACTGATCCCAGATTTCCTGGGAGCTCGACCCCCAGTCTTGTTGCAGTCATTCAGGGCAGGGGCTAGGATGTCCCCACTCCAGGATGCTGAGTGCACTGGGCACTTCCCTAGCCCACCAATCACTGTGTGCAATTCAAAGGAATACAATTTATTAAAAAAAAATCAAGTTTAAAAATAAAAAGAGCAGTAAAGTTAACGGTAAAGCACTCAACAAGTCCCCTGGCACAGGGCATTGCCCACTGTGCCTCTGGGGTGTAAAGGAGATTCACAGTCTGTTTTCCACATCGCAGGCCCTCTGCCCATGTGTGGCTGCACTGTGCAGTGACACAGGCTCTGGCAGTGGCCAGAGGTCACCAGACTTCAGGGGCAGGGCTGTTCTCCTCCATGTCAGACCCCATTTCACTGTTTCCCAGCTGGTCACTGAACCCAGCTCCAGATGGCCCCAGCCCTGGCATCCAGCCCTGCTCTGCTCCAGTGTGGCTCTCTGGGATGCTCCTCGGGCCCCTCTGGTTCTGCTGCTGTGAGTCTGCGCAGATCAGCTTGGCTTCTCCTCTGATCTCCTGCACCTAGGGTTACCAGATACCAAAGCACTGAAAGGAGGACGAGGGCACATGGAGAAAATGTAGTAGTAATATAACTGTCATTACCATATTATGTGATGGAGAATGGGTAGTGATTAATGAATGCACCATTAAAACTGTGCAAAGTCATGCGTGTTTAAATTATTTTAAAATAAAAAAATACCAAAATGCTTTCTTTTACTGAAAACTGGATTTTTTCAGTAAATGAAAGTATTTCATGAATGTTTCATTGGCATTCATGAGACTAAAAAAGTTAAAAAAAACAAAACCCTAAATTTGCAAATATAAACCTGAAAAGCATCTAAAGAAGTTTTTAAAAAAACAAAAAACAAAAAAAAGCAATTAACTTGCCAGTCCTTTTTCATTTTCCACAGCAGCCCATTTTACAATTTAAAAAAATTTGTCCTAAATTGTTTCTAGCTAGTTCAGATGTGTCCCTTTACTTGTTTTACTTAATTGGTCCCCGTTAGTAATTTTATTCATGGTATACTTTATTTTTCTTCATTTTATCAGTGTTTGCTACCCCAGGGAAGGACCCAGTGCACCGGCCCAGGCCCAGCCCCCTGGCTGCAGGCCACGCCCTGGGGTGGGGACAGGGCTGGGAGCGGCAGCCGCGGCCACAGGGCTGCCTGGCTTTGGGGAAGCGGCTGCCACTGCCATGGACAGCTGGGCCCCAGATCCCCGACTGGGGCCAGGGCCGGGAGCAGCAGCTGCGGCCGTGGCTGGCTAGGCCCTGGATCTCCGACCGGGGATGGGGCCGCCTGGCCTTGGGGGAGAGGCCACCTCCGCTGCTGCCACAGGCGGCTGGGCCTCAGATCTCTGGCCGGAGACTGGGAGAGGTGGGGCCCCACAGGACCCGGGCCACTGGCGCCAGGATTCGGGGCATGGGCCCCCTGTGCCCGGCGCCAGCGATGCCCCTGGTTTGCTATATTCTCCCCCCAAACACAAACAAGTGAGCCCTTTTGCAGGGAGCAACAGGTCAAAAATCAAAACACCCAACAAGGGGCTCAAACCCATGGCCCTGAGATTAAAAGTCTGCTTTTCTACCAACTGAGCCATAGAAATTACTGCTATGAAAGCCTCTAGGAATAAGGGAAATTGTGTGTGCTACTCCCCCTTGATTTTTCTGCAGGCTGTTCTTTGTTCCCCATGTGTGCAGCAGACTCTGAACCTCGGGGTAATGCGTTTGAGCCCTGTGTTGGGTGCTTTTTAAAATCTGCTCAGAAGTAAAAAGCCAGACAAAATCACCTATTTTTAGAATGCCTGCCTGATGGAGGATGTGAAGGTGAAAAGGAGGACGTGTCCTCCTTCTGCTGGACATCTGGTAACCCTACCTGCACCCAACTCCAGATGACTTTGGCTCCAGCTGTGCTCTCTGCTGGTTCAGCTGCTGTGGATCTTCTCTGCACAAATAAGTTCAGCCGAGCTCCCTTGCTCGGGTTCTCTAGATCCCAGCTGCTGGCTGGTTAGTACTTCCTCATTAGCTCAGCCTCACTCTCTGGCTTGCCCAGGCACTTCCAGTCTGCAGTTTCATCTCCTCTCTAACAAACTGATAAAGTATTAATGTCTGGTACTTTGTGTGAGCACCCACTTGTGTGTATAAAATGTGTCTGTGGTCATACCAATTGCTGTAGATCAGCCTAGCATCCAGTCTTTGGCAGTAGCCATTACTAGAGGCTTCTTGTTAAGTTTCAGGGAATCTAACAATACAGTAATCTGTTCTAGGGCAAAGTTTCATCCGAACCTCTATCAGTAAGTGTTTAGTTTATATCCTGAACATGGGAATATATACCACTTCATATAATTATTTAATAAGTAAATACATAATTTATTTTAAAGCAGCCATGTAGAACTGTGGATATCCTCATGTTCTTTTATTTATTTATATGTTTGCTTGCTTGTTTAAATTTCTGATGCTTTTCTGAGTCTGTAACCTAGGCATCCCTGTGTTCACACCCTATTGCAATAATATTTGTATAAAATATGACTTACGTGATATTATATGTAAACTAAATAACATGCAGGTTAATAATATCATTGCAATATGTGTGTTAATGTTGTAGGTGAAAACTCATAGTAGGACATTACTAAAATGTGTTTAAAATTAGACAGCCTAGCCTAAGTAAAGCAGATCAATAGGACTGTCCTTGACTAAGGAATGGTGGGTTACTTACCAGTAACCATACTTCTTTGAGATGGGTTGCTCACATACATTCAGTTACAGGTGTCTACGTGCCGCAGCACATGGTAGCTCGGAAAGTCTTCAGCCTTAGCCTGTCAGGTCAGGGCACGCGGCCAACACCCCCTCCACAGTGTGACCGTGGCTATATAGGGGACCGTGACCCTGACCCTCCCAGTCCCATATGCCTTTGCCAACTCTGTCAGCGGGGATGGTGGGAGGCAATGTTCCCTCTAAGAGCCTCAGGCAGCTGAGCACCTCATGTTGCTTGCTGCATGCCCCCCCCCGTGGGCCTGATCCTGCCGTGCCCTTCCCATGGGCCTGATCCTGCCACGCCCCCTCCCCACAGGCCTGTTCCCCTGGTAACCCTCTAGCTAGCCCAACCCCTCCCCACAAGCCTACCCTGCCGCTGGAGCAGCATGGCCTAGTCACACCTCCTGGGGCCAGAGAAGTACTAATGGAGCATGCTCAGACATTCTGGGCATGCTCTGTTAGAGCTTCTCTGGGCAGGAGTTTTAATAACTCCCAGCTCCAGAGGAGCTCTGAGCCAGGACTCTGGCTGCCTTCCCTGCATGGCCGGCAGCCTTCCCTGCGTGGGGGAGCTGCACTGGGCTGCGCAGCTGTGCAGCTTAAAGGGAACATTGGTGGGAGGGGCCTGAATGTATGTGAGCAGCCCATCTTGAAGGACGGTTACTGATAAATAACCCACTGTTCTCCTTCGAGCGCTGCTCACATCATTCAGTTACAGGTGACTGCTAGCTGTACCCGTGGACGGTGCGAGGAGTTACAGTCTACCCACTTTGAGTACAGCTCTGCCCAGAGTGGCATCATCTCTAGCCTGCTGGGTGATAGCGTAGTGAAGGTATGAATTGATGTCCACGTAGCAGCCCTGCAGATCTCTTGGATCAGGACCTTGGCGAGAGAGGCCGTAGAGGACACCTGGGCCCTGGTAGAGTGGGCTCTAACGGTTCCAGGAAGGGGTGTTTTCGACCTTCCGTAGGAGTCCTTGATACAGTTCACGATCCATTTGAAGATACACTGAGAGGATACTGGTAAACCTCTTTTACGTTCGGCAACTGCCAAACAGTTGGGGAGGGGGTCTTGCAAAATGGCTGGGTGCACTCAGTGTAGGTTAAGAGCACTTTCCCCATGTCCAGAGTATGCTGCTTCCTCTGGTTGTGCGTAACCTGGGGATCTGGGTAAAAAACTGGCAAGCAAATTTCTTGGTTAAGGTGGAAAGGGGTGGCCGCCTTAAGGAGGAAGGATGGGTGGTGACGCAAAACCACCTTATCTGGGTAGAACCTCGTGTATGGGGGTTCTGAGGAGATTGCTTTCAACTCTGAAACCCTTCTAGTAGAGGTGATAGCTACTAAGAAGGCCACTTTGCAGGACAAGACCAGGAGGGTGGCTGAGTCCAGGGGTTCATAGTGCGGCTCTGTCATTGCCCAGAGGACGATATTCGGGTCCCACGGCGGGGTGGGCTTACGAGGTTGGGGAAAAAGTCTCTACCCCTTTTAGGAATCTGACTGAGGTGGGATAGGAGAAAACTGATTGCCTGTCCACACGCTCATGGAGAGCGGAGATTGCTGCTAAATGGACTCTGTGAGGAAGGAGAAAGGCCTCCTTCCCTTAGATCTAGCAGTTAGTCAAAGATCAGATGAATTGAGTCTGATATCGGGTCTATACCGTTGCCCCGGGCCCAAATGGAGAAATGCTTCCATTTGGCTGTGTACGTGGACCTGATGGATGGTCTTCTGCTACCAACCAGGACCTCCTTAACCCTGTCTGAGCAAAACCTCTCCTGCCCACTGGGCCAGAGAGCATCCAAGCCATCAGGTGTAGGCAGCCCAAGTCTGGGTGCCAAAGGTGCCCTGAGTCCTGTGTAAGGAGGTCTGCCCACGGTGGGAGGTGGAGTGGGATCTCTAAGGACATGTCCTGCAGGAGTGGGAACCAGTGCTGTCTGGGCCAGTATGGAGTTATTAGTGTTATGTTCGCTCCATCCCTGTCTTTCTTCAGGAGCACCCTCTGTATCGGGAACCGGCAGGAAGAGACACATCGGGGCCCCAACCAGTTGATGAGGAAGGTGTCTGTGAGGGACCACTCCTCCCGGCCCCTGAGGGAGCAGAACTGGGGGCATTTGCAATTCTATCGTGTCACAAATAAGAATATCTGGTGAAGACCCCATTTGTGTACCAGGAGGGAGAAGGCCTTGTCGTGAAGGGACCACTTGTGGTTCACTAGTGGCTTTCTGCTTAGAGAGTCCGCCAGCCCGTTGTCCGCCCCAGGTAGATGGGAGGCCACTGGGCGGAAATTGTGTTGTATGGCCAATTCTCAGAGTTTGCACACCTCCTCGCAAAGCAGTGTAGAACAGACCCCCCCCTTGCCGATTCGTGTAGAACATGGCTGTGGTATTGTCTGTGAAGATCTGGACCGACCTGCGCCGTATCTCGTCTAGGAAGGTCAAGGAGGCTAGCCTGATGGCCCTCAGTTCCTTCACATTTATGTGGAGAGAGCTGTCGGCGTGGGACCAGAGCCCCTGAGTGGAGAGGGCCCCAGAGATGTGGGCCCCCTACCCTGTGTTCGAGGCATCCGTTATTGAGGTCTCTGAGGGCCTGAGGTCTTTGAAGGGGATGCCCCCCCCATGGCAAAGCGGGGATCCCTCCAAACCTGAAGTGTCCCCAGAGTGTCCTGGGGAACAGACAGTACCTTGTTTAGGGAGTCCCTCCATACGTGGAACACCATGGAAGGCCAGATTTGGAAAGGCCTTATCCTCAGGTGTGCTATCTGGATCACTGAGATGGAGGCTTCCATGTGGCTGAGGAGCTGTAGGCACTGTTGGGCCATGGTCACGGGGGACATTTGCAGCTCTGAAATGATGGTACAAATGGACCGAAATCGGGAGCGGGGTAGGAACGCTAACCCCTTGCGGGCATCTAGGTGCGCCCCTATGAACTCTATATTTTGGGATGAGCGGAGCTTTGACGACTTTTGGTTTATATACACATCTGCTTTACATGCACAAGGTCCTGGGCTCAAACCCCAGGAGGCTGGACTAGATGATCTCATGAGGTCCCTTCCAACCCTATGATTTGATTCTCTTCTATATGGAGGCCCAGATAGTCATAGAGCCTCACTACTGCTTTGACGTGGAGCTCTAATTGGGAGCTTGATTTCCTGACTATTAACCAGTTGTTTAGATAAGGGTAAATTCTTTTTCCCCGTCTGAGCAATTATGCCGCAACCAGTGCCATGCACTTCGTGAACAGGGAGAGAGGGGAACTGAAAATGGTCGTTTGCCACCATGAACCTTAGGAACCGCCTGTGGTGGGGCCTTATGGCTATGTGAAAGTAGGCATCTGTCAGGTCAAGGCCATGAACCAATCTGTGGGAGACAGAGACGGAAGGATTTGTTATAGGGAAACCATGCGGAACTTTATTCTCCTTATGTGTTTGTTTAAGGCTCTGAGATCTAGAATGGGTCGAAGGTCTCCATTGGATTTTGGGACCAGGAAGTATTGGGAGTAAAATCCCTTTCCCATCTCCCACTTGGGAAGCCTTTCTATGGCTCCAAGGGAGAGGAGTTTTTGGTATTCAAGCTCGAGAAGGTAGGACAGTTCCTGGTTTCTGGCGGATGAGCGAGGGGGCGGTTTTCTGTCTCGAAGAATTGGAAGAAACTGAATACGATACCCCTCCACGACTGTCTTGAGGACTTACTGGTCGGATGTGATGTTGGCCCAGTGATGTGTGAGCCGGTGTAAGTAGTTTGGGACCGGTCGATTCGTGGGTTTGCTGGCCATATGGTAACCATCAAAAGCGCTGTTTCTTTCCCGACAAGCGTTTGGATGCCTGCTCACGCCTACCCGATTGGGGGACGTGGGACTTCTCACTGTTCCCTGAATGGACCTTGTCCCTGTCCATGTCCCCAAGGTGGTGCTGGGGAAAAGGGGAGGGAACTCGGGAATGTACTCTGCAGTTGGATCTGTTGTTTGAACTGCTGGAGGAGTTGTTGGAGGAGTTGATGAGGTTTTAGAGAGCATCTGTTAGGTTGCAGGGTATAAATTCCCAGCGACCGAAACGTGACGCTTGAGTCTTTCATGCCATGGAGCTTCGCATCTGTGGACTCAGCAGAGACGGTCAGGGCCTTTGAATGGGAGGTCCTGAATAGTGAGCTGCAGCTGCGGAGGTAGGCCCAAGCCCTGTAGCCAGGCCGAAAGATGCATTACTACCACCAATGCCATTGTATGGGCGGCTGTGTCCATGGAATCCTAGATGGTCATCAGAGCATCTCTGGATGCCATTTCCCCTTCTTCAAGCATCGTGTCGAAGTCTCTAAGGCAGTCTTTCGGAATAACAGCACAGAAGCCTTGCATGGCATTCTAGAGGTTAAAGATATACCTTGTCATAAGGGCCAAGTGGTTTGCTATGCGCAGCTGAAGGGCAGCTGTGGAGTAAACCTTCCTGCCAAGGGAGTGAAGTTTCCTTGCCTCCTTGCTCTTAGGGGTGGAACCTGGTTGACTTTGCTTCTCTTTCTGGTTCACGGCGTCAATGAGCAGTGACCCTGGAGCGGGGTACTGCAACAGAAAGGAGAGTTTGTCCTGAGGGACATGGTACTTGTGATCTGCAACCCTGGACACCGGCGGGATCGAGGACGGGGTTTGCCAGCGCGCCTTGACGATGCTGTATGCCCCTTCATGGAGCAGTACAGACACCTTAGCAGGAGGAGCCCGCTGGCCGACATCGAAGAGGGGATTCACCTCCTCTTGGACGACCCCGAGCTTCAGGTTCAGGTTGGCTGCCATATGGCATAGCAACTCTTGGTGGGCACAAGACTCCTCGTTACAGTCAGTCGGTCTCTCAAAGGTATATTTGCCTCATTGGTTCAGGTGGGCCTGAGTTTCTGTGCTTGCGACAAAGCATGGGTGAGGGAGAGCGCTTATTGTGCCGTTTTTCTAGATCTTCTCCTACCTTTATTACCATCATAAGAGGAGAAGAGTCTACCGAGGCTGGAGGCAAAGTCGACGCTGATCCGTGGGGAGGGAGACCTGAAGGCTTGGGAGCACGGCACCGACACGTCTCGGGAGGAGCATGGGGGGCAGGCCAGAGAGCAGTCCTGCACTGAATGCGGTACCGAAGCTCGACTGGACAGCACCGGGTTGGAAGAGCAGTCCCCAGTGCCGGATTGTGGTGCCAGTGACAGGCTAGGTGGTCCTGGGTTGGTGGGTGGAGCCACTCACTGCACTGACTGGACTTCCGGTGCCGCGGTTGGTGTCGAGCTGGTTTTCTTCCGCGGTGCTGGTCTGCGGACCAGAGGGTGCATCTGCACTGATGTGGAAGCCTGTGGTGTTGGCGGTGCTGCTAGCGCTACCACCTTGGGTTCGGTGCCTGGTTGATTTGCCGACCACGATGTTTGACACCCTGACAGTACCGCCGGGGGCGTTGACCGAGGCTTTAGGCTTGGCGCCAGAGATCAGTCCTGGGGCTTCAGCGCCTGGGCCGATGGGTGAGCCAGTGAAGAACTCGGGGCTCAGAGGGCATCAGAGGCTTGCGCGCTGCTCCCGGTGAGGGATTGGAGGTGCAGCTCTCTATCCTTGCGAGTCCTCCTTTTGAAGGACTGGCAGAGGGAGCAGCTCTCGTTGAGATGGGACTCACAGAGGCATGTGAGGTATTTATTGTGCGGATCGTTGAGTGGGAAAGCTTTGCAGCATCCTAGGCACGGCTTGAAACCAGGCACCTTGAATTTCACGGTAGAAGACAGGCACTTGCTTACGCAAGTTTCTTGGCTGATCCGAGACCGTCGCAGAGGGTGGAAAAAGGAACTGGGAGGGTCAAGATCATGGTCATCTATATAGCTGCGGTTATGGCATGGAGGGGGTGTTGGCCGCGTGCCCTGACCTGACAGGTTTTAGCTAAGGCTGAAGACTTTCCGAGCTACCACGCGCTGCGGCATGTAGACACCTGTAACTGAATGATGTGAGCAGCGCTTGAAGGGGAATGTGAGTTTTCCTCAACTTACATATAAGTAGTAAGCAAAGCTATCTGGCTAAACCAGCAGGAGTTATCTTGCATCTCAGCTGGAGAGAGAGAGAGAGAGAGAGACAGAGAACATTAACATGGCTCCTGCATCCCAAAAAGAGACAGGACACTGAGTCATCAGGAGACCTTCCTAATTTGTAAGACAAAAGACATCCCTTTGGGAATATATGGAATGGAAAGAGAGTTCATCTTTATCCTTCAGATTAGGAGAGAAAGAAATGGAAAGAAATGAAGTGTTTGAGTCCTGGCCAGGCTGGTCAGTTTAAAGCTTAAAAGGAGATTGTGGGTAAAAGAAACTATTTTGAATAAGGGTATCTTGCTAGTTTTAAGTTTTAGACTTTTCAGTGCAAGCTCTCACTTTTATTTTCTTGTAATCATCTATACCTTTTATCCCTTTTAGAAGGTATTACTTAATCCATACTCTCATTAAGAAACTTCTTCTGCATTTACTCTACACCATTGAAATGCTGTGTTTGAATGGGATGGTAGAAAGTTCAGTTGATGATATCAATCAATCACACAAACTCTAAGTTGTGATATACTTTTTCTTTAACAGAGCAGCAAATTTAATATCCTCTACGAATGCACACGTATAGGAACTGTATACTGGAGAGAAACATCTCAGAGGCTGATTTTCACTGGCAGCTGAGGTTTATATGGGCAGAGCCTTAAAGTGTTTGCTAGTGAGGAAGACAGACTGACGTCGGAGTAGGGTTAGCGGATGTCAG
This sequence comes from Podocnemis expansa, assembly GCA_007922195.1. Classification (NCBI taxonomy): domain Eukaryota; kingdom Metazoa; phylum Chordata; order Testudines; family Podocnemididae; genus Podocnemis; species Podocnemis expansa. The sequence goes on from ML682019.1 coordinate 2,806,678, forward strand.
GAAAAAGGAGGACATGTTCTCCTTTTTACCTTCATGTCCTCTGTCCGGCAGGCATTTTAAAAATACATGATTTTGTCTGACTTTTTACTTACAGGGGTTGAAGTATGCTGGAACACCGCAGAAGACCCTATTTTTAGGGGGAAGCATTGCAGGGTCTACTAAAAACAGAAGAATGTTACATTAATACTACATTTTCTCCATGTGTCCTCCAATGTCCTCCTTTTCATACTTCCCTGTCCTCCTTTCCATGTTTTGGTATCTAGTAACCCTATGTCAGAGGGAATTGACACACCATCCAATTGCTGGTGAAACTCTCATGTGCTGAGGCAGAGAAGCAAAAGAGTCATTCATAGGTTTGGTGACAAGTTCCAAAGGGGTAGCCATGTTAGTCTATTTCAGCAAAACAAACAAGGAGTCCTGTGGCACTCTTAAAGGCTAACACATTTATTTAACACAAGTTTTCATTGGTAAAATCCCACATCATCAGATGCATTTGAAATGGAAATTGTGGTATGTTACATGCCAAAAAGTCTGTCACAGGGTAGCTTTTTAATCTGTTTCAGCAAATAAAACAAGGTGTTTTGATTCAAACTGTGTCCATGTGGCTTTTAAAGAACAATAGATGAGAATTTGTTAATATTAAAAGAGGGCAAGTTACTTGATACGTTAGCCGTACAAAGTCTTTCAAAGTCGAAACAAAGCAAACAAAAAACTTTCCCTGCACGTTGAGTGAAGGGTTTAATTGAGCTGTCCACAAGGATGCTCAGGGTTTGTATTTTTTTCCTGTCTGGCTGTAATGCAGTTCAAACATAGGAAATACATGAGAGTTGTCCATATGATTCGTTCTATAGTACCTTGGGCTGTGTATACATTACTAAAGATGTTTTGAAATAGTTAGTTTGAAATAACTATTTCAAATTTATTTCAAAACAGCATTATTCCAAATTTATTATTTCGAACTAGAAGTCTAGTGAAGACTTGATTTCAAAATAAGATAGGAATTATTATTTTGAAATAGAGAGTCTTCACTAGACTCTATGTCAAAATATGGGAAGGCAGGGAAAAGTATAGGGACATTATTTTGAAAACAGCCAATTCTGTGGCTTGGAATGGCTTTTTTTCAAAATAACTGTTTTGAAAGATTTCCTCTTTTGAAATAAAAGCAGGTTTAGTTATTTTGAAATACCGCTTCATTTTTTCGAAATAACAAAGTGCTTATTTTGAAATAACAGAATACCTGCATGGACAGGTAAAATTCTTCGAAAAAAACTTTCAGTGTAGACATACCCTTGTATTTATCAATCCTGAAGTGTTTATTTTCCATACTGTCTTGTGTTCCGATTTCATTGTATCTTCTAATCCGAAGCAGGACTAGGTCAGCATTTGAATCTGAGACCTCTGAAGAATATCTAAATGGTGCAAAAGAGGTACAGATGATTCAAGATATGATTGTCTTTACTGCCCCTGTTGAACTAGTGCTTCAGCTTAATTTTAAAGAGCACTGTGCTGTCAAATGTGCTCTGTAAAATAATGTCCCAGCCACCTGGAGCCAATAAAGATCCTTTGGCATCCTTAGCAAGTACTTGGAAGTTAAGATCAGTGACCTGGCCAGATATGAGTTTGGGTTATCTGCCTGAATTTCCCTACAGTTTCATTTGGCTTCGGAATTCTTCATCTGTTTTCCAAACTGGTATATAATGTGTGTTCTGCTTGCTTTATGTAGTTTTGAACCTTTCATCTTCTCTCTGTGCTACACAAGCACAGGTGACTATACAGTTCTATGTTTGCAAAACACTTCAGGATCTTTGGGGATGAAAGAGCGCTTATAAATGGAGGAATATTATTATATACTCTGAGACGTAATTAAAGGCAGCAGAAATTTGTGGCTGGAGAAACTGTCTTTCAAAGAGAGTTAAACAATCAAATCAGTTCCATATGAATTCTAGAAAACCATATTTTGGCAAAATACATTAAATCAAAATGCTTTTTTATATTCTATGTGAAGTCTGAGTTGACTTTAATTACTAAAAATGGGGCACTATAGCAAATGTACAGCTGCATATCAAATTAATTCTTTAAATTGGTTGAGGACTATTTAAATTGTTCTTCAATTTCAAAATCACCTTTTTTTTTTGAAATCCAGAGCTGAAATCTATCAAGTGTAATTAGCTCCAGCATGGAGCATTGGTTATTTGCTTTTCTTTGCCCAGCTCTAATTCATTTATTGAACACCTGACGGTATTAAAGTTGCTGAAGAAGCTTATAAGGAACTCACATATTGCTAAGCACTTTAGTGTTAAGAGAATTTTGGAGAATTTAAAATAAAGGGAATGGAAGAGATAGATAAATCCCAGAAAACTATGACAAAATTGTGGGCCCAAGCATCCCACATAATCCGTCTTAAAATGTTTCCAAATTGTTCTTTTAACTGTAGAACGAATACTTTGGCATTTCTCCCAACGGCTATTGTCTTATCTGTAAGAGGTAATTCTTCTTATGTATGATTTTGCCCCTTCTAAAATTAGTTATAATGTTTTAGATATTATATACCTTTAGAGTTGTTATAAATTTAAAATTTGTGCATCTAAAATTAATTGTTCAAGTCTCTCTCTCTCTCTCTCACACACACACACACACACACACACACACACACACACACACACACACACACACACA
>ML682019.1:2809363-2835141 GCA_007922195.1 Podocnemis expansa
ACACACACACACACACACACACACACACACACACACACACACACACAATTATAGTTAAAAGACAAGTACTTGGGCAATAATCCTTAATATGGATTCCAACGTTGGAAGAGACCCTGGTGATCATAGGCCATTGAACTTTCCCAAAATAATTCATAAAGCATATAATTTAGAAAACATCCTCTTTTGATTTAGAATGTTAGTCATGGAGAATCCACCACCACCTTTGGTAAATTGTGGTTAATTACCCTTGCTATTGTATGCCTTATTTTCAGTCTATATTTATTGGTTTTCTTAATATAAGTCATCGTAGAATTTAATAAAGTTTTGCAGCACTTTTAAAGACTAACAAATTTATTTATCATGTAAGCTTTTGTGGGAGAAAATTCCACTTCATCAGATGTTCTTAATATGGGGAATTTACAGAAAGGGAGGAAAATAAAATATTAAAATATTTTCCTCCCATTCTACAAGTTCTCCATCTTCAGAGTGTTTGGCAAAACGGCATTGTCTTCTGCGAAAGCTCATGTGATGAATAAATCTGTTAGTCTTTAAAAGTGCCACAAGACTCTTTGTTTGTTTTGGCTGAACTAGACTAACACAGCTACCCTTTTGGAACTTGTAAAGCTAAGCATATGATATACAATTGACAATGGAAAGCATTTGTGTAGCTTTGAATTTTCCAGACATTAGACGTATCCCCCAAACCATGTGGATAGTTGGGATTTACTTTGTGTGTGCATCCTGTAACACGGGGGTCTCAAACTCAAATCACCACGAGGGCTGCATGAGGATTAGTACATTAGCTCAAGGACCGCACCACTGAAACCTTTTCCTGCAATGATATTGCAAATATTGGTAATGATAGTGTCGTTGTGGGCTGCAGGAAATAGCTGTAGGGGCTGCATGTTTGAGACCACACAGGCTGCATGTTTGAGACCCCTGCTGTAGCATACGTGTCTACCTGAGGTTGAAGGAAGCTGACCCATTTCTTTCACTTTGCTGGAGCTGCACTGGTATAAGTCTGGGCCTTGAGAACAATAACTCCCACAGTTCCTAGGTGGGGGGGGGCAGGGTGGGAATGAGAATTGAGATGCATAAGGGGCTGCTGAGCAGAAAAGGAACAGGCATTTGGTGTAGGAAGAGGTTCCTTTTCCTCCACAACTGCAGGTTTATCTAACCTTCCACAAGATTGGTCAGCTCAGTGCACAATCCATTAATGTGGTGGCCCGGGGCTTAAGTGATCATACCATATAGTAACCTAGGGTCAAAATTGGTGCCCTGGATTATTTAGCAATAAAACAATAATTTTTGTATGTGTGAGTCTTTTTAATTTTTATAAGGTTGCCACAGTATTTATTGATCTATAAAAGAATTGTTAAAAAAGAACATTTTAAATTATGGTCATATACTTTACATGGAATCAATCTAATCAATTGAAAATTTTGTCGACTTCTGAGAGCCGGTGAGCAAAACAGCAGCATTCTAACTTCTCTGCTTAGAGCTTGTTTGATATGAGCTATCAAGGAAGCTCATCTATAGGAGACCGAGGGGAGGGTGGAGAGAGAGAGATTTGTTTAAAAGACCAGTAATTGGCTGTGCAAGGTGCTGCATCTCAATATATAACACATTTCATTTCTTTTTAGGAAGGAAATTATACAGTAAGTACCTCATGTAATTCCCAAAAGCTGTGGGTAGATTCATCATTGACATAAGCAGATGCAATTCCATTGACAGGAGGAGTCTGTTGAGGTACACATGCTGACACCAGTGCTTAGGGTTATCTGTACAATATTATCATTATTAATTTCATTTTATAGGGCTGGATTGTGACATTAAGATCTACTTAGTATAAAAGGCACAATTTTGGTGAATTGTTCTGGGAGGGAGATTGTGACTTGGGAGATTGCACTCCTTTTCCCAGCTGCTCTAGAGGTGGCGTAAACTGCACCGAGCCTATATACCAGCACAGCATATGTATAGACTGTCTGACACGCTTGTGTAGTTATGCTGCTGCATGGATTGAGGGAGGCAGAATAAAGGTCCACCAGCTCCCATCTTTTTCTGTTGTTTGGCAGTGTAACAATTCTCTTCTTCCTCTCCCACAATATGATGTGGGTTGCCAGCCTAAGGAGGGACCAAAGTTGTTGCTAGCTGGACTGCAGTACAGCCTCTAATACACTAATTTAGCTTTACAGTACAGTACTATGATTCTTGGTGAAAGAAATATAAATTCAACTCATTGATAAATGCACTTCATAAAACATCTTCAGTTTTTTTAAAAAGGCTTTTATCTTAATACAGATTGGGTGACCCAGTTTTTCCATGTAATGTGGATTAAACAACTTCATCCAAAAATGAAAATTTCTAAAGGATACCATCCTGGGTATTTCAATGAGCAAGTCTTTAGCCTACATAGTCAATTTTTGACATGACAAAAGATTTACAGCAGGGTGCTTCAAGTTTTTATTCTAGGTTATATCTACATAGCAGATTCCTAGTTTGGTCAGATATGAATGCGCTAGCTCTGAGCCAGCTCTTAGTGACAAGCGTTGCTGTTGTGCCCTGGCATTGGTTCAGGCTAGCCAATCAAATACAGTCCCATCCAATCCTCTGGATACCTACTTAGGCAGCTACATGAACCACTGCCTTTCCTGCAACAGCCTCACTGTTATGTTTAGGTGCTAGTTGGAATGGAGTTAGCATATATATGTCTACCGGCACTGGAAATTATGCCTTCCAACTGTTCCGTAGATGTGCCTCTGAGATTGATAGCATTGCTCTAAAAAAAAAGAAAAAAAGTGGTATTGAACAGGAGAGTGGCAAAACTTTCAGATAGAAATTTGTCAGGCCTGCAGAAGACTGTGAAGATCTCTAGAGGACCTAACCAACCTATGTGAACAGGGAGTATGAGGAGATGTGAAAGTGTTGAGAAATATGTAGTAATGTGCTCTGTGAGGAACTACTTTGAAGTCTCCTACTTATTGTCTATTTCTCTATGGCAGTTCATGAAGCAAAATCTCATCCCCTCAGAAGTCTTCCAGAGAGCAGATAATTTCTGGCGCTCACTCAGTTGAAATAGCACCCTTGTCCACAAGAAATTCTTCTGAAGTCAATAGAGGAAAGCATTTGTAAATGGTATCAAAATCTGACACTAGTGAATCAGAGTTATTTCTTTTAATAATGAGAGCATCTTTCCTGTGAGGAATCATCTCCTCTTTGTCCCAGAAGATCACCTGCATCCAAAGCAACCCTATGAATTCCCAGAAAAATTCCCATCTGGAAATACAGTGCCCCTATTGCAAGAATTTGGCCCTTTACCCAGGAAGTAATGATGGATGCTCTCAAGAATACTACTTGTGAGTTTGGTTCTTGATCTTTCTTGCTGTGAAAGTGAGTAGGAAACAATGTCTAAGGGCTTTGACTGACAAAGACTGTTAGATTTCATCCATCAAAGGAAGTACTATATAGCAACGTGCAATCCGTTTTAAAAAAACCATCAGTAAATATAGTGAATTTCCTGCAATTCATAAATGTTGCAAAAACAATATACCATGACGTTCAATAACTTAATCAAGGGTGGCTTTTCTGGATGTCATAATACCAGTGCTGCTGACACCAAGTAAAATGCTCCAAACATATTGCTCATACCCAGAGGGATTAACAGACATGATGATGCTTGAATTATTTTATGTGTTCTATAACTTTAGGTACTCTGAAGGGCATAATAAGCATGAAGAGTTGCAAATATTCTCTCGTGTTTTTTCAGGACACAGAATTTACTGTCTCTCTCAACATTCGTGAAGCAGGTTTACCTGAAATAAATTGATGACTACATTGTATTGCAGCTAGCTTGCTGGTTGCCAATTACCATACTGAAAATGGTGCTGTGGTGCTTCCAAAACTGACATCAAAATGAGGCTTAGACCTCAAGGAAGAGATCTGTGTAGCTCATAAGCTTTTCTCTATTAACAGAAATTGGTACAATAAAACCTCATTCACTTTGTCTTACCAAAAGGGAGGTGAATTCAACAAACTGAAAAAGCAAAGCAAATGGGAAGTGGTGTTGGCTTAGAATATTTAGTGTGCTGCATTGTCAAGGAACAACATCTATAATATTCTGTAAAGCAATATTATGGACTTCAATATTTCACCTGTTTATGAATGCTTTAGTCACAAAACTAAATGACAGATATATAGCTTACAGTAAAATTTCCTCTAGCTCTTGCTTTGCTGCCTGTATTTTCCAACAAATAAAACTACAGTTAACTTGCACAATCCCTTCAGTACTACTTTTCAGATTTACCTGAAGTTAAGTATTAAGTATGAGAACCTGGTCTGACTGATATAAATGGCAAAACTCTGACATCAGTGGGGCCTGTACTTCATCCCACATCTCTGTCGACGATAAGAAATGGAGGATAGTACTGGCAAGGGAAGAAGTCCATTCCAAATACCATTCTGAAACTCGGATTGAACATAATTTGGTATTCTTTTTGACATTGCTTAAGGCATTTGATATGTTTTCTGTAACTAAATCCACTGGATAATCTGGGGCTTTTTTTCCTTACTTCTGCTCACTTTTAGAATGATGGGCTGCTGGAATTATGTAACTTTGATGCTTGTCTATTGAAACCCAAGCGCTAAAAATCTGAGATAAAATACAATTTATCAATTTACAACAGCAAACATCTTGAAGATTATTACTTGAAGAGGGTATTGATGGCATACATTTTACTTCCTTTCATCAAAATGTGGCTAATGCTCTTTTTCTCTTATGTCCTTTATCTGAATATTAGCTCCATCTATCCTCAGTTGCATGATCCCATGTCAGTTTCTGATAAACCAGGATATTATGTTTATAGGACAACACAAACCATTTAATATTTTCAAAACATTTATCAACCTTTCACATATTAGTCAAGGGCAAATTTGTGGAAATGTTTTTATTAAACCAAGCTGCTATCAGAAACAATAATTTAACAGTACAGTTCTATGTTAACAACAGCTCATTCAAAAAGTCCATGCCCATGCTTTTGACTGAACCATCCTAATAGTTCTTTACACATTTCGACTTATTCAAAAATTATGAAAATAATAAGCCTTTATAATATAAAGTGAAGGTGCTGTATGTTTGCCAGATCAGTGCATATATGTGCTGGTCTATTAAAACTCTTTCTACGTGGCATATCTTGCATAGTTTTGTAACTCAGAATGCCTATGATGGTTGTCCATAACATGGGAAGTTATATACAGATCACCTATTGATAATGATGTGTGTTGCATTAATGAATCACTCCGTATGCATCGTGCTGAAAATGTGGTTTAACAGATCAGTGTAAACAATTAAAAAAACGAAGAACCAACTAGGCACAGGCTGCCTGCTTTCTGATGTTCAACAAAAAAAGGAAATGCAGAGAAAGAAAGTTTAATGCTTTAGTAAAGTTTTTCTTCTCTCCTGGTTAGTAAAATTACTTTTGTGTGCTTTTAAATCAACAAATATAACATTTGAAGGAATGACTAGCAGATATGTGTATAGATGCTGCTGTGGTGTGTTGAGAAATACTTGTTCAAAAGACCATATAAATAAGTACTGTATTTATCCAGTAGACCAGAAGAATTCCTAATGATGCACATTATATAAAAATAAGCTGCTTAAATCATTGAGGCTGGATTCTCCAGGGGAAAGGAGGACTAGAGACTCAGCTGAAGAGCTTCCCAATTTTTCTCTGCCCATCTGCATTATAGGCATTAGGGAACTCAGTTCTACCACTTCTTGCCTCCACCACACCTCATTACACAGGAAGTGACTATTTCATTTCTCTCCTCTTTACAGTAGCAAAGTGTTCCTCTAGGCAAGGGGAATGTTCCACTGACCTTCCTCAGCAAGTATATGACCATTCTGTGGTGGTATACTACCAAGGAGTCCAGTGCTCCTTTTTTTTCAAAGTTGCCTGAATGGTCAGATGTGAATAAATTTGATCTGACACACCAGTATATGAGGCAAGAAAACATAGAATGATGGGAATGGACTATGTTGAGAGGAGAAGTGAAGAAAGGAGAAAGTGAGAGAAAAATAAGGAGGAAAGAGAGTGAAAATTGTGGGATGGGGAAAAATGTGAAGAGAAGAAAGGTAAAGAGAAGACTTAGAAATGAAACCTATGAGAGAGAGAATAACAAAGAGCAGCAGAAGAAATTAAAGGGGAATGGTTGTTTAAATTTCATGAGCTAATAATTCCTGTTCATTATTATTTCCTTGAAAGCTTCTTTGTTTAAGTCGAGGAAATTAAACTGAAAATGGATCTAAAAGATTTTAGCACTGTGAAAATGGCCAATAAGAATCAGGAAATTCAGAGTTAACACTGACACTATCATTTTTACATATGCCATTGTTGGTGGTGGTCTGCATTATTTTCCTTATCAGTGTAACACAGTTTGTGTTTCATATCAAAATAGGACACGGTTCTCAAATTGATACAGCAATTACTTCTTTTATCACTGCCTGTGTTAGATTTTTTTGCTTCAGGTACTTTTTAATGAGAATTCCTGAAATCTTGAAATTAAACTACCTGTTATGAGGCATGGTATTTCAAATCTCACACTGGGAGCAACTCCTTTTCATACTGCATTTTTGATAGGCAGTTCCTTGCATGAATAATAGAATGGCTCTGAATGAATTCATAGAGGCTTTTGCCTCAGGAGAAACGCTAGGTTAGGTAGAACTGAGTATGATCCTTTGTCTGTTGACATTACTTTTAAACTTCTACAATCTGTGGCAGTGTGCATTAAATAAATGATAAACAGTATTTCTCACACAAAGCCTGCTAACCATTTGAGACACAAAGGACACATTACAGGTAGCTGAGAGGTTAATATCTTTGAATTATTTATTTGTTCTGGATGGTCATTGCTCCCACCCCCCTGGATCCCCCTCTTTGCCGTTTTTCTCCAATGCCTGGTACTCTGCAGAGGAAATAAATTCAGCATCTTCAGTAACTCAAACATATAAAAAACATTACACTAGCTAATTACTTTGTGTCAAAACCATTCAAACATTACCTCAATTCAAGGGTGGAGAAAATGTCATTTTAAAAAATGAGTGCAGTTCTATCCCTTAAAATTCAAACATTGTGACTTCTACAAATATTTGCAAGGAGAAAGTAAAAATACCTGGACAAGTTGTTTCTTGGATATAAATGAAATGTTTGTTAACTGATCTAACTCAGTGAGAGGCTTGCAAAGTACCGTAACACTTTGCTGACTGATCACTTTTGATAAGCTTGTAAAGGAAGCTATAGGAACAAAAACACATATAGCAAATGACCTTTTTTTAAAAAAAAAAATTTGTCTTCACTTTATATTTAATGTAAGTTAATATTTTGTATACTTTTTATTCAGAATGTGACTTTCCACAAGTGAAACATCTATTCAGATGAAACAATAGTGTCAGTGCTGTCATTATTTTGGAGTTGATCACTATTAGACACTACTATAATAATGATGATGATAATAAAGAGAGAAAAAAAGATAATGATAATAGTAAAGAATGGATGGGAGAGGGCTTGGCGGGAGAAAATTAGAAGCTCGATTTTGGCCATGTTTAACTTAAATCAATAGCTGGGCATATTATAGGCTATGTCTACACTTGCTCTAATTTGAAAGAAAGTGGGCTTTATTCAAAGCAGAGAGTCTTCACTAGACTCTGTAATTCAAAATAGGGGAAGGCAGGCAAAAGAATAGGGAAATTAGTTTGAATTAAGCCTATTCTGTGGCTTAAAATAGCTTAATTTGAACTAATAACTTTGAACTGAGCGATACTTGAAAGTAAAAGGGAGGTTTTATTATGTCAAATTAGCAGTTCCTTATTTTGAATTAAGGAACCAGTTAATTTGATATAGTAAAATACCTCCTTGGCCAGGTAATATGTTGTTTCGAATTAAGCCTCCTTAGTTCAAAATAACTTTTAAGTGTAGACATAGCCATGGTGTATTCAGTTGTGTTGTAACCATGTTGGTCCCAGATGTTAGAGAGACAAGGAAGGTTTTATTGAACCACCTTCTGTTGGTGAGAGAGCTTGTTGAATGCTTGTTTCTCTTATCACTGAAAATTGGGCTAATATTACCTCACCTACCTTGTCACTCTGTCTGAGGCATATGAAGATTTTAATTTGGCTAGAAGTAAATGAGCCTGTAATAAAGGAGTAGATCTGTGAATCATGAACATACAGATGATAGGTAAACTTATGTTTGTGAATGAGATTATCTAGAGATGAAAAGTAGAGGGAGAATAGATTCCTGACCACAGACAGAGAGCCCTATGGAACTCCCCCAGAATATTAGAGGGAGCATGAGGAAGAGCCTCTAAAGCACTGATTTTCAAACTTTTTTTTCCTTGGGGCCTAGATGAAGCAAATCATTTATGCCTGTGACCCAACAATTACATCTTTGAGCAACGCATCCCAGTCTTTTGGTCGTGGCAGTAGAGGGTGCCATGACCCAGTGCGTGAGGGTCTGTGAACCAGTACTGGGTCCCGACCCTGAGTTTGAAAACCACTCTTCTAAAGGACATGGTGAAGGTGTGATTATAGAGCAAGAGAGCCAGGGACAGTGTCATGGAAGCCAAGGGACAGTAATAGGAGAGGCAGGAGGAATCAATGGTGGAGGGAGGATTACATGCGGGAAACTAAAGTGTGCCTGTAATGTGAGAGAAAGCACAAGAGAACAGTAAGAAGTTAAGTGTAAGACTAAAGGAGGCAATAAGGGTGGACAGGAGGGTAGTCTAGCAATGGTCAGTAGGGCAAGAGGAGAGTTGAGAAGAGAATATCGTATGAGAAAATTGTGTTCATAACATTAACAAAAGAGGAGAAAGTTGTAGCAGAGAAGGGAAGGTTATATTTTGCCAATTTTCTCTTGGAAGAACAAACAAGGAGTCTGGTGGCACTTTTAAAGACTTTTAAACTCTGTGAATAAATCATTGATATCCTGAAGAGCGAGAGAAGTGGCAGCAAGAAGGTGGGAGGTTTTGAGGAGGGAGCCAAAGGTAGAAAAGAAGTCAGTGGGGATTGCCAAAGTGTGATTCAGTTAGAGTGGAGAGTTCACTTAGGAAGCTGGCAAAACTGAAACAGGAAAGTGAATTTGAAATGGAAGAAGTCAGGCTGCTTGTAAATTTTCACCAGGGAGGCTTCACTGCAAAAGCAAGAGTAAAGGAGGCAGGGCTTGGGGATTGGCAGACTGGCTTTTGAAAAGGACAGGGTCAGAAGTGTCAAGGGTGGAAGAAAGTGAAGCATGGAGAGAATAAACACTCAGAAGAAGAAAGAGAAAACAAATCAGGGATGAGAAGGCTGATTGTGGAAAAAAATTATCACTGCTGACTGACTGGAGGTCGCAGAAGAGCTGAGTGCAGATGAGATGTAAGGGACAGAAGAATGATAGTGAAAGAAACCAGATGATAGACAGGTGGAACTCCACAACAGAGAAACCAAAGACCTCCTAGCTAAGGAAAATATTGCACATTAAGAGAGAAAAATATCTGCTTTCTACCAATGGGAGAAAGTGAAATGTGAAATTTCAGGAGTCTGCATCTAAGGGACCAAAAATATAAATGTAGATGACAGCAGGAGTATATTTAATGTCTAGTGGCTATATAAAATTTTTAGGACACTTTTTATCATTCTTTTTGAAACAAAAGACTTGTTAAATTTACTTGGCAGCTAAAAGGCAAGATAAAAATTAAGCCATGCTAATTTTTCTTAAAGAAGTGTTTGGCAGCTCTCCATCTTTTACTTTAAGCCGAGGAGACTTAAAAACAATGTTTACATTTACCCCCTTTAGAAACTTTTAAACCTTATTTTTACAGACCGTTTATTTTAATGAGAAATGTCATGAAGTCCAGTTTGAGTTAATACAATGCAGGCATAGGGAAGTCTGCAGGAAAAGCATAGTGAAAGTGAACAATCAAACTTCTGCTGATAAACCTGGCAAACAATAATAAATAATTATACTAAATATTAAGTGGTACCTTTAGCCTACGCCATTTGGGCGTCCTGTAACAATATTTCACTGGTGGATATCTCCACTTAAAATAATATTGAAAATATTTTAGTGGTTTTTTTTTTTATTGAAAGGGTTTTTCTGAGCCTTTTGGGTGACCAATCTAAATATTTTTTATTCTATTCATTTCAATGTACTTTTACTTTGCAGCCCCTGCTTCCTTTACTCAAGGTAGCTAGCAAGACCATATATAATGGATTAGGCACAGAGATCTTGCAATAGTAGATTTTTCTTAATAAAAAAATGTATTTCCTGTCATTTGTTTCAGAGGTTATTGACAAAAAAATATAATAGACTAATTCAGTGAAAATGGCTTTGATCCATCTCAGCTGACTCTGTTCATGATTTTGAGGGTGACTGACTTATTGAGGTGAATTTCTGCATCATATTCAAGTTTGCAGTTATGGATGCTGGTCTCCATCTTGGTGCCAGAACTAGAGCATTGCTGTCACATAGTTAACAGCCAGTCTCTTACAGTACCTGGAAGCTTTGTCATCTCTTGCTCTTTCTTTACTACTTCCCTTTTCGTTTTTCCTGCAAAGGAAGAGCTGCGCCCATTTGCTTCCCTTCAGAGAACTTTGATGCATGCTAACTCTTTCTACTCATCAGAAGACTTTATATTAAGAATTTGTTTGGACTTGTATAATTTCTTCCCTTTACATGTTATTGTCCATTCATTCTTTTCTGTGATAGATTAGACAGAGTACCACCTACGCACCAATGCCGAACATATATTTTCCTCTGTAATACATGACATTAAGGGTGAGGCAATGGAAGGTTATTTGTTGAACTATCCATACAAAGAATGTCATTTTAAATGTAGAAAATATAAAGAGATTTTTGTCCATTGTAATAGATTTTTATAGAAATTGTACTTTTTTATTACTGTAAAAATCGTAGATTTGTGCCCAAAGAGAGACAAACCCATGCAATGAGCTACCACCCATGTTAAGGCTAGTATTCAAATATTGCATTAAAGCATATATTATTGTAAAAATCAACTTTCTTGTGCGGTTGCATGGACCTATATATATTTTATTTTGCCAGAAATTCTAGTAGGCGAAATGGAAAGCTATGAGTGCAACATATTTTGTTACAGTTCCAATATTCTTGGCAACTGTATGGCTTTAAGTACTGTCTTGGGGAGATTTGGTGGGGCTAATTTATGAATCAGCAAACACTTTGGTCTGAGAATCGCTGGTTTCCCACTGCAGTGAAGGGTTTGCATACATTTTTTCTATTAATGTATAAATCATAGTTGACTAAAGTCCATACTCAGTTGTGTCTCCAGACTCTGCAATTTAGTTGACGATAAAAGGAACTGCCTATCAGAAAGAAAAATTGATGATGTGGCACTCAGCAGATACCTTGTGGTCATCATGACTGCTATCTGCAGGATCATTGATTTCCTTCAAGGTTTGTTCCATTTGTTTTCCCGGAAGGCCTTTTTCCAAGCAGTCTTGAGACTGAAATCTTCATTATATTTCTTACTGTTTGAAATCCCCACTCATCAATTGCTTATCTGTCAAAGCAGAGATGGCCCATAACTTTTGATTGTATATGAGGGGGCACAGGACCACTCCGTGTATCATCTCTGGCACCTCTCCTGTTCTCCCAGAGCCTCTCGTACCTTTTCCAAGTCAATATTATCTTGTCCTCACTCCTCCCACTTCTTCCCCACTGACTTCTCCCATCACCTCCCTGCTGCTGGTACAGTGCAGGCTGCAGTAGAAACTTACTGCTAAGCAGATAACTGCAGCTGTGGGTGAGGAAGGGACACAACTCTGGGCTTTACCACACCCCCTCCATGGAGCTGGGCTTCCAGCCCCATATCTCTTCCTGCTCTGGGCACCAGGGTTCAGTGGGAGCACAAGGTGCCAGTGCCTTTTCTAGGCACATCCCTCTCAGCCGTACTCAGCCCATCTCCCATCTTGGTAAGAATCAGGGTCATCTCAATAGCAAAGGTAGAGTGGGAATTGAAAAGCTATCCTGTACTGTTGTGAGCTCTGTGAGTTTGAGTCTCTGAATGTGTACCAGCATCTCCAGTAAAGCTCCAGTTTATGTGAATTTCTAGGAAAATCCATAGCAAGAATTGTTTCCCGTGGTGCAATAGTTGGTAGAAATTCCTTCTGTTTGTTCTCTCACTAAGATATTGGAGAATGCCCTTCGCTTTCTCCATAGCTGACTATATTTTCCTTCTTAGCGTTTAAGTGTCTGTGTACTGAGAGACAGCAGGTCCAGAAGGAAGCAGGAGAGTCTTAGAAGGCAGATGATCCAGGCTTTGTTCCCTGCAGAATGAGCAGGGTCTGCTTCAGGTTGATTAGAGGCACCTGAGCCCAATTAAGGCCCAAGTAATAAAAAGCCCTTGCTCCAGCCAGAGGGGCGTGGAGAGTAAGAAGTACTAGCAGCTGTGAGTGAAGAGTATTGGAGAGAAGCGAAGGAAACAGAACCTAGCGACAGAGTAAAAGAGTACGAAGAGGAGGAAATAGCGCAGGGAAAGAAGCATAGTTGCTGGCACTATCAACAGTGTGTAGCTGCTACTCATAGGGCCCCTGGGCCCCTTCCCCCTCCTGCCCCACTGGGTTTACAAGGGCACCACCTGACTAGAGGCAGGGGCAAACAGGGCTTGGCCTGATTTCCCCCAACAGAGCAAAGCACAGAGTGGACAGTTTGCCACACTACTGACCATAATTCTGCTGTACAGTTTCATTTTTCCACTTTCAGTCCCTCTTTATTAATTCTTCAGTTATTACAATAGGGTTAGGTTAATCAAAGGTTAATTATTCTTGCCTTCTATAATTATAAAAATTTACTTCCTCATAATTAAAATCTATTTATCTGCCTTTTACTGTGATAATGAAGAAACTAACAGTCTTTTTACTACACTGTCAAACAAACAAGGAGTCTGGTGGCCCTGTTGAAGACTAACATATTTATTTATCGTATGAGCTTTTGTGGGAGAAAATCCCACTTCATCAGACGCTTATGCAATAAATAAATTTTTTAGTCTTTAAGTGCCATAGGACTCTTTGTTTGCTTTTGCTGAACTAGACTAACACAGCTACCTCTTTGGAACTTGTTTACACTGTTAAAATATACTTGTCCCAGATGAATATGCAAGTAGAATTTAATAGAAGACTGATTGTCTGAGCTTACATTTATTTATTGTTTTTCATTTTAGGATTACTATAATTCTAGGCTCAGACAACTCAGAAAATGGTTGTAAAGGAAATTCTATAAAGGTTTGACCAGCAGTTAGCGTTTAAAATATCCCAGATGTTGTTCTATCTATATTTTATTTTCATTTCTTAGGGCCTGCTCCTGTATACACTTACGCAAGCAATTTTATTCATTTGAGTAGGCTTGCTGATTTCATGGGAGTAAAGTTGCTCATGTTCATCTAAATTGGTAGGAGCTGGCCCCTAAAATTACAAAAACTTTACCAGTGTTATCATGCAAGTTATCAGTAGCTCATAGTTCCTAAAAGTGTTTGTTTAAAACTGTTAGTTCTCCAGTCATAGGGTTGGAAGGGACCTCATGAGGTCATTTAGTCCAACCCCCTGCCAAAAAAGTAGGACCACTCCCACTAAATTATCCCAGCCAGGGTTTTGTCCAGCCGGGCCTTAAACATCTCCAAAGATGGAGATTCCACCACCTCCCTAGGTAGCCCATTCCAATTCTTCACCACTCACCTAGTAAGAAAGTTTTTCCTAATATCCAACCTTGACCTCCCCATCTGCAACTTGAAACCATTGCTCCTTGTTCTGTCCTCTGTTACTATTGAGAACAGCCGAGCTCCTTCCTCCTTGGAGTATCCCTTCAAGTAGTTGAAGGTTGCTATCGAATCCCCCCTCAGTCTTCTCTTCTGCAGGCTAAATAAGCCTAGTTCGTTCATTCTTTCTTCATAAGGCTTGTGCTCCAGCCCCTTGATCATTTTTGTTGCCCTCTGCTAGACTCTTTCTAATTTGTCCACGTTCTTTTTGTAGTGGGGAGCCCAAAACTGGACACAGTATTCCAGATGTGGCCTCACCAGAGCCGAATAGAGGGGAACGATCACATCCCTCGATCTGCTGGCAACACTTCTTCTGATGCAGCCCAGTATGCCATTGGCCTTTTTGGCAGCAAGACCACACTACTAACTCATATTCAGCTTTCCATCCACCATGACCCTCAGGTCCTTTTCTACAGTGCTGCTACTTAACTGATTGCTCCCCAGTCTGTAGCAGTGCATGGGGTTTTTCCTGTCCCAAGTGCAGAGCTTTGCACTTGTCCTTGTTGGACCTCATGAGATTTCTATTAGCTGACTGCTCCAATTTGTCTAGGTCTCCCTGAATCATGTCTTTGCCCTCCAGCTTGTCTACTGTTCCCCCCAGCTTGGTGTCATCCACAAACTCACTGAGTGTGCAGTATATCCCATCATCCAGATCATTAATGAAAATGTTGAACAAAACGCCCCAGGACCGACCCCTGGGGTATACCACTTGTTACTGGTTGCCAACTAGACATGGAGCCATTGATTCCTGCTCACTGAAACTGTTGATCTAGCCAGTTGTCTATCCACCTTACAGTCCACACATGCAACCCATGCTTCCTTAACTTGCCGACGAGAATGCTGTGGGAAACCGTATCAAAAGCCTTTGCTAAAGTCGAGGTATATCACATCAGTGGCTCTTCCCGCATCCACAAATCCACTCATCTCATCCTAGAAGGTGATCAGGTTAGTCAAGCATAGTTTGCCCTGGGTGAATCCATGGTGATTGTTCCTGATCACTCTATTTTCCTCCAAATGTTTCAGGATGGATTCTTTGAGAACCTGCTCCATGCTTTTCCAGGGATTGAGGTGAGGCTACCAGATCCGTAATTCCCATATTGTCCTTTTTCCCTTTCTTGAAGATAGGTGCTATATTTGCTTTTTTCCACTCCTCCAGCACCTCCCCCGTTCGCCACGAGTTTTCAGAGATAATGCCCAGCAGTACTGCTGTCTCATCGGCCAACTCCCTCAGCACCTTTGGATGCAGTTCGTCTGGCCCCATGGACTTGTGCAAATCCAGCTTCTTTAAGTAGTCCCAAACCTGACCTTCCATCACCAAGGGCCTCTCCTTCTCTCCAGTCTGCCATACCGAGTGTAGTGAGTGGACTGAAAGCTGGCCCTGCCTGTGAAAACTGAAGTGAAAAAAGCATTGAGCACTTCAGCTTTTTCCTCATTAAAGCATGACATGGTCTGGTTTAACTGCTGAAAACAGTATCATCAGAAAAATCATATGCCCAATGCTTTCTAACCTGAATTCCCTCTCTGTCTCTCTGTAAATAGGTTGGTTTCTTGCTTGTCGAGATGGGCACAAGAAACATACAGGGTAGCCCCTTGACCAATGATCTCCAGAGCTTGGAGGAAATAATTTCAAAGGTTAACTAACTTAAACCAACAGAGGGGCTTTAGGGCAGGAAGGAGAAGTAAAGAACTTTCATACTAACAATGCTGAATCCAGTATAGATACTTTTGGGGATATGTAGTAGGAAAGGAATAAATTTCACAAAAGAGATATGAAAAAGTACTTAATTACAACTGAAATGTTCAGGAATAAAGCCATATCTGTAGTTTATGATGATAACATCTCTATATGTACTAGTATTCATACCATAAATTATAGATGACCGATTAGAAATGAAAGAGCATATAGAGTGCCTAGCAGAAATCTATCTACAAATTAAGGTAATTTAAAAACTCTCTTCTGTAAATTTCATGCTCTGAGAGAGAGAAATATTTTTTCAAAGAAGTGAACATTTTTTCTGAACACAGACCTATTATGCAGGCAGGAATTAATCACAATAAAGAAAAATTTCCAAGTGCGCATGCACGTTTTCTCAAAGTCCCAGAGAGACAGACAGACACAGAGGTACACAAGCAACCTTATTATAACCAATTGAATTATGGGATGATGGCCAACAAAAGTCTTATTGTGCTAGGCTTGGGAACATGGGAAATGATTATTCGACTACATTAGTAAAGATATGGAAAAGAAAATGGAAAGCATACATTTGAGTTTAATAGCATCCCAATCATTTCTGGACTTTACTCTTTAAAGTAATTAATTGTAAATAGATAGAACCATATTAGAAACATGAAGGTCTGAATTTTTATAATGCAAGACTGTGTTAGCGCTGCGACTGAATACATCTTTCTGTTACGTTATAATTAAATATAAAAAAGCTATGTTATTGTGCTGTTAAAGGTGCAGGTCTGCTCTGAAAGATGACTACAAAAACAGTACTTTTTTACACAGCAGATCTGCTCCCTGTCTATGTTCAGAGACCTACCTGCTTACTTTGGAAGGTGGGGGTCGGTCTGATATTTCACTATATCAGGCCAGACAGCTTTGGTGAGAAAACTGAAATAACTTCTGTCTAGTCAAGTTCCAAAGGGACAGCCATGTTAGTCTAGTTAAACAAAGAAAGCTTGTGCAATAAATAAATCTGTTAGTCTTCAAGTGCCACAGGACTCCCTGCTTCTTCTGTCTAGTGTACCTGGTCTGCACTTTCAACCCTTTGCAGCCCTTTCTCTTCAATTTATGCCTTCAATGACAGTGAAGGTAACACGATGGTAGGTATATCACTGAGAACAGATTTTAAAGCTGATGTGATTGTCTGGGTGTACATGAGGGCAGCTGTAACTCTGCAGAATCCATTACCGGCATGATGCATGAGCCAGAAATAACCTAGTTTGACTTTCTGATCCCAGGCTTGGTAATTAGAAAAAGAAACATTTTGTTTGTTTCCTTGTAAGCTAATTATATGTGGACATGTACTGGGGGGAAGTAATTGCAGAATCACACTAGGCTGCTTTTACAAAGGCATTCTTCAAAATACAACTGCATTTTAAAGTTGCATAGTTAAAATTCTTGCCCAAAACACACAAGTTGTGGTTCCAACATGAATAGGAAATTGCTGCGGGAGCTGGCACCTTGTGACTTTTTGTTGTTTTAAGTGTTCAACTTTATCATTGCATTAGGATAGTTTCTCTACATTTAATCTACATGTTTAAAATGGATAGGAAGAAGAAATTTCATTTGCATAATATTCATATTTAAATTGTGCCAATATAATGGAAACTATTTGCAAATTTAAAGACTACATATGTTATCAAACTTCAGCTATAGTTTCCCATGGGTTAGAAGGTATTATTGGTTGATATCAATGGATGTTTCTGATCAAGAAATAATGATATTTTGTTGCATGTGACTATATCATTAACTAATGTGTTTTATTTGATCACCCTCCCACCACATCTCCAAAAAACAGTAGTAACAATTATCCGTTCGCCCCACCCAAGAAAGCTGTTCATTCAGGACCCAAGCTTATACTCTTTTTGCTCACTCCCACTCATGAAACTCCCACCTATGTCAGTGGACATTTGGGGTGCATGTAGCATGAGAGGAATCAGGATCTGTTTTTTGTAACTCTGAAAACAAAAATATGGATTACAGTGTTAATGGCCTTTCAATCAATCGTTAAAGGAAATGTGTTTGAATGTATTATACATTAGGAGTTTTGCTTCATTTGTTTTGAATGTTACTTAACTAAAATATGGAATCATACTGGAACATACTTTGACTTTGTTGTTAAACTTTGAAGATATACAGAAGCAGGCCAGATTCTCAGTTATACTACTGTGTATCAGCTGTGACTCCTTAACTTGCAGCTAGATTAGAATGGGGCCCAATTTTTAAAACAGAGCATTCTCTGGCCAATATTCTAAAACAGGGGTGGCCAATATTATGGACCTCAAGAGCCACACAAGTTGATTATTACACCTTCGAGAGCCACACAGAGGCATATAGCCATATTTTACCTACTCCAAAATTACTGTTTAAAATTCATTGGACAGTTTAATTTGATCATAAAAAGAGGGCAAATATTGATCCTACTAATGTCACATTCTAATAATTACTTAAGGTTACCATGAAAACTAGCCCTACCTATACAGTAAAAACTTAGCTTCTCACCACTGTCCCGACCATGCCACTGCTTCTCCCCACCCTTTCTGACTATGCTGCATTTCTCCCTGCCTTCTCTGACCATCCCAATCCTCTCCCTAAGCCCCAGGCTCTGACGCTGGTTCCTCCGGGCCAACCTGCCACACCCCCCCCCGGGTGGCTAGGCACAGGATGGGGCTGCCTCCAAGCATACTGAGAGCATGCTGAGGGTGGGAGATTTAAAACTCCTAGGCTGGGTCTGCTTTCCTCTGGTTTTCTTCCATGAGCTGCACTTTTTCATTCAAGAGCCACATGTGGCTCCTGAGCCGCAGTTTGGCCACACATGTTCTAAAACATGGGTGCTTTTAGGCATGCATGTTAACAGTTAAACTTGGGTCTGAGATAAACATTACCCTTCATACCACAGCAGGGCCAGTAGTCCTATAGCCAGCTGGTAATTATGCAGATTTTTATTCATTGAAGTTTGAGTAGTTGGAACAGAAAATAAACTGGGAGAAAATGTTAATTGGAAAACAGTTGATGTGTTTTCACATAGTTTACAACAATATAAAAACTACAGAGCTCTGGATAATATTTTAATGAGGGTGTTCTTTTAGAAAGGCATATTAGATGACAGCAGTAGTATTTTATCAAAATGCAGGACTTGTAGCAAGAAATAGTTCCTTTCTGTTTAATAGATGAGTAAATAGTCCAATAAATATCTGAGCAAGTTGTCACCAGCTGTTATTTATAAACATGGTGCAGACCAGTTTCCTTATGATTTTTTTAGCCCCTGCATTTTGTTTTCCTGTTAACACAGTTGGGCATAGTAGATTGCAAAGAAGTGGTGCTTGAGCTGAGAGCTCAGAAGTAAAAGGAGAAGATTAATAATGCCAAATAACTATATTTTCCTTGTATGCATTTTGTAGAATACTGCATGAAAAAAATCAAATAGTAAGAAATGTTATGGGAAGATAACTAAACTCTACACAATTTAGCTTCACAACTCATGAGTAATGCAATTAGCCTAAATTCATATTGATTAAGACCTTTATTCTACAACATACTCAAAAATGCATAGCACAACCACTCTGAAGTTGTCTTACTATGTTAGGGCTAGACTGTACTTTGGACTATATGCCTGGGCAGGAGGTGTAGTAGGGGAAGTAAGACACTTCCTTGCTCCCTGATATTTACATGTTTTCCAGATCTTGGGGCTGAGCAGACAGATCTGAGTGGAGATCAGGGGTGTCAAACATGCGCTCCACAGGATGGATGTGGCCTGTGAACCTCTTCCATCCAGCCTGTGACTATGCTCTGCAGAACCACACCCTCTCCTTAAGGGAGAGTGAGAGAGGGAGAGAGTGGGCTCTGATACCCAGTGCCTAGGATGCCACAATAATGTCAGGTCTCACAACATCACGGGGCGCTGGGTATGTGAGATGGCGCTCTGTGAGACCGCGCTTTCTTCCCTAAGAGAGAGGCAGAGTGTGGTACTGCAGAATGCAGTCTCGCTTATACGGCATTCCCTGATGCCACAACAGTGCCTTAGTATTTTCATTTATGATATGTACGACCCACTTAAAATACATGTAAGAGAAATTTGGCCCACCATAACAAATTATTTTGACACGCCTGGTGCTGTTGGATACAAAAGGGTGAGGAGAACTGCACTGGGGTAATTTCCCTGAAGGCTATTCCATTCACTCTATTGCAACTGTATGTCACAGCTCAGAATCTGATTAATGGTGTGAGGAGTGTCTAGAGTTGACAGTAGTTTAGGGAAAGGAATTTAGTTTTGCCTAGAAACTGGAAATAAAAGCTGCTGCTCCAAGGGCACCGACTTCTGGCGACTCGGGAGATGAGGTGGAAATCATCAGGTCCTCCTCAACACCGGAAACCTTTGAGGCAGAGTGTGACCTGATTCAGAGCACCGAGACAAGTGCTGTCCCCAGTGCAGACACCCCTAGGGTAGAGCCCTGCACGGAGCCAAATAAGTGGATCCGTATCTGACCTGCATCTGCAAGAAATAGTCTGCGGATATCCGTGTTGTATCTGCGGATGTGGATATAATGCGGATATCCGCATATTTGCAGGGCTCTAGCTCTGTGCAGATAAAAATATTTGGATCCATATCTGATCTGCATCTGCAAGAAATGGTCCACAGATGCGGATATAAGGCGGATATATGCGGATATCCGCAGATTTGCAGGGCTCTACCCTAGGGTGCCAAAACCCTCGTTATTTAAGGGGAAGCCTACCCCACTTCCTCACTCCCTGCACCGTTCCTTGCCGGTGCAGAGGTCCATGGCACCTCCTTGGTCACCGAGATCGGCGTCTCCTTCGGAGGCCACTCAGAGTCTGTGTGTCACCATAGGAGCCATCAAGGTCCCCCGCAGTTCCCGGTACTGTGGAGTCCTCAGTGGCAAAACCCTGCTAGCTGGTCCTTTTGGACACCCTGGGCTTACCACCAGGCCCAAGGTCCTCAATCGACTTGATCTTTCTTGGTTGCCTCGGGGAGTAGACAGACCAACACACGATCAGGGACTGCTTCCCACCTGCCAACTGTTACCAAGCCTGCTCCCACCCCATCTCATGCCTCGGCACCAGAGACATTCATTTCAGCCACCAGCACCGCGCATTTGGAGGTTTCAGAGTCTGCACCAACCCAGGTGGCACCATCAGTGCTGGTGCAGGGAGACTTGGTGAATGATTCATCCTTCTCCTCGTCTGGAGAGGAGGTAGTGGGCACCACTCCTGCATCTCCCTCGGAGGATGGCAGAATTTATCAAGACCTCTTGAGAAGAGTGGGCACTAACATGGGCATCCAAGCTCAGGAGATGACAGAAGAGCTTGCGGACCCGATGATGGACATTCTGTCACCATCAGGGCTGTCTAGAGTTGCCTTGCCAAATATAAAGACCATAAATAAGACCATGAAAAAGATTTGGCAAACGCTTTCATCTGTGTTGCCCACAGCCAAAAAGGTAGAGTGGAAGTATTTCATACCATCAAAAGGTTACAAAGACCTTTACAGTCATCCCTCTCCCAGCTCCCTTGTGGTGATGGCTGCTTTTGAGAAAGAAGGGCAAGGGACTCCGGCTCCTACTCCAAAATCGAGAGAGGCTAAAAAAATGGACCTGTTCTGCCAGAAAGTTCATTCCACCGGGGGCTGCAGCTCAGGGTGGCAAATCAGCAAGCAATCCTGAGCTGCTTTACTCACAAGACTTGGGGTTCTATAGAGAAGTTTGTGGGCTCCCTCCCACTAGACGCCAAGAAAGAGTTTAATGTTCCTGTAGAAGAGGGCAAAATGGTGGCTAAGTCTTCCCTGCAGGGGGCTCTGGATGTGGGAGATGCTGCAGCTAGCGTCATGGCTTCAGGCATCTCAATGCACCGTAGCTCTTGGCTTCAAGTTTCTGGCCTGCCTTACAAAGTTCAACAGGTGGTGCAAGATCTACATTTTGAAGGACAATCTTTGTTTTCTACACAAATGGATTCGAAACTGCGCAGCTTAAAGGACTCTAGGGCCACATTAAAATCACTGGGAATGCAGATCCCTGATACAGTACGGAAGTACTTGAAGCCTCAGCCTCCCTCCCAGTCCTCTAGTTATTATCAAAGACAAGACTCTAGTTGTAGGCAGGGGAGAAGTAATGGGTCTCAGGTTATCAGTAGGCGTAAACAACTTTCCTCAGATGGGAAGTTTGGGGGCCCCTCTAAACAGTCGCAGGGTTCCAAGCAAAATATTTGAGGTCTTCCCTAAGGATGGTGTACCAATTTCCTGCCCCTTTTCCAACCATTTAGCTCACTTCAGCCAGGAATGGCACCGAATTACCTCAGACAAATGGGTCCCATGCATGGTGGAAGGCTATTCTATCCAGTTCTATACTACCCCTCACCCACACTCTCCCCATTCCCTGTCCTTCTTTAGGGACCCCTCTTACGACCAACTCCTCTTTGAGGAGGTTCATCAGCTTTTGCTGTTAGGAGTGATGGCGGAGGTTCCTGTGGAACTGAGAGGGAAAGGGTTTTATTCCAGATATTTCCTGATCCCGAAGTCCAAAGGAGGCCTCAGACCAGTTCTAGATCTCAGAGGTCTGAACAAGTTCATAAAAAAGTTGAAGTTCCATATGGTCTCTTTGGGTTCCGTGATCTCTTCTCTAGATGCCGGAGATTGGAATGTTGCCCTCGACCTTCAGGATGCGTAGTTCCACATTTCTATCATCCCGAAGCACAGATGTTTTCTCAGATTTGTGGTGGGGGACAGTCATTTCCAGTTTGCTGTCCTTCCCTTTGGTCTCTCCACGGCCCCCAGGGTTTTTACAAAATGGATGGCGGTGGTAGCAGCTTTCCTCCGCAGTCATCGAATTCACGTCTTTCCCTATCTGGATGACTGGCTAGTGAAGGCTCCTTCAAAAGATCAGATCATAGCCAGTTTAGCCTTTATTCAGCACACATTTAACAGCCTAGGCCTATTAATAAATGTAAAAAAGTCAACTGTTATCCCTGCTCAAAGGACAGAGTTTATAGGAGCCACTCTGGACTCAGTTACAGCCACAGTGTCTCTTCCTGCTCACTGCTTTCAAGTGATTTCTATAATAATCAGGGACTGGATTGACCATCTCATCATAACCACTCATTCCTGTTTGAGGCTTCTAAGACATTTTGCAGCCTGCACCTATGTGGTTCTGCATGTGAGGCTGCGCCTGAGACCACTCCAGCTGTGGCTGGCTTCAGTCTTTTGCTAATCCAAGGACAACCTGGATCTGGTAATCTCAGTGCCCAAAACTGTCTTGGACTCACTCCTCCAGTGGACAGACCAGTCTGTGGTTTGTGCTGGGGTCCCATTCTCAAAACCCTTCCTAGCAATGACTTAAGTAACAGACACCTCGGATACAGGCTGGGGCGCCCATCTGGCGACCTGAGGACTCAGGGCTATTGGTAGAGTCAAGACAGACTTACCCATATCAATGTCAGGGAACTCAGAGCAGTTTGCCTTGCATGCCAGACATTCAAAGATCGGCTGATGGGTCACCACATTGCTGTCAAGACGGACGATATAGCCACAGCATTCTACATAAACTGGGGGGGGGGCTCTATCCTGTCCCCTTTGCAAGGAGGCCATGGCCCTGTGGAACTTCTGCATCCCTCTCGGGATACACCTGGAGGCTTCCTATCTCCCAGCCTCACAGAACTGCCTGGCGGACTCCCTAAGTCGCTCTATTCACCTGCACGAATGGTCTATAAAGTAGGACACTTACCATCTTCCAAAGGTGGGGTTCACCCCATCTAGATCTTTTCATGACCAGCCTCAATGCCAAATGCAAAACATTCTGCTCCTTCCAAGGTCTGGACAAGGGCTCCATTGGGGATGCATTCCAGGTGATATGGACCAGTCAACTTCTGTACACATTCCCTCCCTTTCCCCTCGTGGGGAAAGTTCTAGCAAAAGTAAAGAGAGACAGATCATCAATAATTCTAATAGCTCCAGCCTGGCCTCAACACAGTTGGTTTTCTGCTCTGCTAGATCTCCTCATGGCAGCCCCCATAATGCTTCCACTAATTCAAGACCTGCTGACCCAGAACCAAGGCCTTCGGAGATACCCAGATCTCCAGTCACTTCACTTGACTGCATGGAAGCTCCATTGTTGAACGCTCATGAGCTACAGTGCTCCCAACTGGTTAGGGGAATATTGTTGGAGAGCAGAAAACCATCTACCAGATCAACTTACGTAGTTAAATGGAAGCTTTTCTCCTAGTGGTACATCCAGAACTCCTGCTCACTGGTTTCCTGCACCATTCCAGTCATTCTGGACTATCTGCTGCATTTGAAGTATCAGGGCCTATCAGTATCTTCGCTCAGGGTTCATCTGGCTGCTATCTCTGTTTTTCATGAGCATGTCCAGGGATGCCCAATTTTTTCTGATCTGCTCATAAGTCATTTTATTAAAGGTCTAATTTAGAAAGTTCCCGCCAGTGGTGAAGCCGGTTCCTCAGTGGGACCTTAATCTGGTCCTTACTGCTCTAACTTAATTTCCATTTGAGCCTCTCGCCATCTGTTCTGATCTGTACTTATTGTGGAAAGTGGCTTTCTTAGTTGCTATTACCTCTGCAAGAAGGGTCTCTGAACTGCATGGTCTCACTGTAGAACCACCGTATTTGGTGTTCTTCAAGGACAAGGTCCGTCTTCGGCCACATCCGGCCTTCCTGCCAAAGATGGTTTCACACTTTCATATGAACCAAGGTATTTTTCTTCCTGTTTTCTGTCTCAAGCCTCACTCGTCAGCTTGTCAAATGACCTTACGCTCTCTGGACATCTGTAGGGCCCTGGCTTTCTACTTGGAAAGGACCAAACCTTTCAGGAAATCCCAGCAACTGTGTTGCAGTAGCAAAGAGGATTAGAGGTCAACCTGTCTCCTCACAGACAGTCTCCTCATGGATTACTTCATGTATTAAGACTTGCTTCTCCCTTGCCTGTAGGACTCCTCCAGATATTACGGCTCACTCTACTAGGGTGTATGTTGTGTCTGTAGCGTTTAACGCTAGAGTTCCTCTTGCAGATATCTGTAAGGCGGTGACGTGGTCCTCCATCCACGCTTTCATGGCTCATTATGCAATCACTCAAAAGGTGGTACAAGATGCCTCTGTGGGCAGAGTGGTGCTGAATACAGCTTTGTTGTAGTGTCTGATCCCACCACCAGTAAGTGCTTGGGAAGCACCTATTTGGAGTTGATCTGAGCATTACTCGAAGGAGAAAGACTGTTTACCTACCTTATCTGTAACTGTTGTTCTTCAAGATGTGTTCTCACATCTAGCCCAAATCCACCTACCTCCCTCTGTTGGTTCGTTAAGAAGGAACTGATGGGGGAACGGTCGGTGAGCCCTTATACACAGCGCTATGCACATGTGACTCCAGGGTGCTCTGTCTGACCACAGGGGTTGCTGGGGAAAAAAATCTGCTGACGGTTGTAATAACCCTTGGGGAGGAAGGGGTTAACACTCTGGTCAGTGAGTCCCAGGACAGCCAATAGGAACGAAGCACAGCTTTTTGAATGGTAACAGCAGCCTGGCCTGGGCCTGTTTGGATGCAGCAGAGCTCCTGGAAGGATCAGGAGGAGGCCAGAGGGGCCTGAGGAAGAATCCAGCAACATCCTTACCAGAGATAAGTTAAATTTGTTACTGACCAGGCGTGGGTAGAACAGGGAATGTTTACTTAGACACGGTCAGGGTATTTTCTTTGTTTTTGGCTTGTTTTTTGGATTTCTCTGTGCTAAGCACATGTAACCCAAACCCCCACCCCACTACCCTGTAACTACCTAAGTTAATTCCCAGAGAAGCAACTCTCTGTGTTTATCATCTGTTCTTTTTGATTAAAGAGTTTACCTTTTAAGCAAGTTCTGGTTCTATGTCCTGAGAGGCAAGAGGTTTGTGTGCCCGTGCCTTAGACTGCACAGGCAGCTACTAGAGGGAACCCTGTTCCAGTTCCAGCTCATATTGCAGCTGGGGTCCAGTCACTTTCCTGAAGGAGGAATACAGAGGATTGCAAGTACCTCACAGGGAGGAATTCCCAAGTGCGCCTTCCTGGGTCACAAGAGGTTTTTTTTTTTGCATTTGGGTGGTGGCAGCGATACCACTCCAAGGCCAGGAATTGGAGGCCTTGGAGACTTTTAAGAGCAGGCTTTAAGGCCAGTGGCTTTTCTGGCCTGTTGCGGGCCCCCACCTTCTGCACTCAGAGTGCCAGAGTGGGGAAAAAGCCTTGACA
>ML682019.1:2835151-3092784 GCA_007922195.1 Podocnemis expansa
CCCACCTTCTGCACTCAGAGTGCCAGAGTGGGGAAAAAGCCTTGACAACGGTCGTGCACAAGGCGTGCGCACACCTACTTGGGGTAGACGTGAGCACAGATCTCAAAGAACGACAGTTACAGATAAGGTAGGTAACTGTCTTTACACTTGGCATCATTTCAGACATTTCCTAGTTCTCACCAACATGTAAAGATCATGACAGACAACATAACCTGTATGTGCTATATAAACAGTCAAAGGGGCACACGTTCGAAACCCCTTTGCATAGAGGCTATGCTACTGTGGAACTTGTCCCTCATGAATGAAATCATGATTACCATTACATACCTCCCTGGTACTCACAACATGATTGCCGATTTCCTCAGCACGTCGTTCACTGAGGATCACAAGTGGGAGATCCATCCATGAGTACTATACAACAACTTTCAACAATGGAGTTATCCTTCCAGGGACTTGTTCACCACATGTCTGAACTGCAGATGTCCGAAGTTCTGCTCAGGAGCAGGGATCAGACATGGATCCCTAGGCAGAGGCGTCACTGGTGCTGGGCAGTCAGGGCACGTGCCCCAAATCCCAGCCCTGGTGCCCTGGATTCGGCGGCCATGGCAGGGAATCCAGGGCCTGGCTGCCCGCACTGGCAGCAGCCCCGTCCCCGGCCGGGGGTGTGGGACCCTGCCACCCGCGGCCGCTTCCAGCCTCGTCCCCAGCCGGGGATACGGGGCCTAGCTGCCTGCGGCGGCATGGTGGCTTCTGGCCCTGTCCCCAGCCAGGGGTGGGGCCTGGGCCCATGCCCCAGGTCCCTCCCTGGGCCAGCGACACCTTTGTCCCTAGGACATGCCTTTCTCTGCCCTTGGGAGAAGAGTCTCCTATACGCCTTTCCTCCCATCCCATTAATTCATTAGACAGTGCACAAGATTCTTATTGTGCATACAAAACCTCTATCCCAATGTCTACCCGCCCATACTGATATGGGACCTGAAGTTAGTACTCAAAACAATTACTAAACGACCATTTGAACCACTTGTGATGTGTTCTCTTATCTATATGTCCTTGAAAGTGGCTTTCCTTATTGCTATCACACCTGCAAGATATGTTAGCAAACTTGTGGTGCTGATGGGGATACCTCCATATGCCTATATTCCACAGTGACAAGGTTGCCCCCAGACCTCATCCAAAATTCATGCCCAAGGTGTCATTTCCCTTCCACTTTATCCAAACTGTCAACTTACTGGCATTCATATCAAAGTCTTATTCTACTGCAGCTGAAGCTGTCCTACATACCTTCAATGTCCATCAGGCTTTAGCTTTCAACCTAGATAGAACAAGAACATTCCCATCAACCAACAGGCTATTTGTTTCCATGGCCTGTTGCAACCCAAAGACTATGAAAATGGATTTCCAATTGCATCCATATCTGTTACAATTTAACTGGACCTTCTCCACTGAACTCATTACCTCCTACTTTACTAGGCCCATAGCTGCTATGTAATGTATAATGTCCTCCTTGCACATATTAGCAGAACTACCATTTGGACCTCAACCCACACATTCACCAAACGTTATGCTATCGATCAAGTATCCCGTTCTGATGCAAGAGTTGTACTCTCAGTTCCTTCGACAATGCAACCAGTGACTCCAAAGTCCCTCTGTCCTGATCAGGACACCCTTTGGCAGTCTCCCAAGGTGGAGCACCCACACAGACACTCCTCAAAGGAGAATGGAAGGCTACCAGTCTTATGTGGTAACTGGAATTTTTTGAGCTGGGTGTCCCTGCGGGTGCTCCAGGACCTGCCCTCCTCCCCTCTCTACTTCAGAGTGCAATCATTTTGCTCCCAGATGGAGAGGGAACTGAGGGGTGTCGCATTGCATGTGCACCTAAAGGGCACCAGAGGGGGTACATGACAGCCTCTCGGTGCTCGCACAGCTATGATGAGCACTACCGGAAAATTCTCCAGTCTGGACATGGGAGCATGCCAAAATCCCAAGGTGAAGCACCCACAGGGGCACCTATCTTGAAGAACTCCAGTTACCGCACAAGATGGATAACCTTCTTTTTTTCAACATAATTATTTTTGCTACTTCTAGGGCACATACTTCTAAACACATCTGAATTTAGACAAAATTATTTTCTCCTGGCTTTGGAAGCAGACCTATGTTTTGATCTCCGAGAAAGGAAAAAATACACTGGTATTGTGGAAACCTAAATCATACTTTTATAAAACTGACTACCACTAAGAGATGAGTATGTGACTTTTGAAGGCTTCATTTACCCAAATTAAAGAGCAAATGAGCAGATCTTCGTGCAGTGTAATTTTGGATTGTTCTAGGATATTTAACTTTGGCAATAAGACTGAAGTTGATCAGTATAGCCAAGAAACAACCGGTCTTCCAGTTTTATCAGCAGGGGTGTTTTGTTGCAAGCAGATGATTTAACAAAATATCTGGGGAAAATGAGACTGATCTGTGGAGATGAAACCAGGTAAGGTGATATTTAGTGAGATTCTAGTAAATCAAAGAGAGAAAATTATTTGATTCTTGTAGATAAAATATATTTTTCCTGTTGAAATACATAAATTAGATATGAATGTGTTGCCCTAGGTTTGAAGATCCTGTGTTCGCTAAGAAGATCTATTTTCATATTATGAGATATTATTTAATATAAGCAATCATGCCAAAAATAGATTGTTAATGCTTGCCAGATAGCTCTTCATTGTGTGCAGCTGTACTAAAAGCTAATACCAAGTTAATGTTTAGATTTATCAGAGATATTTTACATTAGCTCTATTTAACAAATGATCGTGTATAATAGCCAATCTCCTCAAGTCTTAATGATCACAGATAGACACAGTAAGAGATTAACATAAAATTAGCGCTGATCCAGCTATTTACAGACATCGGAAGGGTTTGATATTCTAAATCCAGTAGCTTCAACATGTATCAGACCCCTGTTAAAACCTTCAGGCTTGTTGTTCTCACACATTCCCTATGGAGTATGTCAGTGTTTGTCTGTCCATCTCTCTTTGTCCAGTGGTTAAAGTATAATTTGAAGGGCCCTGGAATGCTCCTAATCTCTGGGCCCCCTTCATACATGTGCAGGCCCCAGTCCAGGTATGCATTTTTGATCCCCACCAACTCTTTCCTCGCAAATGAAGCACAGTCTCAAATCCACAACATCACCCCAACCTTGTCCACTAGTGCCCGCATCAGACTCCTCTTTCCCCATGTCCTCCTCAGGCCCTCACCCCCTTCTCTATGCTCCCTGCCCCAAAGTCCCCACTCCGGCCCTCCTAACCCCTCACCTCCCCCATCTTCACTCTACCCACTTTAACTCCCCACCCAGTCCTGGCTCCAGCCCTTCATAGTCCCCTCCACCACTACTCAGCCCCCACCGGTCCCTACCCAGTCTCCTTGTTTCTATGCTCCCCTCCATCCCTCCCCAGCCCTCCATCCCAACCCCTTCCCTAGTCTGGCCATTGAATTCCCTGGTCTCCTGGCCCCATTCTGTCCCCTTCCCTAATCCCCCACCCGGCCGCCGGCTTCCCCCGGTCCTCTGGTTTCCATCCTAACCCACCTGCCTTGCTGCTGGCTTCTCCAGTCTTCCGGCCCCAATTGAACTCCTTCCTTAAGCTGCCCGCTGGCTCCCCAACACTGCGGGCCTTCCCTGCTGACCCCTGCACCCTTCCCCACCAGCTGCCCATGCCCAAGACCCCCTCATGGCCCTCCTTTCCCCCTTACCTGGCTGCCAGAGCTGCTGCTACCCAGCTGGCCACAGGCTGTTGCTCCTGCCTTGAGCACTCAGGACAGGAGATTTAAAAAATCCCAGCCTGGCTTAGTTGAGTCAGCTCTTTGCCGGCTGGAAGACTGTGTCTTCTGGCTGGGTAGGTCCTGCAGCTGCTGGTAGGGGGTGACGCACCAAAACGCTGTGTTCTGCCCCATTATTCTATTTTTTAGGAGCCCCAGAATGCTGGCCCCTAAAATTTGTGGGCCCTGGAACAGCATTCCAGTGCATTCCCCCTTACTTTAACCCCTGCCTTTGTCCACTACTTTAGTACCAATCTTCCAACTCCACGAAGTAACTTGTAAAACAGTAAGGGGGCATGTTGCCTGCTGAAATCTCTTGCGCCTTCCTTGGGCCTTGTATCCTGGGAAGTTCTGAGCATTTTTTTTATCCCATTGACTCTCCTAGGTCACAGGTTTGGGCCTTTATTTCTTTTAAAGTCTGAGCATCCTTCAAAGTCATGTCTGCTATTATAATTGTGAAGCTTTTCACCCTATAGGTCTGATACTGTTTGACATTACCTGGTGTTTATTATTGGGTCCCTTTCAATTACTAAAATAAACTAAACATTTTGGTTATGTGTACGTTGCAGAGCATTTTCGAAAAAACTTTTTTTGAAAAAAATTATTTCAAAATATATTTGGAATAATCATCTCAAAATAACTTTTTTTTCAAAAATGTTATGTCAGGAGGACAGTCTGGGGACCGACTCTTTGTCCTGAAATACCGTGGCTGCTTTTTTTTTTTTTTTGGAAGTGAAGGTCTACAGCAGACTTTCTTTTTTGAAAAAACAAAGGCAATGGAAGAGATAAGCAGGCTTTCTTGAAAAAAAAAAAACCCTTGCCGTGTCTGGTGATGGCTCTTTTCCAAAAAGCTGTCTCAAAAAAGGCTTTTTTTTTTTAAAACACTTAACCAGGTTTAGCATTGGTGAAAAAGTGCTTCAATATTTCGAGATACCAGCACGCTTTTTTGAAAAAGCTAAACCCGGCATTTTTTCTGGGGAAAAAAGCCTTTTTTGAGAGAGCTTTTTCGAAAAAAGCCGTTGCTGGATGCAGCAAAGGCATTTTTCGAAAAAGCCTGCTCATCTCTTCCATTGGCTTTTTTTTTTTTTTTTTTTTGGAAAAAGTCCGATGTAGACTTTCACTTTCAAAAAAAAAAATAAAATAAAATAAAAAAGCCGTGGCATTTCAGGACAAGGAGCCAGTCCCTTGGCTGTTCTCCCAAAATAGCATTTTTGAAAAACGTTATTTTGAGATAATCATTCTGAATATATTTTGAAATAATTTTTTCAAAAAAAGTTTTTCAAAAATGCTCTGCAGTGTAGATCTAGTCTTTGTGACTGTGCCATGATTCTAGTGCTTTACCTTTTTATTCTTTTGTCATAGCAGTATGAGAAATCCTAACACTATCGTAAGTTCTTCACTTTGGTTTTATTGTTAACAATCCCTCTGACTCTATTAAGTCCCAACTTTTTTGAGCGCCTGCAAAGAACAACGCAGGAGCTCAGTAAAGAAAGGAAGGAAATCATTAGCAAAATAGAACTTTACCACACTGATACAAACCCTTCAGATGTTTCTGAATCAATTCTGAATGTTTTCAGAACCAGAGTTTGGGCTGTTATGTCCCGTCCCCCCCCCAAATGGCTTATCTGTACCTACTGGGTAAAACTTACTGCCACTTGCAAAGCAGCAATTATCCTAATTACACTTCACCATTTAAAACCATCTTCTGTCAGATAATTTACAAGAATTACATAAAAGAGATCTATATACAATGAGACACTTGCTTGTGTGGCCTGAAGCATTTTATGATTTCTAGTTTAATCGGAATTCTTATGAAGAGCGGAGACATTCTGATGAGTTTCTGCATGATTCTTGTGCCTAAAGATGTATTCAGAATTGTGCTTGGCTATATTTTTTCACTCCAGTACAGCTGAGGGGTTCAAACAATCCACTATTACTCTGATATACTATGAGGCATTTGTTGTGGTATTCATGAGATCACAATTGCTACCAGTGTGTCTGTTCATTAGTAGAAGATGAGAAAGTTAAAATGGCAAATACTTAACCCAGTCTAAAATACCATCAGGAGAAACAGTTTGATATGCCAGTGTGTACCAATGTTTGAATGTTCTTCTCATAGTAGAATTGGCAAAACCATGGAAATGAATGTGCTGTAGTGTTCCCCACTTCTTCATAAACATAGTTGAATTCTACTTTCTTTATAAAGGGTGGGGGAAGTTTGGCGTTTGGGGATGAAATAAATACAGATGTTCATATCTACTGTTGAAGTCGTCAATACAAACTTTGAGCAGCAACTGTATCTGTTCATCAGCACAGTTGCTGATGTGTGATGAGCAAGATTTGGGGCTAGTTTGATTTATGCCTCTTTGGAGTTTTGTAGTAATTCTCAGGTCTCATATTTGTCCTCTGTGCGTATTTTGAAAGGATAGCTGCTGATGCATGCATGCACAGGAAACTAATATTCCAAAATAACACAGTAATGAGAGCCATGGATCAGAGAGCAGAATCAAGCCCAAAAAGTCCAGGTGAGAGTGACAGTATACTGATTAGGTTAGAGATCCAATTTGAAAGACACTAACCATATCTAGACTGGTTTACTGTGAAATAAACTTGGCTGTGAGTTGTAGCTTCTTTCCTGAAGCTGTTTACTTCAAAGTTCCACAAGTGCAATTGTTACTAATATATTTCTGCAGTGCTGTACATACTGTAGTGAGAGACATTAAAAGAGCTAACATTACATGATTAATACTAACTCCAGAAATTTGATATGAAATAATTTAATACAGAATCCTCCCTATTGCACTAGTTTTGTTTCCAATTTAGTATTGCCATAGGCCATTAGTGTAGTATGTTAATGTTGTCAGTGTATTTGCTGATTGTACAGTGTACTTAACACTGATTATAGAACCATTCAGGAGCTATGCTTTTGAACGTTGTAAGGAGGTGTCACTACAAGAATCACTGTAATGTGTTCAGTATACTCAAGAATGTAGAAACTACTGCAGCATATTCTACAAAATACTTTTTAGTTTTATAAAACAGTTAAGCACTTTTTAAATGGTGTAACTGGATATTCTAAGCTGTTGTGTTTAGGCAAAACACCCTCTTCAAATGCATTGGGGAATAACAAAATATAAAACAATGACTGATACTTTCTTAAAAAACAATTTTATTTTGAGCATATATGGTCCCAGATTTTCCTTTTTGCCTTTTCATAGTAAAAAAGTATGGCACCTAATTCTTGACATACTGCTTATCAAATTGTAAACATGTCTGCTCAGAAACCTGTGCAGTAAGAAATTTAAATGTATGTCTGTACTGTACTAGAGATGGAAAGAAATATTTTAACTGCTGATACTTCATAGGGTGCTTTCCACCTAGAGGTCATTGATTCAAATCCAGTTCAAGTTATTCTCTAATGGCTCTCCAGTGCTTACATGAAATGTAGTTATAGTGTCACTCCACTTCCTGATGGGCAGCTGTCCTTATCACCAAAGCAACCATCACAGTTCAGACTACTTGATGTTTATGATAGCCATCACTACAGTGAAGAAAATGAATTTGAATGAAAAGGTTTGAATGGACCTGCAGAATAGAAATGGTCTCTCAGATTAGATTGGGAAAACTGTTGCCAGGGCAAAGTGTAGACAAGATTGTTATTTCTGTAAACAGAGGACATCAGTTTCCAGGGCAGTCAGTGCTGTGACTAACATGAGCAAAAAAGAGTATGAAAATTATAGACTGAATCCTTCAAAGGCTGATTCATGAGCAGTCTCGTTGTTCTTATTGGGATTATTTGCATAAAGATTCCTCATGTAATGGAGTGCAGGATTGGGACGTTATTAATATTCAGTGTTCAATTCAAAGCTTGCTCGTAGAGATCTAGCAATCAACTTGTTTTCCAATTTCATGCTTCTTTTGATACTCAAACACAACCACTGACTAGCAATGATGGGAATTATCTATGCTCAACAGGTCAAACACTTCCCTGTTCTGGAAAAATGTGTGAACACTGAAGTAGTGAAATTTTTAGATGATCCAGAATTATTTGGTAAAGTCAAAACTCAAGAAATCTGTGAGAAACTTCAGCTATGTGAATGGATAGCACAAGAGCAGATGAAATGCAATGTGGCTAAGCTAAAGTAATCAAAGGAATCATTTAAACTACACATCACAATCTTCTAAACTGTAATGGCTGAGGCCACATCTACACTGACTGCAGCAAATTCACCACTGTCAGATTGATCTTTCTGGATAGACTCTGCAATCAATCAAGACCCGCTAAGTTGACCCAGAGATCAGTTTACTAAAGCCACCCCCTCAACTGGCATAGGGCTGCATTCATGGGAATGCATTTCCTCTCAGTGCAGTGCGGTTGAAGATGACGTACTGAAAGGGAATTAGGAAATCAGTGGGATTTGCACAAGATTTTTTGTGTAGATTGTATAACTCCCATCAACTGCTGATGAATTTTGTTGCCAGGGTTCACCTGGTCTAAGAAAAATGGTGTGGATGCTATTACAGAAAGTTCAGTATAAACATCTGAATGGGCAGTGGCGGTCAAAGTGTTAACAAAATAAGATAAGCATTACAAATAGAATTTTTAAAAAAGCCTTTAAAAATGCGTCAGTGATAGAAATGGATAAACTGAGTGCCTTGGATAGCTATAGGCATGTGAGCTTGACATTGATCCTAGGCAAAACAATGGAATGATTGATACAGACATGACTAATCAAGAATTAAAGAAGGCTGATATAATTAATGCCAATCAACATGCGCTACTGAAAATAGATCTTGTTACACTAATTTGATATTTTTTTATGAGATACAAGTTTGGTTATAGAGGTAATAATGTTGAGATAATATATTTCAACTTCTGTAAAGCATTTGACTTAATACCATACAACATTTGGTTCAGAAAATGGAATCAACAAGTCTGTCACACTAAATGGACTAAAAAGGGGCCTAAACAGGCAGCCCTGAAAGGAACTGAGATGTTTAAATTTGGTTGGAGGAAGGCACCTCCCCCTGCTCAGGGTTCACAGCTATGACCCTTCTCCTGGAACTAGGTGTCTAAGCTTTTTCTGGCAAAAATCCAAAGAGCAGCTGGTTGTTATGGTTCCCCAATTATAACTTTTAGTCCAGTGGTTAATGCATTTACCCAGGAAGTGGAAAACTTGGGTTTCCCTTTCTGAATGATGTGGAGCAGGAACTTGAACTTGGGTATCTCTTTCAGAAATGAACCCTCACCAGTTGGCAAATGGGGTATTTTGACATAGGTCTTTGTTTCACCTTTTGTTTCTGCTCCATGCAATACTGAGCAGGAACAGAGATGTTCTATTACTTCTTTGTTTGGCTACCGGAATACTATGTCCTGGTCTTACGTCCACACATCAAGAAGGATGCTAAAAAAGTGAAGTGGGTTCGGATGAATCCATGAAAAAGATTAAATGACTGGAAAACGTGCCTTTTAGTGAAAGATTCAAAAAGCTCAGTCCTTTAGCTCACTAAAGAGAAGGTAAAGGGTTTACTTAATCACAATTTATAAGTACCTATCTGGGGAACAGATATTTGATAATAGAAAAAGCTGTTGCGTTTTATACAAAGGTATAACAGGAACCAGTGGCTGCAAGTTGAAGCTAGACAAATTGAAGTTAGAAATAAGAAAACTTTTTAACAATGAGGGTAATTAATCACTGAAATAAGTTACCAAGGGTTTTGGTGGGCTCTCCATCACTGGAAATTTTTACATTGGGTTATTTTTTTTCCTCCTGAAAGTTGTCCTCTAGTTAGGCACAACTTTTGACAGGTCTACACTGTCTGCCCTATTTGGTGGCAGTTGAACGGAGATAGGCAGGTTACTTAAAATAACTTCCATATCTACGTTCCAACCTTCCTACTCTCTGCCAGGGCTGTCCTGTGGGGGGGGGGGCAGAGTGGGGTTCGAGAGGGGCAATCGCCCTTGCCCCTGTGGTTCTGTTGGCCCTATGCTATGCTGCTGTGAGCAGGGCAGTGTGGGGACCACCCTGCTGCTCCCTCTCATGGTTACACTGTCCCCTGCTCCCTCCCCACTGTTTTCAGCATGAAGCCATAAGCAGCGGTGTGGGAGCACAGAACTTAGCATGTGGAACAGCTGGCCCAGCGGTGGGGCGAACTGGCCCAGTGGCTGGGCTCTGCTCTTCTGCCCCT
Organism: Podocnemis expansa; assembly: GCA_007922195.1. Taxonomy (NCBI): domain Eukaryota; kingdom Metazoa; phylum Chordata; order Testudines; family Podocnemididae; genus Podocnemis; species Podocnemis expansa. Next base: position 2,845,142 of record ML682019.1, read on the forward strand.
CTTCTGGGCTGGCTGTTCTGCCCTGGGGGTGGGGAGGGCCAACCGAGAGGCGGTGCAAGACCCTTGGCCAGCTCACCCCACCCCTAGGGAAAGAAGTGGCGGGCTCAGGGGAGGGGTGGGAGAGCAGAGCCAACCTGCACTGCCCCTGGACCAGCCTGCCGCAGGCTCAGGTAAGGGGTGGGAGTGGTGCCATGCCCCCCAGTGCAGGGCGACCCCACACACAGGGATTGGCTGTGGGGCCCCAGATGGCCCTGCTCCCTCCACGTCCACTGCGCTGAGTCAACAGAGGGATTTCCCTTCAACTCAGCACTAATCCGGTTGCTAGGGTGGTGTTTAGAGATGGACTTCCTAATTGGTTGAGCGCATCTTCACAGACACGACTGGTCGATCAGGAAGTTCAGTTGAACAGTGGCAGATTTGCTGCTATCAGTGAAGAGTAGCCCTAAGACAAGGATGGCTGTGTTTCTGCTAGATGTTAGACTAAATGATCATAATGGTTTGTGGTGGTCTTAAAATCTGTTAAATATAATGCCATTATTCAGAATCAATGGTATGCCCTGCCCTGGAATGCTGTATTCAGCTCAGATCACCCCTTCTACAAAGGTATAGAAGAATAACAAGGACTGCTGAGAAGTAGTAGTTCACTGTCACAAATCACCATGGTGGTAAAACAACTTAGTAGGATTCAAAAATGGATTTGACATTTTCTTTTTAAATGAAAGCACCAATGCTTACAATAAATGGGATAAAACATTTTTATAGGAAATACAAACTCCGTAGGGTTAGGGCATAAGTCAGCTGCGTACTGAAAGTAATTAGAAAGAAACTTCTCCATAGGCCAGTTATTCCAGTATGAGATTTTCTCACCTCCTTGAGGTGTCTGGAACAGGCCGTTGAGGAAAGTACTGTAACTGTAAGATGAAACACTGGTCTCAACTGTTGTTTGAAACACTATCCTTCTGGTCTACAGGAAATATATTGATGCAGCAGTATTTACTCTGATAAAAACATTCTATTTGGTGCACGTATTAAATAAAAGGCAACACTTTTACAAACAAAAATTCTGAAAAAGAAGTCAAATCTAAGCCTATATTCTTCAGTGTGTGAATTATCAATGTGACAAAAGATACACCTAAGGCAGCCCACATTTCCCACTGGATTGTGAGAGCTCTTGCTGTGGGGATAGTGTTTCTTTTACTGATCATTGTAATGACACTGTAGCAAAAATAACTTCATCTGCAAAGAAAATACTTTCAGTGTGATGTTGAGGGAGCCATCTAGTCTGGGTCTTATGAAGAAACAAATTTCCTGCCACAATCATTCTGGAAAAAAAAATCTATGGTAAAACATTCTCCTTGCTCCTGCACTTTGCCATGAAGCACACTCAGGGAATAAGCTTGATTAGTGTTTAAAATATAAATATAATTGCCTGTTGGTCTGGCTCCTGTACCCAACCTGAGCAGGAACTGGAATCTGATTGCTCCTGTCAATTCTCCTGGCCAACAGGATTTGTCAGCTGGCCTGTATGCCAACCACTTTCCCGTATTCCTCCACCCCCTTGCATACGAGTCCTTTCTGGAGAGAGGGCACAACAGAGGTAAGATGGGAGGAGGCCATAGAACGCTGCCACCAGTTCACAGCTGACAGTGGGTTACTTATGCACCATAACCTTATATCTTCTTCCGAGTAGCATTGTGGGCCAGAGTCACTTGAGACTCAAACAGCAGCAATTAGGTATCTGACAGGCCCCCCACTGCCCTGCACCTTTTCAGTCTTCATTCTGGAAGAATTCTAGTCTAATCGCTGCAATGTAGTGGGTTTCCACTGCTCAGCTAGCTTTCCTTCACACTTGAAGTACAGGTTATTGTGGGCATCATCAAGCAATACATCAGATGCAGAAAGAGCAGAAGCAGTAGCAGCAAAGAGATCTGTTTCTCAACAGCCATAGGCTGTGGGAATTAGTTTACTAAAAGCCCATACCTTCAAGAACGCAATTTTTAAGCTACATCACCCAACTTCTATCCTTTGTGGAGTCTGCATCTCCATTTTCATACCTATAGCCTGTCACAGGTTTCATCTCAGTACTGCATGTTGGTAGAAGTTCAGTATCCAGCTTCTTCAAAACAACCATTTGCAGCATATTTATCATAGTCACTTGAGTTCACCAGATCCCACTCTGCTGAATTTGCACTCTTGAAAGCAATATCTCCTGTCAATCAATTGACAGAAGGTATTGCTTCCAGGAGTGCTGATTAAGCAACACATGGAACCTCCACAGCCAATAAAAAGGTGAAGAAAACTACAGAAGAACATTTTGTATTTTAAAAGAACACGGCTTTTATTCTTTAAATGAGATACAGGTAGACAGAAGAGCACCAAAAGGGATTAAAAAAAAAAAAAAGTACAAGACACAAGGAAAGGAAGATAGAAAAGGAGATCATCAGGCTCAGTGGGTAGAGATCAATGGTTCATTGTCTAGTTGGCAAACAGTAACAAGTGGAGTGCCCCAGGGGTCGGTCCTGGGACTCATTTTGTAAATCAACATCTTCATTAATGATCTGGATGATAGGATAGATTTCATAGTCAGTAGGTTTACAAATGACACCAAGCTGAGGGGGAATGGTAGATAAGCTGGAGGGTAGGGGTAAGATTCAGGGAGACCTAGACAAATTGGAGCACTGGACAAAACAAAATCTCATGAGGTTCAGCAAGGACAAGTGCAAAGTCCTGCACTTAGGATGGAAAAATCCCATATACTGCTACAGGCTGGGAACTGACTAATTAAGGAGCAGCTTCTCAGCTCTATAGAAAAGGACCTGGGGATTATGGTGGCCAGGAAGCCGGATATGAGTCAACAGTGTGTCCTTGTTGCCAAAAAGGCCAACAGCATATTGGGCTGCATCAGTAGGAGCATTACCAGTAGATCAAGGGATGTGATTATTCCTCTCTATTTGGCTCTGTTGAGGCCGCATCTGGGATATCATGTCCAGTTTTGGGCTCCCCACTACGGAAAGGATGTGGACAAATTAGAGTCCAGCAGAGGGCAACAGAAATGTTTAGGCTGCTGAGGCATGACTTACAAGGAGAGACTAAAGGAATTTGGGTTATTTAATCTGCAGAAGAGAATACTGAGGAGGCATTTGATAACTACTTTCAACTAATTGAAGGGCTGCTCCAAAGAGGAGGGAGCTAGGCTATTCTCAGTGGTGACAGAGGACAAAACAAGAAGCAATGGTTTCAAGCTGAAACTTTGGAGGTCTAGGATGATTATTAGGAAACACTTTCTCACCAGGAGGTTGGTGAAGCACTGGAATGGATTGCATAGGGAGGTGGTGGAATCTCCATCTTAGGAAGCTTTTAAGACATGGTTGGATAAAACCCTGGCTGGGATGATTTAGCAGGTGGTTGGACTCAATGACCCCTTCCAGCTCTAATAGTCTATGATTCTAAGAGTTGAGCAATTTGCTTTCTCTCCTTTGTTCCCCTCTTTTGGTGCTGCCCCTTGTTTTAGAGGCAGCATCTTCTCCTTTTCCCCAGAACTGTCTTATTTATTAGTATTCTTCCATACTAGTGCCACTCTCTGCCAGGTGGTAGCAGGACTCTGGAGGTCTTGTAGCTTGGTTTTCCAGAGAAATTAACAATGTGTAATCTAGGAATATTTATTTACACAGATACATCAGTCCAGGAAGAGAGCAAATCCTAATCATCCCACATGCACTCCTCTCCTCCAAAAATCTCAGTCCACTAACCAGTGCCTGGTTCCCAGGGAGCTGCTACTCTCTAGATTTGCCTGAAAAACAGAGAGACTGAGGCAGAGAACAAATTGTTCTCTGCCATAGATTCTCTCGAGGGACCACTCCATAAACAAAGCTAACAACACAGCATTTATAAAAAGACTGAAGACTAGCTTGTGTAATAAGAGCATTTGTAAGTCTTTGTGTAACAGCACCACATGGTTACTCTGTGCATAATAGTATTATTTATTTTTTTATTTCTTGACTGCTGTTTGGTGTTAGACCTATACAAAACATAGATAAAAATAAGGAAATTGAAATCAATCAGTATTAGAATGGAACCACCACTCTCAATCTATGTAGGTTCAGACAAGTAGGTATGCCATTTGTACGTTGATGGCATAATCCCGTTTCATGCAAGGTGTTGAGCACTACAGTGGTATGCCTGACAGCTCATCCGCATTGTTTAATGCCCTGTGCAGATTATGATTCTCATCCCTGAGATTACAGAAAGCATTTTATAACTCACATTTGGCTGCAGGCTATAGGTACTTAAAATCTTTGAAGAACTGCACGGTGGTGGCAGTGGCCTGCAACCAAAAAAGTCCTCAGAGAGAGAAGAGCAGGACGTGCAGGGAGGTGGCGTGCAGAGCCTGCAGTTCGAGAGAAGATTGTTGCTGAGCTTTTGTTCCTTGGAGTTTCTAAATTCTGTGGGGCTCAAGCTCAAAAGTAAACTGCAGAGGTGAAGTGGAACTTCATTCCTGCTGAATTTAGAAAAGCCTGTCTTGCAGAGATTAGTAACTTTACAAGACTGAAGTGGTGAATCTCCTGTCTAGTGGAACTTCAGTCGGTGTGAATCCAAAAAGCTGTAACAGCCAACTTTAGTTCAGTTAATGTCAAGTTGGAAAATCAAAGTTGTGTTATGCTTCAAATGAGGGTGATACGCAGCATGAGGGAGTGAGGAATGCCACCTCCCTGAATGAAGACTGGAACTATTTCAGATTGTCTTATTGCTGTTTTTTATTGAGGTAACACCACTTCCAGATTCATATTTGCAACACCAAATAACCTGGAACAAGAGTGGCAAAAAAGTATTTACTTAATTCTCTAACAGTTAAAATGACCCTTCTTTGCATGACATTCTGTACTAAAATTACTGTAATTTTCTGTGGCACAGTTTGCTTATTCTTGTATGTTTAAGTGAAAGGTTGCTTTTTTTAAAATATATAATACCCTAAAGAGATAGGCGAGAGTCGTTCCAAAGGTGGCAGTGAGAGCCATGGGGGCTATGCTGTGACGAGTAGGAGGGCCGCTGTGGCGCGCCTTGAAGCCGAGGGTGCGGGCCCGGGTGGAGCACCTGCAAGTGCAGATCTTGGTGGTAGTGTAAAAGACCCGAAATAGTATTGCTGCAAAAAATATTAAAAATGCTTCCCAGCTTTTGGATAAGAAAAAAGTGATACCAATATCCTGGTTTCCACCATTAAGAACAATATGTGTTACCCTTCCTTTAATACAATTCTAAAATGTGACAGTAAAGCCTTTTGTCTTTCAGATGTCTCCATAATCCCATATCACTGATGAGCTGAGACAGTGACAAACTACTTAACTGTATCTGCCATTTTCTCCCTCCCAATCTTCTCTTCCATCCTCCCTTCATCTCATTAATATTTACAATACAGTGTTTCCTGGTTAAGGATCCTGTCCAAAATGTGTTTCCCTTTCAAACAAAAAAGAGAGGTGATGGTTGGTCTGATTTGGTTTCTGTCACCCAGCCTGTGTGTCTTGGATACCGATATCCAAAACTGGAACCTGTCGTTTCACCCCAGACCCCTGAATTTTGGCAATCCCGATAAAGAAGAATATGCATTCGAAAAACCTTTATTTTTGGCTTGACAACACAGAAAAAGAAACAACATTATTTTGTAAAGCCAAATCATCATTTGTTCTGCACAGCTGAGGCTGGGCAATTTGGTTTAGCTTTCATGTGTTCTGCCTCCTCATGCTGAATATTTTTAATAAATGTGCTGTTTTCCCAGCAAGCATTACTTCAGGGAAAACCAGCCTATTACCCCTTCTTCATTTCTTGTTCCACTATCCACATTTTTGGTGGTACGAATATCTTGATGGTGTTTTACTGCTCCTCAGTCCACTCATTAGAGTTTATTTCCCTTGTAACTCCTGTTACTGAAATGTTAGTAATAACCCAGGTGCATTACATAGTCTCCTATAATTCCAAGTTTTCCCTTTTCCTGCAGAGCTGACACCTTCTACTTTCTTTTGTGTAGCTGTTCACTTCCCTGCTTTACCTCCATTTTCTTCAGTCTTTGCAGTATATGAATGGCGAAGAAACAGAACTGCATTGAGAAATTTCAGTCTCCAGGTGCTCTTGTGTTTTTCTGCTTCCCTGCTGGAGAATGCTTGGAAGTGACATGGATTTGTTGCAGTGTCCCAGGTACCAAGTAAACACTTATGTAGTCACTGATTAGTTCCCACTAAGGTAATTGAATTTGGATTTGTAGGAAATTTAGAAGGCTTTTGAAAATGGTAGTTGATGTTAAATTACTTTGAACATTAGGAATCCAAACTAGTGCAGCTGTCCATTCTTCATTATGAAAAATCTCCATAAGCAGTACAGCGTCTGAGAGGAGCTATTTTGTGAAAAACCATTAGAGGAAACTGATTTTCTAATGCAATTTTCACTAATTTCTTAGCTGCTGGGCAGAAGAATAACAGGAACCAAATCTGCGTACAATCACACTTAGAATCTGAAGTCTGCAGCTCCTGCAGGCAAGTAATATAAGAGGATTTATTAATAAATGCTATTTTATTTTTCACCCAAGAAAATAAACGCTTTGACTGAACAAAGTGAAGGGTTCAGCTCTACTGATTGTCAGAGTGAGTGAGAGAGAGAGAGAGAGGGGTTCATTTGAAACAAAGAATTATTGGCCTATGAAGGCTCACTGGATTCCTTTAATTATTAAAAGGATCTGCTGCTGTTCTGTAATATTCCCGGGGTCTTTTTGTGTGCAGGTCAAGCTGTCTAATGCTTGATTCCTTCCCCCAGTCTTCTTTGTTTTCAGTCGTAGTGGGGAGGATTAGGTAAATATGCAAAAGTATACAAGAAACAGAGAAATTATAATCATACCCCTCTTTCTTAGTTATTAAATGCACATGTACTCATTCTGTCCACCTCTTTGGTTTTTGGTCTACCTTATTTACATGAAGGGAGAAGTGGGGACATGGAAAGTATATTAAAAATGGGCCAAATCTTTTAGTCTATTTAACAAGACAGAGGAGATAAATGTGTGAGGCTCATTGCGAAATTTATCCAAGGAGTGATAACTCTGTTGTCCTTACTCTACCTGAGCCAAATCCTTCTTTGTATTAATGTGCATTTGGTGCTCTCTGAGAATTTTGGCACATGCCAAGAGTATTAAGGGGCTTGGCAGACAGAGGGAACAAAGCTAGCATGTTCTCCTGGGAGTACAGCACAGTTGGGGGGGGGGCAGTTCCTTACCTAAGTTAATACTGGTCTTTGCAGTGTCAATTTTCATTATACTTTCTTTGTAATGAACACGTGTTTAGACAAGACACAAGAGACCAAGGGCAGCCTGGCCACTGAAGCAACTGTGCTTCCAGAAAAGAGGAGGGATGCCAAGACAGTACCCTGAAGGCCAGGTCAAGCCCTCTAGAGCCAAGAGAAGGATTCGTGTCTTCTGTGAATGGCAATACTTTCTTTAATGTTTCCTCTTCCATACACTTCTTGGGCAGAATCGCATTCAGCTCTTCAGTATTGCTAAGGTAGCTTTGGAAATGGATTTGAAAGGGAATGTGGGAACTGTCAAGCACAAGTCAAGGAGAACTGTAAAATAGTTGACCACTAGGATGACAGTGAAGTCTCTACAATTTAAAAAAAAAAAAAAAAGAAGAAAATGAAACGGATAATTAAATCAGGAGTAAGGAAAGGAAATTCCAACACAACATGTTAGCATGGGACTTTGGGTGGTCCTATGTCACTGAGTGAGCTCATATGATAGGAAAAGATAAGAATACTACAGGTAATTTCTTGTGATTGTAAGAGAGATCTATGCGCTCTCCTCTAGGATTACAACCATTTTGTTGTATTTGTCCATGAGGATAATCTCCTGCCTTCTAACATCATCAGAGTTATGTCTTGTCCCTGTCTAAGCTTGTCATAACATAGCATAATGAGATTGCATCATAGTGTAATTGTGTGCATCAAAATGTCATCACGTTGTATCAGGGTCTCCTGTGGACTCAGGTCTGCATCCAGAAAACCGGGACAGTTTTGTCAACAGTGAATGTAATGCAACCACATAGACCTTTCTCTTTCTCTTAGAGAGGATTCCTTGTTTGTTTTAGTGAAACTATAGCTTGTTAGAGATTTAAATCTTCTATAGTTTAGAAGTGAAATATATTGCAAAAAATCAGTTCTGATGATTTTTAGAAATATAGCCACATTGTCTTTTTGGATGTAATAGTACAAAAATAGGGTCAAATTCTGTCCCTCAATCATATTGAATAGTGTCTCTTACACTGCTAATAGTTGTATTGATTTTAATGGAGCCATTTAGAGTAGAAGGAGCTACTCAGTGTAAACAAGAGTATCAACATCATATCCACTGATGACACAAAGTTACCTGTTTGAAGCTTGTTATAACTTAATTATTTTGATAGTGCCATGCAGTTTAAAATTGGAAGGTAAATTTCCCAAGCATTACAAAATATTTAACCAGATGCAGCATTTAAGTTGATGAGAGACACAGCATAAACCTCATGTAATGCTTTGAAAATGTACCTCTTTGGTGTTAATTTCATCATCTAAAATATATAGGGTAATGGAAAGTTGCTGCGTGAATAAAAGTTGTCAGTCACTATGGACTCTGCCAACAGCATAAACCATGAGATTGTATATCAAGTTGCTTATGAACAGAAGCAACATCCCTAGAGTGATATACAGCTATAAATTCACTCCGTCTATGGCTATTTATTGTTATTTGTAATAGAGGAAGGGAGAGAAAACACTGTCGCTTAATACTACCTCCTTGAAGAGCTTTAGCTGAGAAGCTTCACATGAAAATCAGTGGTGATAGATTTGGGGCTTTGGAGGAGGAAGGGTTCCTTTTTCTAGCCATACAAACAAGGAGTCCTGTGGCAATTAAAGACCAACAAATTTATTTATTGTATGAGCCTATGTGAGAGAAAATCCCACTTTGTCAGACACTTTGAAGATGGGGCGCTTCAAAGCGTCTGGCGAAGTGGAATTTTCTCCCATGAAAGTTCATGTAAATATATTTGTTAGTCTTTAATTGCCACAGGACTCCTTGTTTGTTTTACTGAACTAGACTAAAATGGCTGCCAGTTGGGAACTTTTCCTAGCGATATGAATGTATTAGGTGTTTGCTTGTAATTTTAAAAAGAATATGCATTTTATTTATTCACTAGATCCTATTATCAGATAAGTTACTCCAGTGCATTAAGGAAGTGTGTGACTTCAAAATATATTATTGATACGATAAACCATAATGGTCTATCTTACACAATGTATTCAAGATCATATTGTTTGGTAGTGTAGATAGAAGAAGATTTATGAACTTCATAAAGATTTGGTGTATTTCATAATTACAAATTAGCAAAATGCTTCTCTTGCAAGTGAACCTTCTGTGCTCCATTGACCCCCACCCACCCATGCAAAGGCATAACATAGAAGTCTTAATTTTTTTAAAGATATTTGGGAAGGATGAACTGAGAATCTGAAGAACTGTTACAGCAAGTTTCAGAATGAGATTTTTATAAACAGAAATTTATATACTTAAGAACATAAAAACTGATTCAGAATAGTGAATGCTAATAGACCTGTATTGCAGCCTAAATAATCTTTATTATTTGCATTATATTATATGTGCTTGTGAATGTGTAAAGACAGAAACTGAGTTTTTTTTCTGTGTGATAATACCTGCTTGTGCACATACAAAATATGTGCGCTGATACTGAGCGTTGCTTGTCAACTTAGGTTGCTGTGGCTGGTTTGTGTACAGAAAGCTACAAGATGAGTGGGAGTTTAGAATGGAAAAATAGCCTAGAAGTGTTAGTGGAGTAAGCACTCAGCTGTATAAAACACTTGGTTGGTAAGTTAATAAAACAAGTTGCAGGGGGTAGCCATGTTAGTCTGTATGCAGGAAAAACAAGAGTCCTCGAGCACCTTAAAAACTAACAGGTTTATAACAGATTTCTTTGGGCATAAGCTTTCATGGGCTGCAATCCACTTTATCAGGTTTTTTTTTTCTTAAATAAAATAAGGAGTCTTAGCAAGGCAAGCATATCGTGCTCATGGGTATCTGGAGTGTTTTAGAGATAAATGAAAATTTTGTTATTTCCTTATTTTGTTTGGAAAGTGGTTCCTGATCTTTGTTCTCATGTTTCAGTGGTTTTGGCTGTTCCCTGAATGAATTCACCACCAGAGTGTTTTCTCTGCAATAGTGTTTTCTCTGCCAGTCTCTATTGTGAGTAATGTTAAAATATGAGTTTTATGAAGTTGCCAGTTGTCTAAACAAACTTTTATTGTTTCTGTGAAGCTGGAGAGTAGGAAGCAGTTAGGTAAAACTCCACTTAGCTGTAGACTTAACTTGACTGCCAGTTTTGAAAACTGACGGGAGTGGACTGCATGATGCCCGGTATACCTGCTGTTTCTTTAAGAAAGTGTTTTTCCACTGAAATAAGCACTCAGGACTAAAATGCAGTCTTTTTGATACCCTTGTGTTGGACCACTGAATCACTTTGATGCTTTCTTAAAGAGGTTTTGTTGATAGCAGTCTAGAGGAGTTTTATGGTAGAGGAAGAAACATTTTTAATTGATTATTTTGTGTGCATAACAGTGCTTTCCTTTCTGGTAAGTGAAGATAAAAGAAAAAGTACAAAGACACCAATTGTAAAGGGGAGGTTGGGATAACACAGTGGAACCAAACAAATGACATGTAACCAAGTCTTACGTCCATCAAGACATTAACATAATACAAAAGTGGCAAGGTCACAAATGTAATATTTCCAATAATCTGTGTAGAATAGTATTCTGCAAATTCAAAGCACAGGTGATAGATAGGCATGGGAGTTGGTGTGTTAGCTTTGACATGACTAAGACATCCTATATTTTAATGATCGATATATTCAAGGATGACGGGTTGGATTTTTTTATTTCAAAAGGTGGAGAAAGCTACTAGGGGAGAGGCCATTCTTGACTTGACTTTGACAAACAGAGAGGAACTGGTTGAGAATGTGAAAGTGGAAGGTAACTTAGGTGAAAGTGATTATGAAATGGTAGAGTTCATGATTCTAAGGAACTATAGGAGAGAGAACACCAAAGAAAAAGATGATGGTTTTTAAGAAGGTGGACTTTAGCACCCACAGAGCATTGGTAGGTAGGATCCCATGGGAAGCATCTTTAACAGGAAAAGCAACTGAAGACAGTTGGCAGTTTTTCAAAGAGACAGCATTAAGGGCACAAGAATAAACTATTCCAGTGTGCAGAAAGGATAGGAAGTATGGCAAGACAGCACCCTGACTTAACCGAGAGATTTTTAGTCATCTAAAAAATGAAGAAAGAGTCCTACAAAAAGTGAAAACTTGGGCAAACCACAGAGGATGACTATAAACAAATAACACAGTTATGTAGGGGAGAAAAAAAATCAGAAAGGCCAAGGCACAGAGATCAAACTAGCTGGAGGCAACAAAGGTAACAAAAAAAAATGTAATTAATTAGAAATAAGAGAATGACCAAGGGCAGCATAGGTCCATTACTCAAGAAAAAGGAGAAAACAACAGAAAATGGGGAAATGGCAGACGGACGAAATGAGTTCTTCGTTTCAGCCTTCATCGAGAAGGTTGGTGGTGATTGGATGCATGATGTAGGAGAGGGCAGTAAAAACAGGACAGGATTAGAACCTAAATTGGGAAAGAACAAGTTAAAAGTTACCTAGACAAGTTAGTTGTCTTCAAGTTACCAGGGCCTGATGATATGCACCCTAGAATACTCAAGAAGCTGACTCAGGAGATCTCTGAGCCATTGGCTATTATCCTTGAAAAATCATGGAAGACTGGAGAGGTCCCAGAGGACTGGAAAAGAGCAGATATAGTGCCCATCTATAAAAAGGGAAATAAGGACATCCTAGGGGATTATAGGCCAGTCAGCTTAACCTCTGTACCAGGAAAAATAATGGAGCAAATAAGGTATCCATTAGCAAGCATCTAGAAAAGAATGAGGTGCTAAGTGGTAGTCGGCATGGATATGTCAAGAACAAATCCTTTCAAATCAACCCAGTAGCCTTCTGTGATGGGGTAACAAGCCTTGTGGATAGAAGGGAAATGATAGATGTGGTCTATCTAGACTTTAGTAAGAATTTTGATATGGTCTCACATCACATTTTCATTAGCAAACTTGAGAAGTACATCCTAGATGGAGCTACAGTACGATGAGTGAAAAATTGGTTGGATAACCACTTCCAGAGAATAGTTATCAATGGTTCACAGTCATACTGGAAGGGCATAATGAGCAGGGTACTGCAGGGATTGATTCTGGATCCAGTTCTGTTCCATATTTTCATCAATGATTTAGATGATAGCATAGATCATACACTTATCAAGTTTGCCAATGATGTGAAGCTCGGAGGGGTTGGAAGTACTTTGGAGGATAGGATCACAATTCAAAATAATTTGGACAAAATTGTCTGAGGTAAACAGAATGAAATTCAAAACAGACAAGTGTAAAGTACTCCACTTAGGAAAGAACAATCCATTGCACATATAGAAAATGGGCAATGACTGCCTAGGAAAGAGTACTGAGGAAAGAGATCTGGGTGTAGTAATGGACCACAAACTAAATATGAATCAACAGTGTAATGTTGTTGCAAAAAAAAGCAAACACTATTCTGGGATGTATTAACAGGAGTATAGTAAGACACAGGAAGTGATTCTTCTGTTCTACTCCACCCTGATTAAGCCTCAGTTAGAGTATTGTATCAAGTTCTGGGCTCCTCATTTCAAGAACGATATGGACAAATTGCAGAAAGTCCAGAGTACAGCAAAATGAATGATTAGAGGTCTGGAACACTTGACTTATGAGGGAAGATTGAAAGAGCTGGGTTTGGTTAGCCTGGAAAAGAGGAGACTGAGAGGGACTGTCAGGAGGAGGAGGAGGAAGAACTCTTCTCCTTAACTGTTGATGACAGGACAAGAAGCAATGGACTTAAATTACAAGAAGGGAGGTTTAGGTTGGACATTAGGAAAAATTCCTAACTGTCAGAGTGATTAATCGCTAGAATAAGTTGCCTTGGCAGGCTGTGGAATCTCCATCATTGGAAGTGTTTGACAGGTTAGAGAAACACCTGTCAGCGATAATTTAAGAGGGTATTTGGTCCTGCCATGAGTGCAAGGGACTGGACTTGATGACCTCCCATTGTCCCTTCCAGATTCTATGATTCTATAATAGCAGCATGAGCAGCCAACATAAGAAATACCAGACTATGGATTCTACCCAGTGTCTCTTAAAGTCAATGAAGAGGTGTCTTTTATTGACTTCAGTGCATGTTGGATAGGACATCATGGCACTTGACTTTTCTTTATCAAACCCTGTGCAAATACACAAAGGTGGTAATTGCTGCACCCGGTTCCAGAACATTTTGATGATCACACAGTCATCAAATATACACTAAATATTTTTTTAAATCTACAGTATTTTTAGGAAGTACATATAGTTAATCTTTTAAGCTACATCTTAATACAGTTTACACATGACAAATTTTGTATTGTGCTGTGCAGTGGTAGCTGTGTTGATCCTAGGATATTAGAGAGACAAGGGGGTAAGGTTGTATCTTTTATTGGAGAAATTTGTTGGTGAGAGAGACAAGCTTTCAAACCTGTACAGTTCCAAAGTGGTAGCCATGGTAGTCTAGTCCAGCAAAACAAACAAGGAATCTGGTGGCACTTTTAAAGACTTAAGATTTCCTTATCACATGAGCTTTCGTGGGGGAGAAACCACTTCGTCAGACACTTCAGCTCTTCTTTAGATCAGAGAAATGCCCTTATGCTAAACATTCTGTTCCACCTTTTAGTTAGCCCGACGCTTTTGAGTACATAACCCTGACCTGAAGAAGAGCTCTATGTAAGTTCAAAAGCTTCTTATTTTATCAACAAAAGTTGTTCCAATAAAATATATTACCTTTTTTCTCCGAACTTTGTACTGAAAACCTCATCTAGAATAATATTTTACCGTGTTATGGTATATTATACCATGTTATAATAAAGTATTTTATCTGCTTCCACCAGTAAAGTCAGGCTCCTTCAGCATCATAAAATCTAATAAATCCTTAGAAAATAGTTTTTCTATGCATAACAGTGTTATGACTTGAAGGCCTAGTGACTCAGGAACTTCAAGGTGGGAAAAAATATTTTCTCCCTTTTCTAGCTATGCAGGATAATACATGATAGTGGTGTGTGCATGTATATATGCTGTTGGGTGTTTGCACTGTAAGAATATGTATTAAATAGGCTTTTAAACAGAATAAGATTGTAGATATCCTTAAAAAAAAAGATTACACTGAGATGGCCCAAACACTACTGCTCAAATCTACGTTCGAACTTGGGGCTTCAAGATGGTTCTAGAGATTCTAGGATCGCTTTCAATTAACATAAATGCATAACTTAAAATATTGTTGTACATTAATTTCCACAGCCATCATGCATCTATTCCTTCATCTGCCTTATTTAGTATCTTCATTAATGACCTGGAAAATGGAGTAAACAGCATATTAAATCTGCAGATGATACAGATTATGAGGAGTTGTGAATATTTGTTAGAGACATAAAATAAAGGGGAGATTATGAATGTAGATAGAAAATAACAAATTCAGTTTGATAATATTTCAAGTGATTACTACTTAGAAAAAATTAACTCTTTGCATATTTGTGTGTGTCTATGTAGGTGGGTGGCTGTATACTTATTTGATCAAGTTTTAAAGATTGCCCCCCTGTGCTGCCAGACACTGATTTGAATGTGATGATTGATTATTGCAACCTGTATTATATAGGTAACAAAACAATGTGCCCTGAATAAACTACAACTAATACAAAATGCAGCAGCTCTCCTATTTAGCAGCGGACTGTAAACTTTTCAGCCTGTTGCTCTGCTATCTGGGTTGGTGCCCCGTTGAGTCCAGTTTAAGGCTTCTACCCTGATAGTCAAGCCTTCAGTAGGATCAGTCCTAACTACCAGGAGATTGCCTCCTTCTGTGCTTAGGACCAGCTTCGTTCCACCCAGTCAAGCTGGCAGTTGACCAATAATGACAGACTCGCAGTGCAGGAGACAGAACTTTTGTGAGAGCTAGACCTGGATCTGCAGGAGGCAGAATTTCATGGAGGCCTTGCTGCAAAAGAGAAGTATGATTGTGGAGGTATTCGCTTTCAGAACTGAATGCAAAACTCTTTTCTCCATCTTAGCTTTTCCTCGGTAACGTCTCTCTTCCACACACAAACCATACACAAACATAAATCAGCAAAGAAGTTCAACATCTTGAAACGATTCAAGCTGTTTCTCCAACAGACTAGGAAGAAAGAATGGATTGTGGTTACCCTTTTTAAATACTTGAGAGGCATGGAGACTCTCCAGTGATAGTGGTTAAATGTGTAGCTAGATTGACCTACATGTTTTTACCCTTATTAACTGTTTTGAATGTTCTTAAGTAAAACAATTGTAAAAAAAAAAAAGTTTTTTAAACTTATTAGTACAGTTTAGTTAGAGCACTAATGTAGGAAAGTACATGTGTGCAAGAAAGCTAAAAATGTAGTAAATCAATTTATAGTGAAATATATCTGGGGTTTAAAAGTCAGACAAGAAGGTTATTATTTAATGGAAGATTAGTTTGTTAATTCTAATCATGAGATTAGGGGCTAGGTTTTCATCGTGTGACTGACGCTGCTATAAATTAGAGCAGTGGCTTTTAAACTTTTTTCCTCAGGACCCAGTTGAAAAAAATCTTACATGCCTGTGACCCAACAGTTACATCTTTTAGCAATACATTTCAGTGTTTTGGTGGTAGCAGCAGGAGGTGCCGTGACCCAGTACTTGAGTATCTGCGACCCAGTACTGGGTACTGACCTGAAGTTTGAAAAGCACTGAATTAGAGACTATAGATCTAGAAAGTCGATAACAGTCAAGTTAGAGATCAGTGTAAGAAAAAGGCAATTATTTTTAATGCTACACTGTTAGTCAGATGAAGTAAAATACGGGAAAGCTATACAGAAACAAGATGAGCAGTTTTAAATTATCTGTTCTCATTTTCTTCTAGTTCAGCAAGGACCTGATTCAGCAAGTCTTACTCAGGATGAGTAGCTCGCACATGAGTCGAACCCATAAAAATCCATTGTACTCTGTGAGAAAGGATCGCAGAATTTGGTTTTCTGGAACTTACAGTAACAGTGAAAATTTTGCATTTCACCTTGGGTGAAATGCTACTTCTCTGTATCTTCTGTAAAACAAAACTGTCTGAGCTCAGCTTCTTTGAGATCTTGCTAACTCTGACAACTGAGCAAAGCAAATAAATTGGATCCTAGGGTAGCTTGAATATAAGCCCCATGAAGCCAAAGCTGTACAGCTCATGTGTGACATTGTGAGAGTTCATCTCTAGACTATTGCATTCAGATTTACTCCTCTTAATTTAGGCTATTAGCATAGTGAGAAAGGTTAAGCTGACTATTATGAATAGCAGATCTCAAGAACATGTGCTCCAAAGGGCTGGTTGAAAGTCTACAAAATGTGGATTAAAAGAGCCAATTCATAAAATATTATTTGGGTTGTTTCCATGGGATTCTTGAAGTATTTCCCACTGATAACTGTTCTTTGTTTACAGTTTCTAAGACAGTTTTCACTGTCTTGGAGTTCTTCCACAACTCCTTTTGTGTTTGTATTTTTAAATAAGCCTTTTATAGGGAAAAAGTCTTTAGAAAATCTGAGAGTGAGAGAACTTTAAAATGTTTGCATCTCTCTGCATATGTTACAATCACTTCCAATCTTAACAAAAACTTGTTTGTTATGATTATTTTTAATTATGTTTTTCCAAACTATTCTGTGCATTGCATGATTTTTTTTTCAAAATAGTTTAGAGTTGTTTGTTAATGAAAGCATCCAGGAGTGTGTGGTATAGTAGCTGGACAGTGATTAGTGTGGAGCAGGAAATGAGATTGTACAGCAGAGCTGAACAGTGACAAGGCATTTGCCCATATCCAGTCTTGTAGCTCATTGGACTTGGAAAAAATGTAGTTCAGCTACCTTACTTCTTCTGTTATCTCCTTCAATGTTTTAGTTTAGTCTGAATCAGTTTTCATGCTTCTTTGTTTTGCTTTGAACAATACATAGTGGAGTATATCCTCACTAGAGCTGATAAAGCTAGAATCTAGTTCAGCAGTTCCCAACCTGTGTTCAGGGGACCAAAAGTGGCCCTCAGCTCCCTGTCTGCTGGCTGCAGAATGCAGTGTTTGCCTAAGAACCCAGGTGACGTGTGTTTCTGCAGGGCTAAAAGGTGATGCAGGCTCCTTGCTGCAGCCAAAGGGATAGAAGATTAGTGCTCACATCTCCCTGGCTATAGCAGGGAGCACTGCAAAGCACTTCACATAGTTTAGTAGGTGCTAGGGTCGTTGCTGGAGCTAGAGGGAAGGGAGGGGAGCACTGATCTTCCATCCCTCTGGCTGCAGAAGGGAGCCAATGCCTTGGGACACAGAGTATATAGAGCTGCAGAATGACTGCATTTTCCCTGCTTCAGCCAGGGAGACAGGAGATCAGCAAGGAGGCAGAGTGTGTGTGTGGGGGGGGGGGGGCTGGTGGCCCTTCCATCTATAAAGATGGCCCTCTGGCCCTCGAGCTAAAAAGATTGGGAATCACAGATCTAGTTGATTGCAAAAAGTAAAATTCAGTGGACAGCAGGATTTTTGAGAAGCAAAGCTAAATGAAATTATGCAGACTCACTTTGGCAAAAAGCCATGATCTTGTAAATAACTGAATAGAAAAATTTATGATTGAGAAAATTATGGGTTTTACCCAACAATATTTTAATAACATGATTCAGGGCACTCTGATCTGCACCATATGATTTCATTTTGATTTATACTGATTTTGTTGGATTTAATACAAAGTTACATCTTTACATTCTTTTAATTTAGTAATTTTCTTGTGAAAAGACACAAACAAGTTTACCCCAAATATGTTGTTTCCTGCTTAACTATTTAGCAATTAAAACTTGACATTATTTGCTGGGAAAACTAGTTGTATGGTTGTCATCGGAGATAAAAGCAGATAGTAGTTATGGTTAGAAATGGCTGCTTGCCATTCAGTTTAAAAGAAAAACTTGTGTGGTTTTCAAAAGAGCTTAAAATCCACACTGTGCCTCTATTGCTGGCAGCATCAGTATAGAAAAGAGAGATGAAGTGGGTTTATTTAACAATTTAATCTGCCTAAAATGTGTGTGTCCAATTGTCCATCCCCATGGAACAAAAATGCACAGAGAACAGGTTCTGAATTCATTCTTAGTTTATCGTTAGAGATTTTGAACGTCCCTTAAAACCTATTTAGCAAAGAAATAGCAGACAGGAAAGCAAAGTTTGAATATCTGATTAAAGATGGCAAAGGTTTAGATTTTCCCATGAAAGGCACCAAAACATCATCTGACTTGCCAACTAAGGTTCCATGTTCTCATCTTCTGAGATGGTCTTATATCTAGCATGCTGGAGAGAAGTAATAATAAGTAAATAGGGTCTGTTGCATACCAGATGAGAGTATGAAGATTAGAGTTTAATTCTAATAGTGTTTATGCAGAACTAAATCTCTGAGTGGAATTTCTATCAATTTGAAGATTTGCTGCAATACTTCTGTTTTTTTGCTCCTAGAGCACAGAGAAAAACATCATATTAGTGTGTATGATGTCTTGACTGTGTCTTCATTATCTTTATCTGTGAGTAGTCCTATTAAAAGAGACACTAAACTTACAAGATAGGTGCTGAAAAGAAGCCTGACAGGATCTACATTTATATATTTTAAAAGCATGTAAAGTGTGCCTTATCGTCAGAGTGCGTAGACATTGAAATTGCAATATCATTTGCAAATGGGAGAGGAGGAGGACATCACTTTAAAAACATTCTCACCTCTTTACCCACTTTCAAGGTTGTATAGTAGAGCTAGATGCATACTGAAAATATATTCTAATAAATGAGTTTTAATTCACAAACACCACTGTAGTATCTAATTGTTGTTATCAATTAGGTGCCTCATACTCTATTCTATAAGGCCAGGCTACATCTCCCATGATGCACCATTGGCTCTCTTCTTCCAGAGTATCTGAACTGAATCAGGAGAATCTGATGGGCCTGGTGCATCATGGAAAATTCAGCATAAATGGGGAACCCAGTCCATAAAAGAGAACGGGGCACGCGGCACTTCAGGTGCATTTCCAAATTGAAAGCTTTTTGGTTTTGTGTGTTGATTTTTATGGAAAAACAAAAATCAGTTGTCTGAAAAAGAGCAGGCGTCTTTCTCCAATGTTTGTTTTTGTCAAAAAAAAAAAAAAAAAGTAGAAAAACCATTTTGATGGAAAAATTTTGACCAGATCTACTGCCCAGACCCATAAACTTATATCAGGATGTGGTGCACAATTATTTACATTGGCAAAATTGCACACATAATTAATAGCTGGTGCAAAAGTGGATGTTCTATTGAGTTTCCTTTTTAAAAATCTGCCCCTCAGGTGATCACGTGCACAAACAGCTCTAAATTTAACAGTGCCATTGTTTTCAGAACACTGGTTGTACTCTTTCCGGTACACACCAGCGTGTGTCAGACTACCACAGGCGGAAATGTAAATCTGAAGGTTGAATACCATGACACAAACTTTTAGCAAGAATCTGCACGTACATCTAAAATGCCTTTCTGTTATTTGCTAATATTATATCTGTACACACACAGCAAAATATGGTTGTAATGGACTTGTATGTGACATGTAGATATTTAGGAGCAGACTAAAAAATCTTAGGATGAAATTCTGGCACCAATGAAGTCAATGAGAGTTTTGCCTTTGATTTCAGTGGGGCCAGTATTAAAGCTAGCAAATAATTGTTTATTTGGTTTGCAGGCAATTCTGAAAAGCTCAGAAGAATGTGGTTTCAGGTTGAATTCATGAAAATCATGCCAGGGAAATAGAGTGAGAATAACTCTATAGTCTGGTGGTTGGGGCAGTCACCTAGAATGAGGGACATCCAGATTCACCTTCCTATTCCAGTGCCTTTTTAATTATTTATATACAGTGGAACATCTTCGGCAGAAAAAATTGAGACCTTCCCACACCAGAATATCCCTTCTCCACCGCACGCAGAGGAGTGCGTTGAATTGGGATTCCCCTCAGTGTGAAAAACATTTACCCAGCTGTAATCAGGATTTCACCCATAGACTGTGTAAACAAGTAAGCTCTTACATCTTCAAAACTATAAAAGCAGAAATTGAGACTTTCCTATTTGGCTGCTCAGCTGGATTGATACACTATTGCAACATCAGTGATAATGCATTCCCCAACATGGTAGATGAGACAGAGGTTTGAAGGGCCATAGACTGATTAAAAATCCATTTTTTTCTCTGTTGAGACTGAAAGCTCTACCAACATGTATTTTGTTAAGAACTTTTAAGTCTGTTTATAAAACATTAGGAGTGCACCTTCAAATCTATTAAATAAAAGATTAATTAAAATGATTTTAATAAGCGCCAGCTGGTTGATATGAGATAGGGCAGCAGTTAAAATGTTAACCTGCTTAGTAGTGTAGTCATGCTATACATTCTTCCATAGTTAATAGTGTTTTTAAATTGCTCACAGCTGTTCTGTTTTTTTAAAGGCAAGATTTACTTTGATATCTGTACAATTTAGATTCCCTTCGTCTACTTTTATATAGAATT
The DNA here is from genome assembly GCA_007922195.1 of Podocnemis expansa. Taxonomy (NCBI): domain Eukaryota; kingdom Metazoa; phylum Chordata; order Testudines; family Podocnemididae; genus Podocnemis; species Podocnemis expansa. Next base: position 2,865,872 of record ML682019.1, read on the forward strand.
TCCACTGTAATGGAGTATGAAGAACAAGATAGTTTGTGATACTTACATAACATGAGGATCGTAAACCACTTTACAAACTCACTTAATTAATATCACAACACAAGTCTTGCCCATTCTTGTAATATTTAATTTTTTTTCCCTAAAGCCCCCTGTCCTGTGTCTACTGATTACATGAGAACATCCACATTAATTTAAAAAGAAAGGTAAGTTTCTAGCTCTTCTGGTTGTGCAGAAAAGCTTGAAAACATTACCAAAGCATGACCTACAGACTCAGAAATCAGGAGATGAAAAAAGCCACCTAAGCTGAAAATGTGGTGGTGTTTTTAGGACAATCTTGTCATTTTTAAGCAAATCTCATGGTACTGGGGGCCTGACTTAGGAATTTTGAGTGCTTGGGATGGACAGCACAGCAACATGCTTGTGATTATGTTCTTTATCCTGTTCTTCCAAGTAGGTAAATTAAGGTACAAAAATTACTCAGTGATTTGTTTTAATTTGTGCAAGTGAGTCACTGGGACAGCCAGAAGTAAATTTTGTTAAGCTAATGGAAAAACAGAAATTCATTTCTTTTTTAAGTAAATAGATAGCACTTTTCATTAATTTGTTCAATGTGTATGTGAAAATAAATATTTTGTGGTCCCAATTGACTTAAACCAAATCAAATTTATCAACAGTGCATGATAGTACAGTTCCTATTATTTTACAGCTGTTATTTTTCTTACAGTAACTCCAAAGACTAGAGAGAGATTTGAGCCATAGTATATACCGATACATACTATGAGACACTCCCTACTCCCAAAAAGTTTACAGTCTGTTTAAGACCAAATACAGCAGATGGGTATAACAAATGAAATGGGGGTGGAAAGCTCAGCATAATAATAATACACATAGGCTTTGCAAAAACATGCTTGCCCAGACAGTTTGTGGGTATCTGTATTCTTATTGTTGGGAGGGGGAATTGGTGTTATGTAAATCATTAGTAACAGAAGGCCAAGGTCTCCCCTTTGTCCAACCATGGTCAAATGACAAGTCTTCTACCAGAATGCTTATAGAACACTAAGGAAAGATTTGAATGAACATCTGTATTTCCAAACTCAGCATTCAAAAATCATGAGATTTTTGTTTTATTTATTTTTTTAATATGGGGAATTCTTTCTGTTTTGGTTTTTGCTTTCTGGTTCAAACCTTTTGGATGCATTCAGACTATGTTTACAAGCTTTTCTCCACAACCATGAGAGCTAAAAACTTACTTTTGTTTAGGAAGCAAGGAATCCTGTGGCACTTAGACTAACACATTTATTTATTGTATGAGCTTTTGTGGGAGAAAATCCCACTTCACCAGAAACTTTGAAGACCATATGTTTACTTTTGTTTGTTTGTTTTCCATAAAAGCTGAGGTTCCCATGTAATCACTTAATTGCAGGCCCTGAAGACCACCCAAATATGAAGCTTCCAGTAAAATGGTACGAGTTAGCAGCATTGAGGAGGATGAGACAGAACACACTTATTGGGTAGTCATGAAGAAGGATTAAGGATGAGAGAGGAAGGTTTCTAACAAAGCTAACATCGTTAATGAAAAAGTCTTGGGGGGGGGGGGGAGTAGTTTTCACAGGATAGGTTTGCCTCTAGGTAATCAAAATTTGCAGTAAAACTACAGTGCAGCTGGCATAGCATATTGCATAAGAATGGCCAGTTGTCCATCTAGCCCCACCCAATCTTTGACAGTAGCCAGTGCTGGATGCTTCAAAGGAGATGAAAAGAACGGGTTAACTTTGAGAGGCCCATTCCATGTTGTCCTGTCACAGCTTCTGACAATCGGAGACTTAGAGACACCCCAAGCTTAGCGTTTCACTCTGTCTGTCTTTGCCAATATCCTGTTCTCTATTAACTTATCTAAGACTTTTATTTAAAGCTAGTTATACACTGGCCTTCACAACATCCTCTAACAGTGCGTTCCAGAGGTTGGCTATGGATTGTATAAAGAAGTACTTTCATTGTTCGTTTTAAACCTGTTGCCTATTAAATTCATTGGGTGACCTCTGGACTTTGTGTTATGTGAAGGGGTATATAATACTTCCATGTTCACTTTATCTAAACTATTCATCATTTTATTGACTTCTGTCATATTCCCACTTACTCATTTCTTTTCTAAGAGGAACAGTCCCAATCTTTTCTCTCTCTGTATGTGGAAGCTATTCCATATAACTAATCATTATTGCTGCTTTTCTCTGCACAATTTCCAATTCCAATATATCTTTCTGCAGGAGTGCCTATGGCCCAGAAAAAGACCTGGGGCTCGGGTGCTTTAAGCGTGCTGCTGTGGCAGTCTTGGGGCGCTGGTGTCGTGACTCGGGGCTTGAGCCCTGTAAGCCTGGTGCCAGCGACGCCCCTTTTTTTCTGGAGATTGGGCATCTAGAACTGTACACAGTATTCAAGATGTGGGTATAACATGGATTAGTATAACTGCATTATTGTGTTTTCTGTTTTATTGTCTTCTGTTTTCCTAATGGTTCCTAACATTCAGTTAGACTTTTTGACTGTCATGGTACAATTAGCAGATGTTTAGAGAACTCTCCATGATGATTCTAAGATCTTTGTTAAGATCAAAAGCAGTCATTTTGTGTAGAGTTAAGATTGTTTTTCAGCATGCTTTACTTTGCACTTATCAGTATTGAATTTCATCTGCCATTTAGTTGCCCAGTCACCCAGTTTTGGGAGATCCCTTTGTAATTCTTTTCAGCCAGCTTTAAACTTAACTAGTTTAAGTAATTTTTATTATCCACAAATATATTGCCACCTGATTGCCCCCCCCCCCATTTCCAGATCATTTATGAACACATTGAACACCAACGTAGGTCCTTGGGCACCCTGTTATTTCTTTAATGACCATATGGCAGCTTTTTAATGTTTAATTGCATTAGTAGTTTAGTCATGAGGGTAAAGCTTGTGTGGGACTATTTTTTTAAATTTCACTCCTTCCCTCTCTACAGTTCACACTTCTCATCCCCCATTTCCTCACCTGCAGTACGTGCGTTGTTCCCTGCATTTTTATCATTCTCTCACCCACAAAAACTTGAGCCCAAAAACCTCATAAATGAGACAGAGATTCTCTCCTGCTACTAAAAAGTTAATATTAATTTAGAATTCACACATAATTTTACCACTAAAAGAATAAAACCAGAGACTTAACTATGGCAGGGCCAATGGGGCAAAGCCCCAAGTGGCATGGAGCAGCTCAATGGAGCCACGCTATTAAAGGGGCGGCTTTCGTGGCACTGTCTCTAAGCACTGCTAATGGGAAGGGGCACGTTCAGATCAGAATGCGGCCTGAGCAGCAAAAACTGGTGTTATGGCTCCAAATAAAACAAATCATGCTTAAACCAAGATGTATTTTAACTTCTATTCTAAAAGACATCAAATCTCTATCCCTCACTTAAATGTAAGTATTAAAACATGTATTTTTTTTTAAAAAGCTTGCTTTACATTGCTGAAATTCTGTTTATGGGGAAATGATGAGAGATTTAGTGTTTTCCTGCAATTTACTGTTGTCTGATTTGCAGAATGTGTTGTGTTTTGGTTTGGGTTGGGGTTTTTTTTTTTCCCCCCCATCCAATGCTGCCTGCAACAAAGTACCTTTTACCCACTCCTATGGCAGTGGACCGTGTGGAACTCACAGGATCCCAGTCTCTCGGTAGTGTTTTACCTGGGACTCTTCCTACTGATTTTCCTCTAAGGAAGATTTAATACTATCAGTCAAGTGTAGATAGTGATACCATCAGCTACAATGTGAAGGAGAAACATTGTAAGTGACTCTGTGTTCTGACTGGCCTTCTGCTACAAATCTGACCTATTCCACTCTCCACAAACTGAAGAAGGCTGTTTCCTGAATAAGGGATTAGAAATAAATTATACAGTCCACAGTGATGTGTGCAGTTATGACACAGTATGTGTTCAAAGGAAAAGTGTTTCTTTTTGCCCTCATTTTAGATTCATACTCAATTGAGTCACTCATCCAATTCACTGCTGTATAGTTTTTTTATTTTTGCGATGACTAGTATACAGTGAATTCAATTCTCCAGTCATGTAGCAAATTCAACTTACAAATGAATGTACTGCATAAAGGCTTTCATTCTCAACTGTACGTGAGACCTGAGTTCTATTCTCAGGGCCAGTGCTTTGCTCACTTGGTTGTCAGGGGTTGAGAATGCAGCAGAAAAGAATTTTTTCCATTCAGAAGGGACTGCTCCTGCTGCTCAGAGCATGGCATTGATTGGTTCTGAAGGGAGTCCTGTCCGGTCCTTCTCAATCAGAAGGATTATAGTCACATTGAGGACCTTAGTCATACAGAAGTAGAAAATGATGGAGAAACATGGACAATTCATCAAATAAAACAAAATGAAGACATACTTATATGTACACAATACACTGATAACTAGAATCGCAAGGGTGGGATTTTCAAAAGCATTTGGCATTGGCCAACTCAGTTTCCACTCTGTTGAGTTCACTAGGAATGCCTTTGGGCCAAAGATGAGCACTTCTGAAAAATTTTGCCTTAAATATAATATATCGATATATAAGTATGTTTACAGATTGCTGTGATGATGAACTACTGCATCATTATGTCTTGTCAAATGAGAAGATCTCATGTATAGCAAATCTCCAAGCATATTCTGTGTATGTAGGACAGCTCTGGAGTAAGTACTCAAAATAATAAAAATCCTGAATTCTTTACTTACGCAAAATTCCCATTCAGGTCAGGAGGAGTTGCACATGCTTAGGACCTGTGGAAATTAGACCATTCTTCTTTTTAGGTGCCTATTTTTAGGCATCCTGGCTTGGAATCTGTCTTTTATTTATCTCTTTTTGTTGCATGCTTCTGCTTTTAACAGATCTCATTTGTTTTCCAAACCAATGCACTGCAAATCTATATCCTGTTCTTTTCATTTAAAAAAAAAAAAGTTTCTTTACATGTGGGTGGTACTAGCAAGTTAATTTTTATTTTAGCAAAAAGCATATTTCCCCTCCGCCTTAAACTCTAGCTTTTTTTCAGCCAGAATATACCTCGCCTTTAAAGCATCATGGAATAGACATTACCTGGGATTTGTGCGCTTTGGATTGTGTAAAAATAGGATTAATAGAACATCTGGCTTCACAGTAGGAATATTTCACTCTAAAGTACAAAAATAATATCACAAAAGATCAAGAGAGAAAAACATTGCAGGCAATAAATTACCCTTTCTTTATGTCCTGATTGTCCGTTAAATACAAGCATCTTAGAGATAGAAAGTAAGAAGATAATGAAAGAAAAATTAGGCGAATTAAAAAGTAGCCTCACATCATTATTATTTTTTTCAGCTTTAATAGCCTTACGGAGCACTCACAGATCCTGCCATTTGGAAGTTTAGGATAGAAAGTCAGTAGGAATTAGGGTGACCAGATGTCCTAATTTTATTGGGATAGTCTCAATATTTAGGGCTTTTTTAAATAAGGGTGCCTACTACCCCTTGCCGTCTGTCCTGATTTTTCATATATGCAGTCTGGTCACCATAGAGCAGGAATCTCAAACACAGGGCCCATGGGCCTCATGCGGCCCCCAAAGCTATTTCCTGCGGCCCTCAACAACACTATTGTCACCGATATTTGCAATATCATTCTATGAAAAGGTTTCAGTGTTGCGGCCCTTGGGCTAATGTACTAGTCCTCATGCAGCCCTTATGGTGATTTGAGTTTGAGACCCCTGCCGTAGAGGGAATGCAGCAAATTTTTTATGGCTCTCAGGAACAAACACTCAGAAGCAAATCTCCAGAGACTAGGTGTCCTACACTTCCATCGAAACTGGTAAAATGAAGTGAGAGAGAAGGTTGTTCATCATATGATTGGAAAATAATCCTCAAAAAGTCATATTTCTCACAAACTGTGAACAGCACCAAATCACAAATGTTTTGATTATTTTTGAAAAAAACACAATTCACAAACTTCAGTTTACATGCAGAATTCACTTGTTCCTGTCTTCAGTACATTTTTTACATGGTTAAGTGCATAAGAGAATCTTTATCAGTTTGTATCTTTCACTTTTCCTGAGGATACCTCAAAGACTCGTCACCCACTGATATACAACTTGTCAAGTGGAGACTAAACTGGCACTGAGAGTCATCAAGGAAGTAAAATGCTAACTAATGGCTTATAGCTAGATATTGATTGCATTTCTATGGAGCAAAAAATTAAAACAAAACACCTCATTACATGTTCTAATCATTTCAATACTAGAATTAAAGGTACTATGAAAGGATGAAGCACTTTACAAACATTAATTAAGATTCACAACACTCTTTTGACTTAGGTACATGATATTATCCTCACTTTAAAAATGAGGAAATTAGGCAAATCACGTATCCTATCTTGGGCTTCAAAGTCACATAGAAGGTGAGTCAGGAATGGCACATGGTAGCTGAAAAGACCACACACAATAGCGATACCTATGCAATACAAAAATACTACCACATCACCCAAAATATGTGCAATATATCCAGGATGCAATCGAAAGGTGCAGTCTGTGGAAAGTTGGAAGAGCCAGAGTTAATGAGATACTGGAATTATTGAAGTTTTCATTGGAGTATAAAGTTTGACAGTGGTTCTGCCTTTCATGGTGCAAATTTACAAACAAGCACAGTGTGTATTAGCCATGCTGTTGACCAATGCTGCAGTAGCTTGGAAGTAATTTAGGAGCTTTTGGCCTTGTAAGTATTTGTTAGCAGGTATCAAAACTTTGTCTCTTTTGATGGCATTCACCATCTTCAGCAGATACTTGTATTAAACTTCTCATGTTCCATAACTTTACCTGTGGGCAGTCCACAGGTTATGCTGTTAGTTTTTCTCAATGTGTTCTTTGTGCTGCATTCTCTGTACGTTTTGAATACTTAGCAAAAAGATTGATGTGCCATAATTTAGTATGACAGTTTATTTGAGGCACTTTTCCTTAATTTCTGCATTAAGATTTGCAAAAGAGCAGCAGCGTGTCACTTTGATCTAATGAGTTTGGTACTGTTTCAGAAACTGAGGTCGTTATTGCTTCTATTCTAAAACAAACATCCTGGATGCAGATCCTATCCACATTTTTATGCCCATACATTTCTAGCTAATCTTAATGAGACATTGAATGGGTGGAGAATAGAGCCTGGCACTGGACACATAGGTGCTATTCTTCAATGCTTTCATTCCTAGCAGCTGGGGGATTTTCAGTTGGAAATGTTTCAGGACTGTAGACTGGAAGCTGTATCTACTAATCCAGGAGTCTGTCTTGGTCCCTGTGTTATTTAATATGCCTGCTATCTTAGGCAAATAATGCTGCATTTTCCTGTGTTTATGATGACAACACTGACATCTATTTAACATTTCAATTAAATAATATTGGAGCAGTCTCTGTGTTTATCTCTTTCATGTCTGTTGGCAAGGCTGGCTCACAGTCAACAGCTTCGAGTTTAGCTTTGACAAGATGAGACCCATGTTTTCAGAGAACAAGTGTCTCCTATAGTTTAATGCTCAATTTTTTTTCCCGAGAAAATTGCCTTGCCATATATTTTCCCTGTTGTTTCACCCACTATACCAGGTTTCACTAGAGGAATGGAATTTAAATCTGCTTTTGTGGCTTTAAATACTTCAGCTAGAATTGTGAAAGTACAATTCTTCTTTTCTATACTAAAATATACCAATTACATTGAAATGAGACTAATTCTGAACGTTGCTGATCATTGAGATAACTGCTACATTTTAAGAGAAACATACCTTTTGGATTTTAAATCTTTGCTAAAGCACACTTTTATAAATATCAGGAAAAGTGGAATCACTCACTCCCCAGACAAGAAAGACCCTCATCAGACTTCTCCTCTGCAGTTTCTTAGATTCATAATCTGTAGCCTGATACCATCAAGTGAGGTTCTGATAGATGATGTTGTGTCAAAACTCTATGCTGCTTTCTTTCACGGATACTTACAGGCCATCTGGTGACATCGCCAAGCTTCTCTTAAGGCATGAAGAGAAAATCAAATTTAGTGAAAAGCAATGTCAAAAGTGAAACCACATGGAACATCCCTGTGCTGTGAAGAAAACTAGAAGATGGCCAGCTCTTGGCACTTGATTTCGCTCTACAGTCAAAGAGAAAGAAAGAGAAGCGGCAGCCACTCCATCTATACAAGCAAAGATACAGAAGTGAGTCATTGGCTTTTTCTATGCTAGGTCTTGATTCTGAACTGGGTGCAAAGAAGATTCAGCAGAGCTCAAAGAGAGAGACCCTGGGCTGATCTGCATTCATAGAATCATAGAATCATAGGGTTGGAAGGGACCCCACAAGGTCATCTAGTCCAACCCCCTGCCAAAAAAAGCAGGACCACTCCCATTAGATCATCCCAGTCAGTGTTTTGTCCAGCTGGGACTTGAACACCTCCAGAGATGGAGATTCCACCACCTCCCTAGGCAGCTTATTCCAATGCTTCACCACTCGCCTAGTAAGGAAGTTTTTCCTAATATCCAGCCTGGACCGCCCCAGCTGTAACTTGAAACCATTGGTTCTCGTTCTGCCCTCTGTTACCACCGAGAACAGTCGAGCTCCCTCCTCCTTGGAGCAACCCTTCAAGTAGTTGAAGGTTGCTATCAAATCCCCCCTCAGTCTTCTCTTCTGCAGGCTAAATAAGCCTAGTTCCTTCAGTCTTTCTTCATAGGGCTTGTGCTCCAGCCCTTTGATCATTTTGGTTGCCCTCCTCTGGACTCTCTCTAATTTGTCCATGTCCTTTTTGTAGTGGGGAGCCCAAAACTGGACACAGTATTCCAGATGTGGCCTCACTAGTGCAGAATAGAGGGGAATGATCACATCCCTCGATCTGCTGGTAACACTTCTTCTGATGCAGCCCAGTATGCCATTGGCCTTTTTGGCAGCAAGAGCACACTGCTGACTCATATCCAGCTTCCCATCCACCATGACTCCCAGGTCCTTTTCTCCAGTGCTGCTATTTAGCTGATCACTCCCCAGCCTGTAGCAGTACATGGGGTTTTTTCGTCCCAAGTGCAGGATTTTACACTTATCCTTGTTGAACCTCATGAGATTCCTCTTGGCCCACTGCTCCAGTTTGTCTAGGTCTCCCTGAATCCTGTCTCTGCCCTCTAGGGTGTCTACCGTTCCCCCCAGTTTGGTATCATCTGCAAACTTACTAAGTGTGCAATCTATCCCATCATCCAGATCATTAATGAAAACATTGAACAGAACTGGCCCCAGGACCGACCCCTGGGGCACACCACTTGTTACTGCCTGCCAACTTGACATGGAGCCATTGATTCCTACAAGCTGGGAGCAGTGTGAGTTGCTTTAACTTGCACTAGCTGCCAGTGTCTCTAAAGGCTTGTTACTGCTGCTGGGACATATAGATGCTCAAGGCATGCGTCCTTTCTCCCTCTCTCTACCAGCCGCTGGTGGAGACCTGAGGAAGGAAACTCTGTGACAGCTCTATGTCACCCAAAACCTCTATACATTTGTAGTTTCCTGCTTCAGTTAGTTATGTCAGCTTTAGGGCAGTTTTGCCTCATGGAGCTGTGTTCATCTATTTGGAGCAGGGTAGGCAATACGATTGTAAAAATGCTACAATTCTGTCAATGCCCGTACTTTTCCTTGTACGAACACAAATGGAGCTGTACTAATGATAGATAAATGGTGAAAAATATCCTATTGCTGACACAGCCTGAGTTGACAAGAGAGCGCCGAATGATGCCAATTTATTGTAGCCACAAATATTTATCATTTTAGATCCCTGTTACTCACTTTAAAAATAATTTAAAAATTTAAAAATAGTAAAAACTCTGACAGTATTCATATACACAGACAGGGCCTGAGGATGATGATGAACAAGACTAAATTGCAAGCCAACTGCTTTTTGCAAATGGACTGTTTAGAGATGCAATAATCTTATTATTTCTGCAGTGTTCCCTTGATAATATCTGTGTGTGTGAAGCAGTATGGGATGAATCTGGATGAAATAACTACAAAGTGTATGACAGACAAAGAATTGACATGGTCTGTAATGGGTATCTAGTATTATTTTCTAAAAGTGTAGATAGCGTATGCATTTCATTTACCCACGCATTTCATAAACTGAAAAGGAAAGATAACTATCTTTTTAAAAGAAACTGTGTGCTTTCAACACCTGGTCAATTCACTATACTAAGAACTAATGGTAGACAATCAGAAGGGTGAATGGAGTCATGGCTGGCTAGCCCATGCTTTTCTTGCTGTGGTTTTCTTATTTGGATATTCATTTTGCATTGACACATCTTTAGTTTTCATTTATGGCTCCTTTGTTCATTGCTACTTGTATTTCAATATCACTAATTCAGTTGGATGCTGAGGTTAGTGAGAAGCAAACGGCTGTAATGTCTGCTACAAATTGATCTGTCCTTTTAAAAAATAGTTCCAAACTAGATTGACAACAGAAACGCTGAACATAAGAGGCTCTGACACAGTGTCCACCCGGTGGTTATATGAATGTTTATAGTTGTATGTAGGTTTCTAGTCAATTCCTAGCAACTCCTGAAATTGCTACTGTAAGAAACGAAACTGTTAATCTGTAAAACCAAACTCTTCATTTGACTTGTATACAGCTATTATTCTACTTTGTGCGTAGTATGCTAAAGGGCAATAAACAAATGTGCCTAGAAAATGCAGAAATAAGGAACTTTACTCAGAGTAAGGAACAAATTCAGCAGTGACTCAAATAGTAATGCCGCTAGCACACTGGAGTTGATTCTCCATTACCTTGGATCTCGTGTAGTCGTTTCTACTAATATAAAAGGCGTGTAAAGTATAACCAAGTCATAATGGCAACATTTTACTCATGCATTTCATAAACATAAATTATTCCTCAAGATGCAAGTTGGTGGAGATTCAGGCTCGCTGGATATAAATTGACTGGAAAATGTAAGGTTTAAAGGCTTGTCTCTTTTTAAAATATTACTGCCACACAGCTGGAGCACTGCAGTGTAGCTACTACCCCAACAGCAAAAGGGGTTCTCCTGTTGGCATAGGTAATCCACCTCCCCAAGAGGCAGTTGCTAGGCTGACAGAAGAATTCTGTCTAAATTTGAGATTAGATTGGCTTGTATATGTCACTCAGGGATCTAGATGGTTTTCAAAACCCTGAGCAGTGTAGCTGAGTTGACTTTACTTTTTAGTGTAGTCCAGGTCTAAGTAATGTAACTTGCACTCAATAGCCATGTGAAAAGGATGTAGGGCAGGGGTGTCAAACATGAAGCCTGTGGGCTGCATCTGGCCCATGAGTCTCTTCCATCCAATCTGAGTGCACTCTGTGGGACCACACTCTCTCCCTAATAGGGGTGTCAAACTCAAATCACCACAAAGGCTGCATGAGGACTAGTAGAGGGCCACATGAAGACTAGAACGTTAGCCCAAGGGCCGCCTTGCTGAAACCTTTTCATATGACAATATTGCAAATAGCGGTAACAATTGTGTTGTTGCGGGCCATAGAAAATAGCTTTAGGGGCTGCCTCCGGGCTGCATGTTTGAGACTCCTGATTTAAGTCAAATCTGGCCTGCCACAGCAAATGAGTTCGACAACCCTGATCTAGGGTTTATAGTGGATCACAAATCGAATATGAGTCAACAGTATGGTGCAGGTGAGAAAAAGGTTAATATCATTCTGGGCTGCATTAACAGGTATGTAGTTAAGACCTAAAATAATTGCCCTGCAGTACTCAGTGCAGGTGAGGCCTCTGCTGCAATACTGTGTCCAGTTTTGGATGCAACATTTTAGAAAAGATGTGGACAAATTGGAAAGAGTCCAGAGTAAAACAAATATGATTAAAGGTTTAGAAAACCTGACCTTGATGAAAGGTTAAAAAAAAACTGGGCATGTTTAGTTCTGAGAAAAGAAGATTGAGAGGCACCTGGTAAGTCTTTAATTTTAAGGGCTGTCATAAAGGGGACAAGGATCAATTGCCCTCCATGTGCATTGATAGGTAGAAAGGACAAGAAGAAATGGGCTTAATCTGCAGCAAGAGAGGTTTAGGGTAGATTTAAGAAATGCTTACTAACTTTAAGGATAGGTAGGCTCTAAAATAGGCTTCCAGGAAAGGTTGTGGAACTCCATCACTAGAGGTTTTTAAGAACAGGTTGGACAAATGGCTATGTCCGGGTCTAGATTCTGCCTCAACACAGAGGGAGCTGGACATGACATATCAAGGTCCCTTTATTTCCTACCATTCTGTAGATTCACCCATCTTCAAAGCATCTGATGAAGTGGGATTTTCTCCCATGAAAGCTCATGCCAAAAACCAATTTCCTGGTCTTTAAGTGCCCCAGAACTCCTTGTTGGTTTGTTTCACTGAACTAGATTAACGCGACTACCCCCATTGGATAATGCAAGGTACATATTCCAATTTGTATGAACTGTGTACAAATTTCAAGAGTGAGCCTGGTGAGTTTCTACACTTGAAATCGTTGGAGTTCAGTCGTGCCTAATAGGCACTAGCCTGTATCAAGAGCTGCTTGGAATTGGTACTTCCCCAAGAGCAGCTTTGAGGGGATTCTGTGCTGCATTTCATGGGTACAAAATGTTCCCAGCCAACTTCACAGGTGCAGCATATTCCCCAGCTTGCCTCTGTAGCTGTACTTACAGGAGTGGCTACAAAAAGTCATGATATTATCCACTCCTTTTCCCAGTGTGGAGTCATGCACGCTAGAAATGGAGCTGGTCAAAAACCAGGGAGGGCATAGACACAAACTTTCTCAATTTTTTTGAAAATGACTTTTTCCTTTTTTAAAATTTTCTGGAATGTTTTCACTGAAAAATAGGGGTTTGTTTTTCTCCCCCCACCCCCCTCCCTGTCCATTTGCCATTGAAAAAGAGGGGAGGAAATGGGAAAATAAAATTAACCAGGAAAATTCAAAAAATTAAAGGTGGTTTTTTCCCCCAAAATTTTCATGTTCATACAAAAGACATTTTATGGTGAGAACAAAGTTAGTTGCATAAATGTAGACCAGTTCTACCTAGAAGGCATTAGGAAGGAGTGCAAGGACTGTGATTGTATCAATCTGCTGTGCAGGATCACCCAACAGGGAAAGTCCTTGAACCTGCTACTCCACTTGAGCAATTTAGCACAGTCTGGCCCTTAGTTGTTTAAAATGGCTGATACCAGTAAACATCTAATGAGCATACTGATATCCGTATCTGTCTACGACTAGAAAACGCATCCTAATGTTCAGCTCACTCAACACTTAGAATTATAAAATCAAACTCTTGGATAATAAAACTACCATTAAATAGTGCATATGCAAAATTCATTTATAACTTTAAAATACAAGTTTTAGGGCCTGGGATTCTTCTACAGTACTACCCTACCACTTTTTTTTTATAAAGCTAATCCATACCCTGACTCCTAGAATGTTGTTCATTAAAATAAAAAATGTTCTCTGGAAAAAGTGCATATCACCTGCTGACATGTGAATTGGGTAACTACACAGGGAGGTAGGTACATGTGTTAAATTACTCTGAGAGAGGGAAGAAAAATTAGAAAGTCAATATTACTTTGTATGTCAGTGTTCTTAAATAAATTGTGTTCAATTTGAAATACAAAAGCACCATTCAGGATAATATTTTATTACTGACTTTTAAAGTTTGATTTTTCACACACACACTGATTATAAAATTAGGCAAGAAATAACCCTTACTTGTGTGTAGTTTTAGAATGTATGAACAGATTAGATTAAAGATTATAGCTGGGGAACATGAAAAGCATGCATGCGTGCACAATATGATGAACACATGGACTTAGCCAGATTTTCAGAAGCTGATTTGATAATGGTGCCTGATAAAATTTGTGGATGACACAAAGAATCATTGTGAATTGCTTGGTAACCTAGGCCCATTTGAACAAAATGCATTTTAAATACCACCTCATGTGAAGTGCTGCATAGGCCATATCTGCTGGATGGGGGGACTAGCCTGGAAAGCAGTGACCCTGAAAGGGATTTGGAGTCATAATGAACAAGCGTTCAGCATGATCACTGCTATGGCAAAAAAAAAACCAGTGCAATTCTTGGATGTATAAACAATGAACTAGTGAGGAAGACAGTGATTTATATCTATATACAGCATTGGTGAGACAAATATTGAAATACTGTGTACAGTTCTGGGATTCACATTTTAAAAGGATGTTGAAAACAGTGGAGAGGATACAGGAAAGAACCACAGAAATTATTTGAGGACTGGAGGGAATACCTTACTGTTAAACTGAAGAGACTGAACTTTTCACATCTTTATAAGAAGAAGAGTGAGGTGATTTGAGTAATGTGCAAGCACCTTCATGGGGAGAAAATACTGGACAGTAAAAAACTCCTTCTTTTCTTTCTTTTGTATGTATAGAGCAGCAGCTATAATTTCGCCTGAAGTTGACTGAGGCAGATGGCTACATCAGGAGTGGCAGAATTTATTGCAGTGATGCCTCATTCATATTTATATATTGGGCAATAGGCAGTAATAGGTGTGATGGTCTGTTGTGGGGAGCCACACTCGCACATCAGGAGACCTTGATTTTTCCTTTGTGCATCAGATGCCCACATTTATGAGGGTTGGTTTGGATTTGGTTCAGAGCTGACCACAATGTCTATGGGAGGTCAAACCCAGGACCCTTGTGTGTGGGATATGGCACAAGATGCTTATCTCTTAGAGTCTTGGTTAGTCAAACTGCTTTCCAGACCTCCTCCTGATCATAGCCTGCTTGCATGATGCTAACTGAATGTTCACAGAGAGGCTTGCAGGTCCTAAGGTGTAAGGCAGGAGCATTGTTGAGCTCTTTGTGGCTAAAGTTATCATGGAAGATATCTCTGACTCACAGAGCTTTGAAGAGTGTCTCAGCAGTTTGGCGTATTGATAGGGGAGAGATGTTAGAACAGGTAGTCATTGTATTGGAGTTGACGTTAAGTGTTCCAGTGATGCACTACATCACCTATTCAGCTAGGTATCAACAAGTCACATCTGACAACATCTGCTCCATAGCAGAGCCCAATATTTAGCTATTGAAGATACAAATGCTATTGCAGATGTTCACAGCACTGATGCCAGTGCACCCCAGGTTGTACCTGCTAGTTTGTGAACTATGTTGGCATTCATTTTTTGTCTGTGCAGCTACCTTCTCAAGGTGGTCCTGGAAGGTGTGTGTGTGTTCAAGTTTGTCCCCAAAGTATGATGGGGTGCAATGTTGCACGTTTACCACAGAGAGCTCCTTTCAGAGCACTTTAATCTAGTGGAGAAGGACATGACAAGAACCAATGGCAGGAAGCTAAAGCCGGACAAATTCAAATGAGAATTTATACGAGCATTTTAATAGTGCGGGGGATTAGCCATTGGAACAAACTGCCAAACAAGGTGATTTTGACTTCTCCATCTCTTGATACCTTCACATCATGACTGCATGCCTTTCCAAAAGATATGCTTTAGTCAAACACAAATTGTTATATTCAATACAGGGGAAACTTGGTCAAATGTAATGGCCTGTGATATACAGGAGATCAAACTAGATAATTTAGTGGTCCATTTTGACTTTAAGTTCTTTTGAATCTGTCTTGCATGAGCACGGAGGGGGTTGTGAGATGGTAGCACAGAATCATTCATACAGTTGCTGAGCTCAGTGCTTTGGTACTCACTGAGGAGGGGAGGTCACCTGAGGAGAGCTGGCACAGCGAGAATACAGTGCCCAGTGTAAGTCAGGAGGCACTAAGCAGCTGGCTGAGTGAGATAATGTTTAATGAAAACCTTTGGAAGCATTTCTGTCAGTGGCTGTCCCTCATGACTGCTCAGACTCCCACCTTCTGAGCCTAACTCTTAAGCATCCTTGAGTGAGCTATTGCTTTCATTGAAAGTAGGAGTAACTATAAATCCTAAAAACAAAGACTGCTAGGCACATCATTAGCACCCCTTAGACACTTAAGCAACTATTTCCTGGCCACAGTCACTGAGTTGCCATTGCCTCATATCTTTTGCATTCACTTACATGTGTGCAAAGTCTGTGTGATGCATTAATGTTCTGATTTGGTAGCATTTTGTACTCCTTTTGTACACATGCAGATAACTGTATAATGAGCAAAACAATGAAGATTTAGGACCACTAAAACTCCCAGTCTTATTTGTCATCATGCTTTCTTCTCCCCAGCCTTTAGCTCACTGCCAGCAGAAAGATTGGCTTACATTACTGAGAACTATGCAGATTTTCTAGTTTATATGGAAGACTGCAGTTCAAATTGTTGGTATCACTGCAATTGTGCAAGGCAGCTGGAAAGCCAGCTTCATCATCTACATGGATATTCCTCTTCAGGGTGCTCTAATTTATGCTAGGGAACTTGGTTCCCCCCTCTCACCTATCCTTTGTTAAGCACAGCTTATTCAAATGTGGATCTGACCATCTCTTGGTCAGTGCTTAAGAAAACAATGAATCCTGAACACTAATATGTTTCATTCCTTTAGCAGCCCATGATGTCCAGCACAGTTGTGTCTTAGCACTTTACGCAAATTAAATATAAGAGGAAACCATGCAGGCACTGTTGGGTTCCAAATAAGCCTGTTTACTAATGATGCATAAGCATACAATTCTAACCTGCAATTGTACACTGCAACTGTCTTATATTCTGATTGCTTCCGCAGTGAAAGACCAGGAGGCCCCATACTGTTACGTACACTACTCTACAGTACACTACAAATAGGAAACGCCTTATTTTCTTTGTTCCAGAGGGGAAGCCGTGTTAGTCTAGTCCTCCCATTCTGCAAGTTCCTGATCTTCAAAGCATCTGACAAAGTGGAGTTTTCTCCCACAAAACTCATGTGATAAATGTTAGTCTTTAAGTGCCACAGGACTCCTTGTTAATTTTCTTTGGAAAATAACCAAAAAAAAAAAATCATGGACCTTAACAGCTGTGTAGGTATTCGTCCATGAGAAGCAAGAGTGGGATGGAGGGGAGTATGCTATAAGGGTTCATTAATAAAGGCAAAGACATGAGAAGTATTTAAAGAATGGGTGGTAGGGATGGATGATTATCAACAATAATACTAAAATCCTATCCTGGAGAGGCAGGAAAGTAATTATAACTCTGGAAGAACAAATAAATGAACCTGAAATCTTGGCTAGTGAAGTTACATAAGGAATAATATTTTTTTTCCAGAAAAAGTAAGAAATTTTTATGAATCATTTCAAGCTCAGTGTTAATCCACTGGGGCAGCTGGAGGGTACCAAAAGTTATTAAAGTTGAAGATTTTTATTGGAAAGATTGACTTTTTTTTTTAACCTCTAACAGGCTTCCTGTATTCTTTTATTTTAATGGTATAGTCAGTCCCTGCTGTCCCCAATATGCAGCCCAGGAGGGGTTCACTCGGCATGTTAAATTTCTAGTATGGTAATGATCCCATCAGAGATACCAATTTATATTTAGCATGTGCTAATTCTGATTTAATTTACAGCTCAGCTAGAATATAATGATTTTCCAATTATACTTTAGGTATTTAAACTAGAAGGAAAGGTGATTCGTGAAGTTAAGAAATTTATAAATTTTAAATAGTCAGTGCTTATCCTCAGCAAACTTGAATATGAAGGGAAAGGCTAAAGTTTCTACTAATGCAGAACAGCCAATGAGTTTTCCTGAGTGTTGCTTAGGCTGGAATAAGAATAAATCAGCAGTGCATCTACAGCTCAAGATTACTAGAGGTTAAAGGGGTTTTTTATTATACATTTTTATGAGACTTAATTAATAATGAATGCACAGTAGACTTTTGCTAATTTGCTTCAGTGACTGGGAGACCCTTTGCAAATAAATGAATACTACAAATTAGCTAGTAAGTAAGCAAACAAAATTAGTAAAAAGTAAGGCTGTGCATCACAACATGTATTTTCTTCATTAATTTTGACAACTGCTATTTAGGTTTTGATTATGTGTGATAATGTTTCATAATGTACTTGTGAATATACTGCAGTCGTTTATGAGGATAATAATGAAGGCTTAGTATTATGAGACCTCCCTGTAGCTCTCTGCTTTTAAGTCTTCTCTGAGAAGCAAGGAAGAAAGATGCCCAGTTTTTTGTGGGACTCAGAAGAATGCAGGTTTCACTGTGCATTGCGTGATCAAATGAAGCAATCAACTTTGCTATTTCTTTTATGATTTCTTTTTAAAGCCTTTTGAGTTGAGAATTGTCACCATGAGGTATCCTTTGTTTTGCTACTGGTGCTTCAGAGGCATTATTTATGAATAACTGCTTCATTCAAAGCAGCCAGGAGGTTGATGATTATGATAGGAAAAAAATTCAATTGCAATTTACAATCCAGAGTCATTTGAACTGGGTATACAAGGTTGATGCTGTGCCCCAGACACACATGCAGAGATCATCCTTTCCTTGCATGATAGAAAAGGAGTCAGCCACCTCCACAGCTGCATTACCCTTTCCTCTCAAGAATGCTCTTGTTCAGTGTGGTCCAGGGATCTGTGCAAAGAGGTAAATGGAAACCGGTGGGGAGGGTGTGGGAGCAACTGTGCTGTGCTTATGAGGTGCAAATCATTCCTCACGGCCAGTCCAGCAGAGATCAGGTTCAATACAAGCCTCTGGATTTACTATTTTTTGTAGTCTCCTTTTTATGTGTGACAAGGAACTTCTCTGTGGGTATCACAAGGGCAGCTGATGACTAAGAAATGCTGACAATGCAGCTCCAGAGGAAGCAGACTACTAAGGAGCAAGGGGCCTAGAGATCCATGGTTGGCATCACATAGCCAACATATAGATTCCAGCTCTCCTAAGGCATCTGCATCCAGTTGGTTGGGGTGCACAGACTTTCTTGTATGAGAACAAGCCCCATGGAACGCCTGTGAAGTGGCATCAGCAGGGTTGAAGAGAAGGAAAGTCAGGCTTTATTGCTAGCACTTTCTCTCTCTGGGTCCAGCTGGGTCCATTGGGTTCTGCAAGCTAACACTCGAGGGAGGTAGCACTGAGCTGGAAGGATGAAATTCACCTTTGTGTAGGACATGAATTGTACTGTAAGGCCTTCCTTACCTTCCCGAAAACAGACCAAAGCAATCTCTTTACTTTGTGAACAATAGAAAATTAAATTAAAACAGTGAAACAAAATAGTCACAAGCTGGGGAATAAAAGTAGCTAACTATAGGCATGGTTATTACATAAATAAGTAGTTAATACAAATGCTTTGTATACAAAATCCAGTTTTCCTGGTGGCTCAATAACATACAATTCCAAATTTATTCAACAAATTATTTAAAGAGCATTACAATAATTTTTATTCCTTGCAGGCTCTTTACATATAGAAGAGTTAATTCAATAAGCAGATCGTCCTCAGTTGGACCTTTTAGTATTAGAAAGATTTCTGTGATGCATATATTAAATATGCAGACTGATTTTGGCACAGGGTAAAAACCCTATCCTGTCTGTGCTTGCAATTGATTTGTGTAAAAAATTCGGGGATTGCAGGAGTACCTGTTTATAAAGAGGATATTTTTAATTCTTAAGACAAGATTCTAGAATCTCTGAAATTCTCTGAGTATAAATGTAAAATTGGACCCCATGACTTGGTGAGTCCTGTAAAACTATTGCTTTATTAACCACATTAAGTAAATATTTTGGCAAGATTAATTGGAGTGGGTATTAAAATGTTAATACTTTTCATTGATCAACACCAGCCTGGCAATATGCCAGGTAAACCTGACAATTCAGCTATGTCCACACATAATCAGTTAAATTGATTTTAAGTCAAACTGGTTTAATAAAATTGCTATAAAAATCTTTAAATCGATTTTAAGTTAAATTGACTTAACATGTCCCCACTAGAAACTCAAATCAAACTAGCATGTCCATGGACAGGACTTGTTACTTCGATTTAGGAGGGGGGCACCATGGGAGGTGTGGCAAAATGGCTCCCTAGGAGTGCCATGCCTCCACCCAATATCTAGAAAAAGGACAGCACCTTGGGAAGAAGAAGGGCAAAAGTGTTAAATCAAAATAACAGTTAAATCGAAATAACACGTCCACACAGCGTTATTTTGAAATAACAGCTATGATTTAACCATCATTTTGATATAATACTAGGTTTTATTATATTGAAATGACTTTCTTTATTGTGAGATAAGGGAGCTGCTTATCTTGATATAAGGAAACGTAGTGTGGACCTGCAATCTTTTAAATGAAAATAATCTGCATAATTTTGATTTAAAGGCTGCATGTGGACATACCCTTTATGATAATTAATATCTTTAACTTCCAAAAAAAAGTGGAAGTGAGAGAGAGGCGCGGAGGGGAAAGAATAGATGCTATTTTAATTTTGCATTAAAAGTAAATAAAAATAAAAGCCAACCAAACTTTTGATTCAGTTGATTTGGCTTATTCTGTTCAAGTATTTAAAATGATTGCATTTAGATTAGATATTAAATTACTACATAATGTCCTGCAAAGGATTTTAAACTAATCAGGATTTGAGAGAGGTTTCCAAGAAGAACAGGCAAGGATCTCCCAAAAATAGCCAAAGAGGTTCTAGAAGCAGTAATGAGAAAGGATAATGAAATGTGAGCATTCCAGTCAAAAACTGAAAAAGAGATGAAGGCCCTTATAGAAGATTCCGTTAAGAAACTTGTCCTGTTTTTTTCCCCCTAAGGGGGGAAGAAAATGTAGCATACAGAAAAATGTCTGTACAATATAGGGAAGTCTCATTTAATTGTCAGATAATAAGGACCAAATCCAGAGTCCTGGAACTTCCAAAGTGCAGACCCATCAACAGTTTAATAGATTCCTAAGTATCAAGGTCAGATGGGACTTTTTGATCACCTAGGCTGACCGCGTTTATATTATACACCATTACATTTTACCCAGTATTGAGCCCAATAATTTGTGCTTAATAACTAAAGCATACCTTCCAGACAAGCATATAGTTTTGATTTGAAAACATCAAGAGGTGATGAATACATCACTTCCCTTGATAGTTTTGTTCCAGTGGTTAATCACCTTCACTGTTATAAGTGTATGTCTAATTTCTCATTTGAATTTGTCTGGTTTCAGCTTCCAGCCATCAGTTTTGGTTATGCTTTTCTTTGTTAAATTAAAAAACCTTTAAGTACCTGGTATTTTCTCTCTAGGAAGGTACCTGCATGTAATAATCAAGGCTCCACACAGTCTTTTTTTCTGATAAGCTAAATATTGAATTATTTAAGTTTTTTAATCTCTCACTGTAATGTATTTTATCAAGCTGTTTTTGTGGTTTTTTTCTGCACTCTAAAACGTGTTAAAGCTCTGCTGCTCTGGATGTTTTTTCTCCTGTGGAGGAACACCCACTCTGAGGTGGCTGAATTCAGTTTGTGCTTACCATGCTCCTCCCACTCTGTCACGCTCAAGACAGACAGCACCCAACTTCATAGCCACAATACCAGCTGGACTCAAGGCAGTTACCAGGAAAGTACTAACTGCGCACTTAAGACTACCTAGTGCCCATTTTGTGTGTTCAGTGGTGGTGGTTCTACTTTTTCTTTATATTTTTAGAACTATATTACATCAAAAACCAATATCAAACAAATACAACATTAAAAGAAAATTATGGTTGCAAAGTCAAGCAGATCAAAACTACAAAATGCCAGAATTTTGGTTGCCGTACTCCACTCGCTTTCTGCCCTTCTCTTCCACGTTGCTCCTTTATTCCTCTTCCTAGCACCTGATTATGTGCCATGCTACTTCTCCTCTTACACTCCTGTCCCCTAGCTTGGTCCTATTTTCCTCGATCCTCTTCCTCTTTCTTCTTTGTGTTACTTGGGCAGCAAAAGTGAGACCACTGACAGAAAAGTTCCAAAGGAGTAGTCATGTTAATCTGTATACAGCAAAAATGAGAGTCTTGTAGCACCTTGCAGACTAACAAATTTCTTTGGCCATAAGCTTTCTTGGGCTCCAGCTCACTTCGTCAGGTGCAAGAAGAGGACAGGAGAGACGGTCTCCCTGATCTCGGCTCCAGGGCCTTGGCAGTCCCAGGCAACAGTGAGGATCCCTTTGAGGGAAGATCTTCTCCCTTCCAGAGATGTTGCTCTGTGCAGCTAGATTCTTCAGAGAATTTAGCTACCAAACTCTAGTAAGTCTCCACTGAGCATGTGTGTCAGCTGAGATTTTTCAGAGTTTATTACTTGTCCAGATTTGGATGGATTTTCACAGGGACAGCAAAAAGCACATCCTTCCTACCAGGGCAACTTACGTCCAAATTTAAGTCCCTGCTTCAAAGCATTAAGGAAGGTGGTAGCCTTCACAACAAAACAGCTGTGGGAATGTTCTGCCCATCTTAGAAAAAATAACATACTTCTCCCTAACTGTATTCTGAGATAGGGCTCGACCCTTTATTTTGTAACTTTCCAGAATAATTCAGTCTTAGGCAGATGGCCGGGATAGAAAATTGTTTGTTTGGCAAAATTACATGGGACTAAAAATGGTGTTTTATAATGGAAGACATTCATTGGGCAGTTTGAACTATAGACAATGTTACATGCAGGTATAATGCTGATGTAGATGTATTGATACCTTTCAGTGAGAGCCTGATTTTTAGATGTTTTGATCATCTACAGTACCCTTTAATTACATCTGGAATGCTGAGCAATTCAGTAGCTTGAAGATCAGACCCCAAAAGAGTAATGGATGGATCTGGGAACATGGTGAGCTCTGTTAGCTCTCATTGAAGTGAATGGCAGTTGAAAACACCAAACATTTTGCAAAAGTTCTCATCACTTCACAGAATCAGCCTTTTCAGTAAATCCTAACTATGTGGGTGTTCACAACTTTTACAAATCACTAAGATTCACACCACTCCTTCATTCATTTATTGCTGTTTATAGGAGTGAGTAAGAATGTTCTTCAAAAAGAAACAGTTGAAGTTCAAATTGAAATACATAATTAAAATGCTGCTCATAAATACAGTACGTTGCTCTTTTCCAATTTATCTACTTCAGAATTGTGGTTGGTTAGTAAAATTATTTTCATTTTTAAATGTTTTTGCAGTCTGTGGAAGATAATTTGTTTTGTATCTTTCTTGTGTATTTCTGGAATGGTTCAAGACTGATTATAGCAGAAAATGACACATAGCATTTTTAAGCCATAAAAGTGGTCACTCAATTTGGGTAGCTAACCAATTACATTCATAGAACCAGGCTATAATACTTTATTTCCATATTCATGAGGCCTGTGTCCAGACTCATATATAGTAGTTTTTTGAAGTCATGCAATTATTTCAGTAAACTTAGATAGATGTGCATTTTTCTTTAGTTTCATTAATATAATTTGTACCACAAACAGAACTTTCAATAAAGAATTTAAAGATTAGTAAGAGAAAAATAAGCCATAAATCATTCCATTAGTATAGCTTCCACTAAGGAATTCCATGAGGCTGCTTTGTTTTCTTATTTCAGAGATGTGATACCTAGTCAACATCTCAGCAGGAGTGTGGTAAAGAACTGGAATGGTTGTTTGGAGGTGATGGAATTGCCATCTTAGAAGTTTTTAAGACCCAGCTTCACAAAGCCCTGGCTGATGTGATTTGGTTGGATTGGACTTGCATTGAGCAGAGGGTTGGACTAGATGACATCCTGAGGGCCTTTCCAACTCTAATATTCTATGATTCATGATGTGTTAGTCACAGTCACATTCAATGGTAACAACTGAGTATTCCTCTTTGGAAGGAAGTTGGACAGAAGGAATCTCTGGGATCAGCTCTCCTATTTATTTGCTATCCCATTATCAAAAAGCCATCAGGCCTAATTCCCTGTATTGCCCTATATGTTGTGTGATCTTTTACATTGATTTTAGAGAGTATAAATACTACTTAATCAGAATAGTAGCATTGTATATCCACTTTGCATTTCCTTTACACTGCTGTAAGTGATAACAGCAGGTACAGGACCAACAGAGACTCAAGCCCTTCATGGCCAGCTGGCACTTCTATTTGCTGTAGCTGCCTCCAGATTCTTGAACTCTTGAGGTATTCAGAGAGTGTTGTCTTAGAAACATGCAAGGACTTTCACCAACAATACTGAGTGCACTGGCACCACAAAAGTTGCATCTGATGCCACTCAGAACCCAACTTCTCCTTCAAGTGATGTCCCCATGTGTGCTCCACTATAGGCATAGTCCTGTCCCACACTGTTCCACAGAAGTCATTTAGCAGTGGTTTTGAGGCAGCGCACATGCTGATGGGTCTCACAATGCCCTCAGTATGGCTTGAGCACAAGCAAGCCCCTCCTCCCTCAGTTCCTTTTCAATGGTCTTCAGCTGAACACAAAGCATCAACTCTTTGCTGTTTTCTTTGCAAAATAAAAATTTAGATCAGAGAAACCCTGTTTTAGTTCTAGTTTCCCTTTCTCTAAAACCCCTAAAAAATAAAATCCTTTCCTGCTCCTAGTCAGCTTTAGTTATTTTTCCCTGTGATTGTTTCTATATTAAAATAACATAATGCCCAGCTTGCCAAGCTTCAAAAGATGTGCCACATGCAACGATGCAATGCCAGCATCCAACAGATGCTCTGACTGTGTCTGTTGTTTGTTGGAGTTCCATGTTCCCCAAAAATGCACCTGCTGTGCTGGACTGAGCGCCAGAGTGCGCAAATATGAGACCACTGCTTAAAACTTTTCCTGATGGAAGAATCTCTACAACCCTCTTTAGACCTCGGTCCAGAGAAGAAACATGGAGATGATTTACTTCACAGACATAAATGGAAAACATCTTTTGTGAAGGAGACTGTGGCAGCCAGAACCAGGTGCTCACTCCACAGAAAGTCTCCGAAACATCCTACCCCAAAGGCTTCAGGTTCCTTGGGCAGCTCTCAGGCTCCAGAAGGTAGAGAAGTAAAAGCTCCCTGAGAGGAGTTGAGGTCTCAGCATAAACAGCCATCCCCTCTAATGCACTGAAGAAACATGCAGCATCTCCACACCCAAACAGACATTTATGGCACTGATTCAGCCATCATTAAAGGACACAGCATGCCTTTGACTCTCTCTCTGCACTTGGCACTGACCCATTCTGCATACAAACAGACGGCACTGACTTCAATGCCCATGAAACTTCCAGAACTGTCTCAAACCTTGGCACTGACAACCCTTGATGAAACTCAACCAGTATCATCAGCACGACAATTACCACCTCCATGTAAGAGAACAAGGAAGAAATATCACTTGTCCTCTCCTAGACACTCAGAAACATACCACTCTCCACCTCACAGCATATGCTCTTCTTTTTACTTTCCACACCATGGTGTTTTAGGAGGTTCTCGATTCTCTTCTGAACACTCTTTTCCCACCAGACCCTCACAGTGTCGTAGATCATGCACGCCAATGCAGAGAGACACTTACCATCATAGTTCACCATGTTGCTATCCACATTCACACTACCATATTGAATGGAGAGAGTGAAAGTCATACTCATCATCCTCCAGACATCACCAGTCACATCACAACCTATTCGTTCTTGCTATAAACAGACAAGTGAACTTCCAGCAGTTACAACACCCAAACCATCTGAATATGCTCAAACTGTAGAATCAGAAACAGCCCATTATCCCCTGCCACCCTCCTCAATTCTTTTTCATCTCCTGCTGATGCAATCATCCCCTCATCCTCCAGCCCTGTGGATGACCTGAAACAATTCAGTGGGCTTTTCAAGAGTAGCACAGCAACTGGAAACCACACTAGAAGAAGTGAATGAATAACACCATAAACTTCTAAAAATCTTACACACCACAGCCTTCTTTAAGATCGCCATCCCTATGGATGCTGTCTTCATGGATTCTGCCAATGTCATATGGTAGACACTGATGAGCATTCCATGTACAAATAAATACACAGACAGAAAATATTACATTCCTCCACAAGGAATTCACATACCCACCACCTAACTCAATGATTACAAATGCAGCAAACCAGAGGAGCAAAAAACCTAACTTCTGATCAGCTCCTCAAGACAAGCACAGGAAGTGAGTAGGGGTCTTGGGTAGAAATGTTTACTCCTTTTCCACCCTAGTCATGAGAGTGGCAAATTATCTTGTACCTCTTTCCAGTTATTCCATCTTTGAGAAAATTCACACAGATGACACCAGATATTCCAGATACTAAAAAGAAACAATACAAAGCCTTACCAAAGGCCAACTGGTAGCACGTACATCCCTTCAGGATGCCATGAATATGGCCAATACTGTGCAAGAACAACTGCCACTGCAGTAGCAATGTGTAGGGCATCCTGGCTCCGTACTACGGCACTTCCCAGAGACCTACAAAATAAAATAGATGATCTATCCTTTGATAAAACTCAACTGTTTGCTGACAAGACTAATGAGGTATTCCACTTGATAAAAGATTCTAGGCTATCCTCCATACCTTTAGGAATCTGCACTCCCACATTTAAGAAGCAAGCCAGATTTTAACCATATCCCCGTAGATACCATCCCCCGTATCAGTATCAACCTAGAAATTGAGTCACAGCAAAAGGGCAGATAGTGGCCATACAAATGCAGACAACCATCTCAATCATCCACAAATACACAGCCTCCACCCCCAAACCACAATTCTGATGTGTTGGTCAAAGGCTTGTGATCCTTTCATCAAGCTGTGCAGCAATGTTTCATCTGATGGCAACTTCAAATTCTGCCTCCAGAATTTCTGCCATGTCTGGTACAACATCACCACCAATAGATGGGTATTAGAAATCATCAACTATGGTTACTCCCTACCATTCTCAGCCAAACCAGCCTCCTTTTTGCCTTCCCCATCTGCTTTCAGGGACCCCACTCATGTACAAATCCTACATGATGAAGTACAACGACTGCTGAAAATAGGCACAGTAGAGATAGTTCCCTCTGTCTTATAGGACGACTGGCTTCTACTCCAGCTATTTTTTGGTAGAGAAAAAAACTGGTGGATGGAGATCCATCCTAGACTTAAGATTGTTAAACAGATACATGAGATGACAAAGATTAAAAATGGTAACAGTCTTTGGAATCATCCCAATGCTGCAATCTGGTGACTGGTTCTTATCTCTCGACCTAAAAGATGCATATTTTCATTTAACTATTCATCCTTCCCACAGGTGCTTTCTGAAATTTATGGTCAGAGATCAAGACTACCAGTACAAAGTCCTACCATTTGGCCTTTCAACAGCTCCAGGAGTGTTTTCCAAAATCTTAGCTGTTATATACTCAGGATATCTCAATTTACCCCTACTCGGACGACTGCTTAATAATGGCCCAGTCAGAGAACTCTGCTTTACACGCCGTTGAGCTAACTACAACACTTTTCCAACAGCTGGGCCTCAAAATAAATATAGAAAAGTCCACTTTGACCCCTAGGCAAGAAGTCAAATATATTGGAGTGACCTTAAATTCCACGACAGCAAAGGCCACCTTACCCAGATCCCATTTCACTGTCATTCCAGACTTCGTTGCTCAAGACCAGATTTCACCGTGGGTCACAGCACGAATAGTCCTTCAACTCTTGGGTTGCATGGCGGCCACCACTTTTGTAGCTCTTCATGCCAGACTGCACATGAGAGCTCTGCAAAGATGGCTTTCTTCAAAATACAAGCTAAACAAACTCATCTTGCACAAACGGCTCTCCCTTCCACCCACTATCAAAGACTCACAAATATGGTGGACCGTCCAGGGCAACATGATGTCCAGAATTCCATTCATTTGCCCTCAACCAAACATCATGATAGCTGCCAATGCCTCACTTGTCAGTTGGGGTGCACATCTCAATGATCTTACCATACAAGGAAGATGGACAAAAACAGAGCCTATGTTACACATAAATATCTTGGAACTTGGTGCTGGTCGCTACGCATGCCAGCATTTCTTGCCAGTCATTCAGAACAATGCAGTCAGGATTATGATGGGCAATGTTGCATGCATGTTTTCTATAAACCACCAAGGAGGAACACATTCCCTCTCCCTAGGTGTGGAAGCTGTCAGGCTCTGGAATTGGTGCAGTCACCATTCCATCATAATATCAGCGGCAAACCTCCCAATTATTCAAAACACAATGGCAGACACTTCCAAGACACACACAAGAGGCAAGTGAATGACAGTGTTGTACACAGCATCTATCTTTATTGGAGCACTCCAGTCATTGCCCTCTTCATGACATATGACAACAAGAAATGCCAATTTTTCTGCACTAGAGCTGGCAGAGATCCCATCTCTGGGCAATACCTTCATCATCTGCTGGTCTCAAAATCTCTTATATGCATTATCACCCATTCCAGTAATCCCAAGAGTGATCCAGAAAATCAAAATAGATCAAATCTGAATCATTGGCCCAGACAAGGCTGGTTTTCTCACTTCTTAAAACTGTCCACGTACATCCAAAAATGTCTACCCCAGCTAAAAGATATGCTGCTTCCGCACTGGAGCGAATCTTGCTACCCAGAAATTCAGAAGGTACACCTGATGGCCTGGTACCTAACTGGTTCCAGGAGACCAACCTAGAATGTTCAGGACCAGCCCAACACATCTTACTAAATAGAAGGAAACTGACTACTAGAAAGTCTTACAAAAATGGCATTGTTTCCACTGTTGGTGCACCACAAAACAGATTGAACCATTGTCTGTGTTCATCCTAGGCATTCTAGATTACCTGTTGGAATTAAAATATTTGTGGTTATCCAATAGCTCCATCAGAGTACATCTTGCGGAATCTCAACTTTTCATGAACCCCTACAAGATTCTTCAGTCTTCAACCACCCTACTGTTAAACAACTTTTAAGAGGTCTGCAGAAATTATATCTAAATATGTAAAAACCAGCAAACCCCTGGAATCTTCACATTGTACTACACCACCTTATTAGAGCACCATTCAAGCCCATGGCAACATGCTCTCTGTTTCATCTCTCTATGAAGGTTTCCTTTTTGGTCAAGATAACTTTGGCAAGATGGGTGGGAGAAATCAAAGCATTCTGAGCCCCCGCCCCCCCGCCGTATACAACCTTTCACAGAGGTAAAGTCACCTTGTGCCCTGATCCCAAATTTCTTCCTAAAATGGCCTCAGATTTCCATGTTAATCACCCAGTTCATCTTCCAGCTTTCTATCCTAAACCACATGCTTCAGCACAAGATGCACCTCTACACACCCTGGATGTTAGGAGACCTCTTGCCTTTTATCTGGAAAAGACCAAACCTTTCAGAAAGTCCTCTAAACTTTTTATCGCCTTAACTGAATATTCAAAAGGCAATCCCATCTAGACTCAAAGATTGTCTAACTGGATAAAACTTGTATTTACACCTGCTACAAACTAAATAATTGCCACCTCCCTCCAGGAGTACCTGGCCATTCAACCAGGGCCATATCAACAACCACAGCTTTTCTCAAGAACATGCTTTAGTTGACATTTGCAAAGCAGCTACCTTGTCCACTCCATATACTTTCACCATGCACTATGCTACAGACTTAGCATCCGCTAATGACACAACAATCAGCAGGGCTGTAGTTTTCTCTCTTCACTGAAGTTCCTCCACCAGGTCTTAAAAACAGCTACTTAGCCACCTAATGTGGAGTACACCTGGGAACGTCCCTCAAAGAAGAAGAAGAGGTTGCTCACCTGCAGTAACTTGTATTCTTTAAGATGTGTCTCCCCACGGGTGCTCCACTACCTTTCATCCTCCCTTCTACTTCAGAGTTTATTACAGGTTTCTGTGGTAGAAAAGGAACCGAGGGAGGGTGGGCACGTGTGCTCTGAGGTGTTATGAGACCCATCAGCACATCTGCTGCCCCAAGACTACTACCAAAAACCTCCATGGAACAGGACAGGGGTGTAACTACACCTAATGTGGAGCACCCAGAGGGACAAACATCTCAGAGAACACCAGTTATTACAGGTGAGCAACCTTTTCTTCCTTTCCCCCATTGATCAGTTTTGCTAGATATTTTCAGGAGCACTTTTATAAACTAATTCAAAGAATCTGATGAAGTGGGATTTTTGTCCCGTGAAAGCTCGTGATAAATTTGCTAGTCTTTTTAAAAGTGCCACAGGACTCCTTGTTTGTTTTGCTGAACTAGACTAACACAGTTACCCCTTTGATACTTGTCAATAAATTAATATTGAAAGCCTTGTGATAGAAGCAGTGATGCTGTGTTTGACGTTCCAAATCTTTTTGTCATTCCAAAATGGTATTTTCAAATTGTTTATCTAAAACTCATTTCCCTGTGAGGTTCAGAGGAATTGCTACAGGATTCCTGTCAATTTGTTATCATGTATGTAGTCTCTTTAGCCTTATAAATATTTCCCTTTATTCCAAACAAGGAAGTATTTCAGGAGTGAAAATAAGTGATGGAAGGCAGTGTTGTAACAACACTCTTTCATAACACTGTGTTATTGAAAATTTCATTTGTCATGCTAGCTGACTTGTATATAACACAAAATTTGCACAACCTTTATGTGGCAACCATTCCCTACTGATTTTTGAACGGGGTTGCAAAAATGTATGTAGTAGTTTGCATGCTATGACCATTTAGTCAGACGACATGGGTCAGAAGAGATGGAAATGTTGCATTTCCAGCTTGTAGGACATACTCATTGCATTTGCAGCCTTCTGCATACACTGCTCAGATGAACTGTAGAGGTGGCAGAAGTAAGGGTATCAGAGGTCTGATGAAAAACAATGCATATTGTGTGTACTACTGCCCTCCATTGCAAAGCTCATTACTCATGCTTTGCTTTCTGCTCCAGAATGTGACCCTTTATTTGGGCTATCTTGAAAACATCCTCTGTGGATCTATTTCTGTGTATAGTTCCCAAGATCTTCATAAGCAAATACAGGCAACATTTTGCAAATGAATGTTGGTGGGTTTAAAATCTGCTCTGAATTTCCTTCATGTAAATCCAGAGTTAATCTACTGAAATTGATAGCTTTACACTAAAATAGCTTGGAGCAGAATTTGGCCTGTCATATGTAAGAACTGGCTACTTTACTTCTAGTACAGTGTTAATATATGGTATTCATCTTGACCTTATACTACAAATAAAACCCACAGGATTTTTAATTAAAAAACAAAAACGCTTGAAAATACATAAAGGTCAAGTGAGGTGAAAGTTCTTACTTTTGGCAAAAAATTAGTTTTAATGGGTTGATTTTAAATTTATGTATATTCAGGTCTCATTTTTCTTAAGGTTGACCTTCGTACAGTTGTCACTGCCTGTGTTTTCTTTTGATAAGTGGCTAAGCTTAAGCTATTACTGGAATAATAGAAATGGGATGAAATTTAATAGTGAAAAGTGCAAGGTCATTCACTTAGAGACTAACAACAAGAACATTTGCTATAAGCTGGGGACATATCAGTTGGAAACAATATAAGGAGAAAAACCTGGGTATATTTGTTGATCACAGGATAGTTGTGAGCTGCTACTGTAATATGGTCATAAAAAAGTCTGATGCAATTTTAGGATGCATCAAGTGAGATATTTCAGGTAGAAATAGGGAAGTGTTATTGTCATTATACAAAGCACTGATAAACTTCATCTGGATTACTATGTGGAAGTCTGGTCTCCCATGTTTAAGAAAAATTTAATTCAGACTGTAACAGGTGCAGAGAAAGACCTGTTAGGATGATCAGAAAAATGGAAAATCTACCTTGCCAGTGTAAACAAAGTCTAGAGGCACTTTTCTTGCTTAGCAGCTAAAAGGGAGGCGCCCTATTTGCACGGCATTGTATTTGCTTGTGTACAATTAAATACTTAGCATAATTACACTGTATATGAATGCATCGACCCAGGTACTGGGCATGATGGAAAATGGTATGTGTGACTGGTGTGGGTTACAAATCCCTGTATTTTAACTGAAGGGGGAATGAAATGTTGGGTATTAATGGACCAACTACACATTTAGGCTTGAAATTAGGTAAAGGTTTCTAACCACCAGAGGAGTGAAGTTCTGGAATAGTCTTCCAAAAGGAGTAGTGGGAGAAGAGAATTAACTGACTTCAAAACAACTTAATTTTATGGAGGGGATGGTATGGTGACATTGCTACAATGGCATGTGGCCCCTATGCAACTGACAGTAGCAAAAAATCTCAACAACCAGAAATGGGACAATAGATGGGAAGAACTCAGTGTTACTAAGTAGAATTTTTTCCTAGGTGTGTGTCTGGTGGATGTTGCCAACATGCTAAGGGTTCAACTAACTACCATATTTAGGATTGAGAAGGAATTTTCCTGTGAGTCAGGTTTCCAGAAACCCTGTGGGGGTTTTGCCATCCTCTTCAATATCAAGCATGAGTCATTTCATGGCTTAGACTAAAGTAATTGGTGGATTCTCTGTGACTTGAAGTCTATAAATGATTACTTGAGGACTTGGGTACCTCAACTAAGGAAGTAATAGGCCTCCTTCCTCGATCCTTACATGAAGCCTATGTGTGTTAAATCCTGCTTGTAATATTTCAGATCTTGTGTCCTTCCTCAACTTTTACCCAAACTTACTCAGGGAATCTGTTATTAAAGTTAAGATGACAAGTCTTGAAACCTTTATGAAGCCGGTTTCTGAGATACAATTTTCCTGAGATCTACTTACTGTTAAGTAAATACTTGCTGGTGTAAGTCAAAGGATGAAAAGCAAAAGAAAAAGATCAAGATTTGGTCCAATGGGAGGTTGTCATTAGCAAGAAAGGTGTAAAAATTATCTCAGGATTGACATTAATATATCAGGACTGAAGCTTACCAGACAAGTTTTGTATTTTTTAAACTCGTGCCAAATACCAATAATTAATGGCAGTAACTGATGTGGCAGGCACATATATTTGAAATGCGGTTAAAACCTAAAATGTGTTAAATGCAACTATGGTACAGCATAGTATTCAACCAACTTTTTGTAGTGTTTGTCTAGTGCCTAGCACAATGCAAGCCTGATCCGTAAGGATCTGCTGTAAGTGATACAACAAATCCAAAAATAAATTATATACATTATTAGACTGGAGGTCTTATATTTTTAGCAGCATAATACTAAGAATCTTTTCCTTCCTGGAGCTGTGTTTCCCAACCCAAGTCACAAACACAAGCTGAAACATCTTATTCAAATTAGTCTAAAAGCCTCACCTCAGTTTCTAGGTTATTTTGTTGTGTGGCACACAACTATCAAATATGATTTCTGCAGTTTAGCACATCTGACCATTTCTGCTGATGCACAGTGAAGTCTTGCACATGGGCAGTGATATTTGGATGACAATGGTGGTGATGCACAGTTCAGTAGGAGTCTGTGTATACTTAAACCGCTACAGCAACATGACTAGCGCTACAGATGCATCACTGGAGAGCTTCCGTGTAGAAACAACCTATGCTGACAGGAGTTGTGTCCCGGGCCTCCTGGGATAACCTTCTGAATGTGCCAAAATCAGGGCAAACTGCAAAACCAGGGACCAAACCACTGATGGGTGGTACTTAAACCAGTCTCCCAGTCAGTAACACAACATGCTTCTGATTCCTCACTCTGGTCATCACCAAGCATAACAAAATAGGAACAGCTCCCTTACTGCACATAGAATCATAGGGTTGGAAGGGACCCCACGAGGTCATCTAGTCCAACCCCCTGCCAAAAAAAGCAGGACCACTCCCATTAGATCATCCCAGTCAGTGTTTTGTCCAGCTGGGACTTGAACACCTCCAGAGATGGAGATTCCACCACCTCCCTAGGCAACTTATTCCAATGCTTCACCACTCGCCTAGTAAGGAAGTTTTTCCTAATATCCAGCCTGGACCACCCCAGCTGTAACTTGAAACCATTGCTTCTCGTTCTGCCCTCTGTTTCTACCGAGAACAGTCGAGCTCCCTCCTCCTTGGAGCAACCCTTCAAGTAGTTGAAGGTTGCTATCAAATCCCCCCTCAGTCTTCTCTTCTGCAGGCTAAATAAGCCTAGTTCCTTCAGTCTCTCTTCATAGGGCTTGTGCTCCAGCCCTTTGATCATTTTGGTTGCCCTCCTCTGGACTCTCTCTAATTTGTCCATGTCCTTTTTGTAGTGGGGAGCCCAAAACTGGACACATCAGTTCCTATGGTCCCCTGTAGCCACTAAGTCTCTTTAAGAAATAGGTTCTTCTGACCCCAAAGGGCCAGCCACATTACCAAGAACAATATAGGCTTGGATCTTACCCAAAATACTATGCTACCAGCCAATCCTTTAGTAACTACAACCAAAGGTTTAATATGAAAGAAAATCAAAACATGAGAGATGTTAAAGGGTCAAAGTGAAACACATACATACAAATGGTTTAGAGTCCTTAGAAAGCAAATCCTTGAAGAATATGTAGTTTGTAGGTTAGTCCAATTCCTCTATATGCACCCAGCAGCTGAGTGGGTCTCAGTCCTTTGTTCAGTCCCAGGAGAGTAGTTCCAGAGGAGGGTGTTGGTTGCAGACAGGCTGAAGAAGACTAAAGACAAAATGGAGATCGGTCCCCTGTCTTTTATCTCAGAGTCCCTGCCAGCTCAATTTGGAGTTAGGCCACATGGTCAGTCTGGGTAACTGGTCGAACAGGTTTCTTCTTGTGCCCACTGCAGCTGGGAGCCCCCCCGATGGGCCATTAATTTGACAATAGTTTGCAGACTCCCAGTCTGGGATTGCCTCAGCTCTAACAACTTGGAACACACACAAAACAAATAAGATTCCTAATTTCTAATACAAATTTGATACCTACATATAAATTGTATAAGCATTCCTAGGAGATTACAGCCTTTCTGTTGATACCAA
Organism: Podocnemis expansa; assembly: GCA_007922195.1. Taxonomy (NCBI): domain Eukaryota; kingdom Metazoa; phylum Chordata; order Testudines; family Podocnemididae; genus Podocnemis; species Podocnemis expansa. Next base: position 2,900,636 of record ML682019.1, read on the forward strand.
ACATGGTATATCACATATGGATTATTGCAAATATGAAATATTAATATGAAAAATAATCGTAAACAGTCCCCTAGACCCAAACAGCATCACAGGAGCATTCTCCCATTAGTGTATGTAATCCACCTTCCCAAGAAGCAGTAGGTAGGTCAACATAAAAATCTTTCCCTTTATCAAGCAGTGTTTATACTGGAAGCTAGGTTGGCATAACTATCTCTCTCAGGGGCAATGATTTTTCGCACTATGCCAATGTAAAATAAACAAGGAGTCCTGTGGCACTTTTAAAGACTAAAAAAATTATTTATTGCATGAGCTTTCGTGGGAGAAAAATCTCACTTTGTTAGATGTTTTGATGATGGGGAACTTACAAAATGGGAGGAAAACAACCAAACAATAAATAAATTTGTTAGTCTTTAAAAGTGCCACAGGACTCCTTGTTTGTTTTGCTGAACTAGACTAACATGGTATCCCTTTGGAAAATACCAATGTAAGTTCCCAGTGTAGATCAGCCCTAGGATATATGTGTGCACATTAGATATTAAAGGTTTGAAGGGCATCCTCTGGGTCCATCCATACTTCCCACATGGGGAGGGGGATTAACCATCTGCCCTACATGCGCCCATCCCACAAAACCTGCCCTGCATGTGCCCATCCCACACGCCGCACCAAAACTCCAGGGTTTGCAAAAAGACAGGAAAAAGTTAATGCATCCTTTGGCTTTGCTAACTCCTCTTTCCGGAAGGGAATACAAAGCATAGGAGTGTTGGGCGGAGCCATAACAGGTTTGTCCAGAGGACTGGGGGAAAAGGAGGGGTGAGCACTGCCATGATATATCCAGATCTTCAGTGGACATTTCCATGATAGGTGATGACCTGAGGCAATCAAATGCCTCATGAAAGTCCATTTCACCTGGAACCCTGAAAGTAAATGTAACAGTATGATTTTATCTGAGAGTGTGTATGTTTACAGTGAAGCTAAAGCTTTCTGTTACTGAGCCATTGCCGTTCCTCCACTTGTTCACTGACCTTGTCTTTTGTCCTCTTTCCTCCTCGTCTCTGTCTGTTACATTTGGGGCATGAACTTTTGCAGAGAGACACTATATGCCTCCTTTATAATGTGTTCAAAAAGCACCCATCACAGTGGGCAGGACTAGAAGCAAATAATGAAGTATGTGGCTAATAATAACCACCAGCACTGTGACTGACACGTTAATAAATGTTGAGTCTGACGATCGTATGTTTCTCCAAAGACTGTCAGTTATCTTTAATCTTTAAATAAAGAGGTGAATTGTAAAGAACTGTATGTTTGAGATTTTCTAAGCTGCAAGAGGGATTTGGATGCCCAATTCCTATTACAGTTAATGGGAGTTGAGCATCCAAATCCCTTTGGTGGCTTGGACCATTAGAGGCCCTGTTTTCAAGTTCGTTTTACCATGGCTTTATTGGTCTCACAGTAGGGGCCATTCTACTAGTACTCCCTGCATCAGAAAATGAGCAGTAGATTAGGTCTGTGCTATTATTTTACTAACTATTTCTGTTTTGTATTACCTTCTAAATTATATACGCCCTTTCAGTGTGTAGAGAGATATATCTCTGAAAAACTTGGAATGGTATCAAAGAAATAAATACACTGTGAGTTCAGATTTAGCTTTATGTGAAAAACATTGGATTAAACACAGCAGGTATCGTAGGTCAACTATATACACTAATCACTTCCACAACAAAAGACATGGACTTTGTTGCTGGCTGACTTCAATGAGAATTATAAATCACTTCATAGACTCTCTGTTGTTCAGTCCACAGCATGATAACTATTGTTTCACCTTTCCTTTGAAATACAGTAGCATTCTCCACTTAGTCCTGTTATATGAAAGTCGCACTCAGAATCTAGTTATTTGTTTTAAATGAGCCGAAAAATACAGCTTGTGTCCACCGATCCAAAATAAAACAGACGTCCTACCCTAATGATGTCAATAATTAAATGTGATATTAAACTACTGTAGAGCAATGACTTCAAGCAAAGTTTAGCTTCAAGTAGGAAAAAAATCTATATTTTTATGGCTGTGTAGGACAGATTATTGTTCCTGCTTTGTAACATAGAGTTCTCTATACATTAGCATTGAATATGAAGTCTCTTGTAATGTAACTTTGTAGGTAGAACCGTGGGCAGTTATCCTGTGAAGAAAAAGCTCCCTGGGGTAGAGGCTGAAGTACCATGCTAAACAAAATTGCTGTAACAAAAATATTTGCCCAAAATGTCATAGAGGGAGACAGAAGTCTTCCAAGTGCATTTTTTAACTGCTCAGTGCTAGAGGAAAGCTCTTTTGAAATAAAATATGTAGAGGGAAGTTGAAAGACTTTAGTAGTTGTAGAGGTTTAATGTTACTTGAGAAATTTTAATTTAAAACTTAGTTTTATTTTTTTAGGACTGAAGTAATATCCTAGGTACTTCTGAAAAATTTGATGTCTCTCTGCCAAAAGCAAAGGAAGCCCCTCTGCATAATATTTCTGTGGATTCATATTATAAAAGTTGGATTTGGGGTGTTAATCAACAGATCTGGCATATTGCCATAGTGGAGCTGGAATCCAGGAATAGGCAGTTTCTGCCACGGGGGCCTAAAGGCCCCATTCTACTCCTATTAAAAGAAATGTCAAAATTTCCATTGATTTCATGGGTGCAGGGTCATGCTGTAGGAAAGAAAAAAAACTCCTTCAAGCATAGTTAGCTACCAAGTTAGAGGTCTGCAACTAAAAAGAGAAGTGTTATAATCTGCTAATGCAACTTTTGTAGCCCATAACTAGATGAAATTAAGTTTCAATGTTTTGCTTTATTCTTGTGTGTTTTCTTCTTTGTTTTAACTAAACTTCATTTCATTTCAATGTTACTGTAGTTGGGATGTGATCATCAATTTTTGGTCCATGGGCTGACTGAGCAGTCTAGGGCAGTGGTTTTCAAACCAAAGGTTGGGACCCAGTACTGGGTTGCAGACCCTCAGTTACTGGGTCACAGTGCCCCTTGCTGCTGTCACTGAAAGACTGGAATACATGGCTGAAAGATGCAATTGTTGGGTCATGGGCATAAATGACTTTTTTTAACTGGGTCCTGACGAAGTTTCAAAAAAGTTTGGAAACCATTGGTATAGGGTCCACATCTGCTTTGTGGAAGGAAGAGAAAATGAGTAGGGTTGACTGATCCCATGATATTCAAGTCCATAAAAAGGATTTTCAGAAGTGCTGATTTTTCTGTCCATAGATATTCCAGATTTGTGGAAATGCCATTTGACTTATGACTTATAATATTTCCTTTTTTTAAACCCTCCCCTCTCTCTCTGTTCTTGTACCTTGTATTATAGACTATGACATAAAACTATCATCAGGTGACTGCCCCTTTAAGGGATGATGGGTACCCCATCCCTCCATGATAGGATTAGCTCACCACCCCAGTTTGAGAAAATAACCAAAATGACATTATTGGTGGCTTACTTACCCATAACTGTCCTCCTTCAAGATAGGCTGCTTACCTACATTCAGTTACAGGTGTCTATGTGCCACAGCGCACGGTAGCTCAGAAGGTCTTTACCCATAGCCTGTCAGGTCAGGGCACATGGCCAACGCCCTCTCTGCACTGCGACCGCAGCTATATAGGTGACTGTGACCCTGACCCTCCCAGTCCCTTATATCTTTGCCAACTCCATTAATGGGGATGGTGGCGGGGGCCTGAATGTATGCGAGCAGCCCATCTCGAAGAAGGACAATTACTGGTAAGTAAGCCACTGTTCTTCTTCAAGCACTGCTCACATCATTCAGTTACAGGTGACTGCTAGCCATACCCAAGGACGGTGGGAGGAGTTGCAATCTGCCCACGCTGGGTATGGCTCTGCCCAGCACAGCATCCTCTTTAGCCTATTGGACGGTGACGTAATACGTCATGAAAGTATGTACTGAGAACCATGTAGCTGCCCTGCAGATCTCTTGGATCGGGACCTTGGCGTGGAAGGTCACTCATGACGCTTGGGCCTTGGTAGAATGGGCTCTAACAGTCCCAGGAAGGGGTGTATTCGACCTTCTGTAGCAGTCTTTAATACAGTTCACTATCCACTTGGAGATGTGCTGAGAGACCTCTTTTGCGCTCGGCAACTGCCACAAAAAGTTGGGAGGTTTTGCGGAGTAGACGTGTGCACTCGATGTATGTTAGGAGCGCTCTCCTCACATCCAGGGTATGCCACCTCCTCTGGTTCTCCGTCACCTGAGAATCTGGATAGAATACTGGCAAACAAATCTCCTGATTAAGGTGGAAGGGAGTAGCCACCTTAGGGAGGAAGGAGGGGTGGTGCCACAGGACCACTTTGTTGGGGAAGAACCTCGTATACGGGGGTTCTGAGGAAAGGGTCCTCAATTCTGAAACTTTTCTAGCAGAGGTGATTGCTACTAAGAAGGCCACAAGAGGACCAGTAGGGACCATGAGTGGAAGGGTTCATAGGGTGTCTCTGTTAGCGCCTGGAGCGCCACATTCAAGTCCCATGGGGGGGGGGGGTTGACGGGGTTGTGGAAGGAGTCTTTTGAACCCCTTCAGGAACCTTGTGGAGGTAGGAGGGGAAAAAACGGAAGTGCGTCCACCTTCTTGTGGTGGGCTGAGATCGCTGCTAGGTGGACTCTCAGTGAGGAAAGAGAGAGGCCTTTGTTTCTAAGGTCTAGCAAATAGTCCAGGATTAGGTGTAGTGGGGCTAGTGAAGGGTCTACAACTTTGTCCCGGGCCCAGATGGAAAACCGCTTCCTTTTGGCTGTATAGGTGGACCTAGTGGACAGTCTTCTGCTACCAACCAGGACCTTCCTAACTCTGTCCAAGCAGAGCCTTTCCTGCTCATTGAGTCAGAGAGTTTCCAGGCTATTAGGTGCAGGCGATCTGGGTTCGGGTGTTGCAGGCGCCCTGACTCCTGTGTGAAGAGATCCGCCCACAGGCTGAGTGAGGTCTCTACGGCCAGGTCTTGGAGGAGCGAGAACCAGTGTTGCCTGGGCCAATCTGGAGCTATTTAATATTATGTTTGCTCCTTCCATCCTGACCTTCAGGAGAACCCTGTGTATCAAAGGGACTGGTGGGAAGGCATACATCAGAGGGTCTGACCAGCTGATGAGGAAGGCATTGTTGATGGACCCTTCCATCCAACCCCTGAGGGAGCAGAATTGCTGAGATTTGCTATTCTGCTGTGTCGTAAACAAGTCTATTTGGGGTGTACCCCATTTGTGTACCAGGTGGGAGAACACCATGTTGTGGAGCGACCATTTGTGATTCGCTCAAAGCTTTCTGCTGAGGTAATCTGCCAGCCTCTTGTCCACCCCCACTAGGTGGGCGGCCACCAGGGTGAAATTGTATTTGAGGGCTAACTCCCAGAGTTTGCACGCTTCCTTGCAGAGCCCTGGGGAGCGGACTCCCCCCTGCCGGTTCATATGGAACATGGCTGTGGTATTGACTGTTAGAATCTGAACGGACTTGCCCTGTATTCTGTCCAGGAAGGTCCTGCAAGCCAGCCTGATGGCATGCAGTTCCTTCCCATTTATGTGGAGAAGGCTGTCTGCATGGGATCATAGCCCCTGGGTGGAGAGTCCCCTGGAGATGTGGGCCTCCCACTCCGAGTCCGAGGCATCAGTTATCAGAGTTACTGTGGGCATTAGCTCTTTGAGGGGAATACTCCCATGGCAAAATGGGGGTTCCTCTGAATTTGTAATGTCCAATATTTGTAATACCTTGGGGAACTGACAGTACCTTGGTTAGGCATTCCCTGCACAGGTGGAACATCATGGATAGCCAAACTTGGAAGGGTCTCATTCTCAGGCATGCTGTCCAAATCACGGAAGTGGAGGCTGCCATGTGGCCAAGGAGCTGTAGGCAGTGGTGAGCTGTGGTCACCTGGGTCTCCGGTGGCTCTGTAATGATGGTGCAGATGGACCGAAATCTTGAAGGGGGCAGAGAGGCCGTCCCTTTCTGAGCCTCTAGGAGGGCTTCCTATGAACTCTATAGTTTGGGATGGACAGAGTTTTGACTTTTGTCAGTTTATGCAGAGACCAAGGTACTCACAAAGCTGGGTCACCACTCTGACATGGAGCTTTACCTGAGCTCTTGATTCCCTGAGCATTAGCTAATTGTCCAAGCAGGGGTAGATTTTTATGCCCTGCTGGTGCAGGAACACTGCCACCAGCGCCATATGTTTTGGGGGCCAGCAAGAGCCCGAAGGGGAGCGATGGCCAGCACCTTGGGGGCCAGCAAGAGCCCAAAGGGGAGTGATATAAACTGGAAGTGATTTCCTCCCACAATGAACCTTAGGTACTGTCTATGGCGTATTGCTATGTGAAAATAAGCATCTTTGAAGTTGAGGGCTACGAACCAATCCCCAGGAGACAGAGAAGGAAAGATCTGTGACAGGGAAACCATGCAGAACTTTATTTTCCTTATGTGTTTGTTTAAGGCTCTGAGAGAATGGGTCAGAGGTCCCTGTTGGGTTTGGGGACCAGAGAGTATCTGGAATAAAACCCTTTCCCCCTCTCCCACTTTGGGACCTTTTCTATTGCCCCAAGGGAGAAGAGATTCTCGCATTCGGTCTTGAGCAGGCAATCCAGTTCCCAGTTCCCACGGTTTGGGTGAGGGGGTGGTTTTCTGGTCTGAGTTGTTGAGTGAGACTGAATGTGGTACCCTTTTGCCACCATCTCGAGGACCCACTGGTCGGATATGATGTTGGCCCAGTGGTGTGTGAAGCAGTGCAGACAACTGGGGACAGATAGGATTGAGGCTGTGGGTTCACTGCCCTTGTGGTAACTGTCAAAAATGCTGCTTCTTTCCTGACGAACCTTACCCACACCTGCTGAACTGGGAGGCGTAGGACTTCCCACTCTTGCTCGAGCAGTCCTTGTCCTTATCCAAATCTCCAAGGTTACATTGGGGGTATTAGCAGGAGCAAGGAAAAGAACTCTGCATCTGGATCTGCTGTTTTAGCTGCTGCAACTGCTGTTGCAGGAGCTGATGGGGTTTCAGGGATCGCCTGGAAGGTTGCAGGGTGTACATTCCCAGTGATCAGAGAGTAGCTCTTGAGTCCTTCATACCATGGAGTTTGGCATCTGTGGAATCGACAAATAGATCAGGGCCCTCAAATGGCAGGTCTTGAATGATAAGCTGCATTTGTGGAGACAAGCCTAAGCCCTGAAGCCAGGCGGAGTGGCACATCACCACAGTGGTGTCAATGGTTCATGAGGCTGTGTCCAAAGCATCCCAGGTAACCAGAGCGTCCTTAGATGCCAACGCCCTTTCCTCTACCATGGTCTCAAAGTCCCTTAGGTGATCCTTGGGGATGAGGTCACAAAAGCCTTCCATAGCTTGCCAAAGGTTAAGGACACACCTTGTCATAAGGGCCAGATGGTTGGAGATGCGCAGGTGTAGGGCTGCCATGGCATAGACCTTCCTGCCCAACAAATCGAGTTTTCTAGCCTCCTTATTCTTAGGGGTGGAGCTCAGTTGGCCATCTCTCTCTCTGATTGACTGTGTCGACTACCAGTGACCCTGGGGTAGGGTGCTGGAAGAGGAACGCAAACTTTGTCCTGAGGGACGTGATATTTGCGACCCACCACCCTTGACGGTGGCGGAATTGAGGAATGAGTCTGCCATCGTGCCCTGGCAATTCTGTATACCCCTTCATGGAGGGGAACAGATACCTTGGTTGGTGGGGCACTGTCCATTATATCAAAGAGGGGGTCCATTTCCTCCTGGACCACCCCCAGTTTTATATTCAAATTCGTTGCCATGCAGTGGAGTAATTCCTGCTGGGTGTGGGAATCCTACTTATAGGCTAGATGCCTTTGGAAGGTATGTTCGTCCGGAGAGGAGGATGAAGGGGCCTGAGATCTACTACACTGAGTAGAGTTGGGATCGTGTTCATCATCTGAAATCCAAGGAATCGGGAGTCTGAGACAGAGACAGTGCCATGAAGTCAAGCTGTCGCCAGCCGTCATGTCTAGCCAATCATGCAACCAGTCATTAAAAGAAGGTCTGGTCACATCACGGCAGGAGGGAGAGCGGCCCCTGCTTGGCTGAGGGGTCTTAGCAGTACCGGAGGAGCTGGGCCTCGATGTTCGTAGCAGGGCTGATGGGGTTGTCTTTCTCCATGGCCTGGGCATTGGGGATCTCTTTTGATGACGTTTTCCAGACCATTCTCTGGCTCCTTAAACCAGTTTGGGAGGAACAGAGGAGTGGGCAAAGGCTGGGGAGAACAAGGAGGACACACTAGACCTCCATCTTCCAGAAACCTGGGAACACAGTACCGAAAGTTCATGAGATGAGCACCGAGAGGATGGAGCCTCAGAGCCGCCATTGGCCCCATTTTGCAGTACCAGTGGAGGGCTGGATGGTACCGGGCTTGAGGGCGATGCCAATTCTTGTGTTGGCTGCATTGTGGGTACCAACGCTGGCATCGTCTTCAACCTGGCCTTCTTTGCCAGTACTGGAGTCGGATCTCCAGACCAAGCCTGTGTCCGTACAGGGCCCTGCGGCGTCGCCGGTACCGAAGACAGTCCCGGTGCCATTTCACCAGAAGGAGGGTTCGGCGACTGTGGCGAACAGTGCCGTGGCGGTACCAAAGAGGAAGCTGACTGGGGCTTTGGACTCTGCGCCGGAGGGCAGTGTCAAGACTCTGGTGCAGGAGTTACTCGGGGTGCCGGTGGAGCACTAGTGGCTCGGGTGGCATCAGAGGCAGGTGCGCTGTTCTCGGCAAGAGTACCTAGGCACTGTTCTCTGTCTTTGCGAGTCCTCTGTTTAAAGGACTGGCAAATAAAGCAGTTTGTGGCAAGGTGCAACTCACTCAGGCACGCTAGGCGTTTCTTGTGAGGATTGTCGAGTGGAAAAGCTTTGGAATACGCCGGACGTGGTTTAAAGCCCAGCATTTTAATTTCGCACAAAGGCAAGACAGGCAATTGCTTCTGCAAGTTTTGGCTGATCCAAAACCATCGCTGAGCACAGAAAAAGGAACTGGGAGTGCCAGGGTCACGGTCCACTACATAGCCGCGGTTGCAGCACAGAGGGGACGTTGACGTGTGCCCTGACCTGACAGGCTAAGGCTAAAGACTTTCCAAGCTACCATGCGCTGTAGCACATAGGCACCTGTAACTGAATGATGTGAGCAGCGCTCGAAGAAGAATGGCAGGTTATGCATCTAACAGCAATGCTGCTTCTTTCCTCCTATTCTTAAATGTAGTTCAGGTCAGGGTGCAGTTTGGACAATCTCATCCTTTATATGTAGAATTCAAAAAGTAGAATTCAGTTCAAGTGACTAACAAGTTCAGAATGCTCTTTACTTTAGTGAACCTTTTTGTAGTGGTTTGCTCAAGAGAACATAGCTGGGTGGAAATTGTTTCTGAAAATGTGAAGGGAGAGTGCAGTATGTGCCTGTGCGTGAGAGAGAATTGTGGTAGCTTCTCAGTACAGAAGAACATTAGAGACTTTTGGTTTGTATACCTAAGATGTACCATATACAACTGGACATAAAAGTAGCTGTATAATTAGGTATAACAGCTTGTGTGCTATGTCTTTAACATCAAGGACTGATTTTAACAATCAGTACATTTGACAGAAACATCAAAGACATATATAAACCACAACCAGATACGCACATAATTCTGCAAAAACAAAGAGCAATATACAGTGTAAGAGATACTTTGCCTTCATAGAATGTGCAACTGTCAAGAGTGTATATGAATGAATCAATATGCTGGGATCTGAAATCATGGTTGTAGGGCAGTGTTTCTCAGCTGGTGTTCCTGTTACTGTTGTCATTTATATTGCTTGGACATAACTTGCATAATAAGATTTTCTTTAATGAACCCTATTCCAAGAATAGGTAAACTTTGTTCAATCATGCAGGCCAAAATTCCCATTAACTTGAATAATATCATTTTCAGTTTTAAGCCACATGCATAATTGTTATGTATCTATACTTTTAAAAATAAATGCATGTTATATTTGTAAAGTTGTATTGAGTCCTGTTTCCTGACTCATTTTCACAGCAATGGGTACTACACAGGTATTACAAATGTTACAGCCAGTATACATCAGTCTTTTTGAGAAAGTTTCCATCAGGTGTTCTAAGTAAAGTAATTAATACCTTTTGGTGTTCCCTCGTCCACTAAAGTCTGAGAAACACAGTTCTAGGGTCATTGTGGTATTCCAGAATTAATGCTTAAATTGCTAACCTATCACTTGCAGCACCTTTCTGCTAGAGCATCTTCCAAAGGTATTCAAATTCTATAATCTTTATGCAGTCATAAATTAGATCTAATTTACAAAGAGTTCTCTGAATATTAAAGGTGGTAATTTTAAAAAATATGTTAACTATATGGTAAACCATCAGACTAAACCTTTGATCAAAGACTGTTACATGAAAATTTTAAGTATAATGCATGTAGATTAATATGAAAGACATTGGGAAATGGTTTGATGCATAAGAAACTATATAATGCATTAATAGTGGGGTTTTCAAAAGCATGTAAGGGAGCTAATCACCCACTTTTCTCAGATACCTTTGAAAATCTTTTACAAAGGCCCTCTTACAAAGTTAAAAGTGATAATATTTTCATAGGGAGCCTTAACAATAGAGAGAAGAACAGCTGTGGAGATCTGCTGTAGATGTCTAAAGATTAACTGTAGCTCTTTGTACTACTTTAATTTCATATATTCTGTATATATTTCAGAGTCCTTTCTTGATTGCCTGTTGTTGTGTCCTGGAACTTGAATTTGATGGCTGTTATAAAAATCAGTAATCATAATACAATATGAGAGTAGACAACGGTCAGAAGATCCAACAGTCTACATGAGGTGCAGGCAAACTATGGCCTACAGACCACTTTTCATCAGGCCCTTCAGCTGGGCCTGGCCAGAGCACAGCAGCTGCTCTGCTGCTCCTAGCCCCACCGACTGCCTCCATGTGGACCCTGCAGCAACCTGGTCAGATTGTGGCAGTCACTCCTCACTCCAAGCCACACGCCTGCTCTCCCATTGCTTGCAGCAGCAGCATCCTGGCTGGAGGGCGCTGACTGATTTCCCCTCTCCCAGCACTGCCTCTTCCCTCAGCTGTCTCCACCTAGAGGCAGATATGGCTCTTGGGATAAAAAGTTCGCCCACCCTTGGCCTATGCGTTTCTTACCAAGTCCATTTTTTATTTGCTTTCTATTTAAGTAAGAAATTCAGCATCCAAAAGAGAAACTATTCTGAATAGCTTGACCAAATAGTTATGTAAGATATATTTTCCAGGAGATCTTTTTGCTAGAGATATTAGTTTTCTTTTTATGTATTATAAAAAATGTTCAGCATATGGTAAAAATTCCAAGTTTGCTTGCTCCTGAAGTGCTTATGTGCAAGTAAGCTGTTAAATGCCAGCTCTGAATATTATTTTTCTGATGTCAAGAGAGATAATCCCATATTAGAATTACTAGGAGGCACATTTCCATGAACTTCAAAGCATCTTAGATCTGGCATTAAGAACTGTGTTTGATAGTATACTTCATTAATCTTAGACTGGCCACTGTTTTTATCTTTTCCCCTCCATTGACCATCGTTCTAATACAGTTTATTAAAACTAACCATGCGGTGCACTGTTATTCTTCCTGGTAGGGCTGTTTTGTTGTATTCATGAAAGGACAGTTTCTCTATAGAAAATGCCCCCTTGGGAATCAGTATGCAGGCTCACGGTTCCTGAAAAAGTCAACATGTTGGTGTGTTGCATTCAGATCTGTCTTTATGGTCTTATCATTAAACCTGCAGTAGGCATATATAAATCAAGCTTTCTGTGGGTACCAGGAAACCATGATTAAAATAAATCATCTGTCTCATGAATATTTTCTTCTGACTTTTGGCAGGATCATCCACCTGAGCTCATGCCAGCCTGTATGGGAACACTGCTGCAAGCAGTGTAAAGATCTTCAAATTTGCTCTCAGTGGTAAGATCTAAAGATAAAACAGTAAACAGCATTAGAGCATTACTGTTAGAGTGCACTGAAACTGAACTCATAAGATGAGTATTTCTCCTTGACCATCACCAGGAGGTAAAGCAGTTTATTACTGGGTAGGATGAACAGTTGATAAGTTCGAGCAACAGAAGTTCTGAGCCAATTTCATCATAGTAATAATTAACAATTGATCGTTTACAAGGGGAGATTGGTTCCAGAGAGGTAGCTGTGTTAGGCTTGTTCAGCAAAACAAACAAGGAGTCTTGTGGCACTTCTGAAGACTACCAAGTTTATTTTTTGTGTGAGCTTTCATGGGTAAGATCCCACTTGATCAGATGCATGAAATGGAAGCTACAGTATGGAAGGAAATATGTAAATGCAGAGATGATTAAGTCGCATGCACAGGGAAGAATGAAGCTATTTTCATAGTTCACTATATCAGTGGTTTTCAAACTTTTTTTCTTGGGACCCGGTGGAAAAAAATCACTTATGCCTATGACACAATGGCTGTGTTCACACATAAACTGTTATTTCGAAGTAAGTTATTTTGAAATAAGTTATTTTTTGAAATAAGTTATTTTGAAATAAAATCCTTATTTTGAAATAACTTAAATCAAAATAAGAAAATTTTAATTCAAAATAAGGGAAACCCTCAAAGCGAAATAGCATGCCCTGTGTGTGGACATGCTATTTAGCTTCAGGAGAGGGGCAGCATGGAAGGTGTGGAACATGGCCCCCTCTCTGGGCCATGCCCCCACCCAATAGATACAGAAAGGAAGGCACCCTGGGAAGGGAGAAGGGCAAAAGTGTTATTTCGAAATAACTGTTATTTTGAAATAACATGTCCAAATGGCATTGTTTTGAAACAACCATTTCGAAACAACAGCTATTTCGATTGAATGCGAGGTTTTACTGTTTCAAAACAACAGCCATTATTTTGGAACAGCGAGGTCCTATCGTTTTGAAATAACAAAACGTCGTTCAGACATGCCTGGCTTTATTTCAACACGACTTGTTTCGAAATAAAACCCTGGCGTGGACACAGCTAACAATTATATCTTTCAGTAATGCATTCCAATCTTTTGGCGGCAGCAGCAGCAGGGGGTGCTGTGAACTACTGCCTGAGGGTCTGTGACCTAGTATTGGGCCCTGACCCTAAGTTTGAAAAACACGGCACCATATAATAGTTGCTCTGAAAGGCAGTGCTGCTGAAATGGGAATGGTGTGCGTTTTGGAGAGCATCTCTGTTTTCCTCAAGTGTGATGGTCACCTTCAAAGGGAATATGTGACTCTTGGATAAAGCAACCAAAGCATGTCTTCCCTTAAGGCTAAACCTAGCCAAGGTATCAAGACCTATCAGTACATTCCCCATGTAATACTATAATTATAACCTGATTTTCCAGAGACTGAGCCATGTTCTCAGCCTTTGTTCCACATTCTTTGTGTTCTTGAGAACCGAAAAGTGAACTAAGAGGGAACAGAGTGGAGTTCCGCACATCTACAGCAATTCTGAGCTGTCATTTTACTTCCTAGAGACTATAGCTTAGTTTCATCACTCTTAATCTAATAAATCAAACATGTAGCAACGTTTAGCCTAATACTGAAAATCACTAGCAAAATTCTTTTTGTTCGTATTGGGTGCAATTCTGTGAGATGCTGAGCCTCAACCCTCTAAAATGTGCCAGTTTTCACTAGCATGCAGTGTGATTTATGATACTGCACAGAACTGTACAGCCTTGGTTCTGCTAGTCCTTGTGCTGTTTGGAGCAAGGAGTAAAAGATTGTGCTCTGATGCAAAGTTGAGCAAAGTCTAGGGGACCACATAAGGTATCAGTCCTCCATAAAGAGGCAAAATTAATTTTGAGAATGTCTGCTGCTTTATTCTCAAGAGCAGATGCAAAGGAGGGAGAGACTGGGTAGATGATGAATAGGTCAAATAAGACAGTTGGCAAAGAACTTCTCAGTTTGGCCTGACTCCTGCTACTAGACGGGATTAACTTTGTGACTTTGTAGCAGCGCTCTCCTTAATGAAAGGAAGTAATTGGCCTGCCTTGTACTTTTTACCTGGGGGCAGCATGCTACACCTGTGCTTTGCAGGTATTGCTCAATGAAGTCATTCATCTGGACTTGCTATCCAAGCAGTGAAGTTATTTTGTACCAGACTATATGCAAAGCTAGCATTAAGGCAGAAACACATCCAAAGCTTTCAGATATAACAGTGTTGCTTGTTCCAAAAAATGGCAGAACATAACCCAGATGTCTTCTAGTTTGGAATTGCAGTGGTTTTCCAGAATTTCCTTTTCATAATTTCCTGTCATTAGCATTGCAGTTTAATCAAAACTATCAATCATTAAGAGGTGGTACGCAAAAACAATCGTGTCTGCCATGTTCCCATCAATCAAATATAGTTTTCTATACAAGAAAGCAAACAGGATATCATTTTATATTATGAGTTCTCAGAGTAGATGAAATTTCATTATTGTGAGTGACTCTGTAAAACTGGAACATGCCGGGAGTCCCCAGTGATGGGCAACATGTACATCAGGGCACAGACTATCAATAGTCTTTATTAGAAGCAAAAGGATATAGTTTTAGTAGTGCCTGGGCTTGGGAGACAGCCATGAAAAAAATCTAATTATAAGTGCTGAACAGCAAATTATAAAGACTGTTGTGCGGGCAAACACCATGATCCCAGTAACAATTTCAGAAGTTTCTCATACTGTTCTGTATTGCTCTTTGATTTCTGGGTATACTGTAACCTGATGACATGCAAGTCAGTGCCAAGAGGTAAAGAACCTGTGAAAATCAAATTCCAGGTTATGCTGAACTACAAGAACTTTTATCTATGGAAGGGCAGAGCACTAATGAGTCAGTAAAAGAGAGTGAAGGTACCTTAGCTGTTATTTCTGAATTAAAGCAAATAAACATCCATCACAGGGCATGTAAGGCCCAAACCATCAAACTTCCATTAACTTCTATGGAAATAAGCCACATATGACTTAGGGACAAAAAACCCAAACATTTTAAACACAGATGTAATGTAACTGCTATTTGTAAGTCAGAGATGGAATCTCTGGGCTAAATCCACTTTCAGATTTGCCTGTGTAACTCCCGTTGCTACAAGGTAAATTTCAATACACCTCTGTGTACCTAATATATAAGACTCGAAAACTAGATCTAAAACTCATATGCTTATATATTCAGCTATGTTCACTATGCATAGGTCTAAAAATAATGACTTTCAGAACATCTGGGGTCACTAGTTTAATTCCCTTATTGTTACTAATTTGAAAAAAAAAAAAAAGATAATTTCTGCTGTGAAAGTGTGTGTTTATGTGAGAGAGAGATTTCCTGGTTTACTGAATTTCTTTGACCATCCTTTGACACTGCATTACAGCCTTTATACAGCTTTTGTGTTTGAGTTATATTATATTTTCTTGAGGCAAGAAAGGATTTCAATGAGAATGTGATGAATGTCCATATTAAATTGGATCCTCTTTTTAATTAAGTTCATCTAAATTTAATTTTGTAATTTTACTTCAGTAAACTCATCTGACTCCAGATGTTGAATGTGCTTTTTCTATTGCTGTTCTCACATAATTGTACCTGTAAAAGATTTATGATTTAGAGGCGCATTACTAAACCCTTTAGAGTGTTTTCAGCATATGCTTCATGGATGGCTAGTAACATGAGCAATTAGCATCCTAAAATGCTGTTCTGCTTCCAGGATTTCTTTTAATAGGCTAAGTTAGTTTTATTAGCTTGAACTTTACACAAATAGTAAATTTAAAAGAAACATTATCAAAGTCCCTCAATTGAAACTGTGAGATTGGCCCCTAAAGAAACTTTAACAGTGCAAGTTAAGACCTCACAAACTACAAGGTACTGTAAAAATATAGAAGAGGAATAGCTCTTAGAATAAAGACTCTATGCAATTCACTTTAAATTATCAGCCCTCCTTTCAGTGGAATGCTTTGGGATAAAAGTATTTGTTGCTGTGTGCAACAGCAATACGTATAATATAAATTAAAAAAATTTATCGGTCTTTAAAAGTTCAACCAGGCTCCTTATTTGTTTTGCTGGACTAACATGGCTGCCTCCTTTGGAACTAGGTGTATTTCTTGTTACTGGTACTTTGTAGAAGGTGGCAGAAGCACCGCTGGCCTGGGGAAAGACTCGGGGCTTGGCATGCAGTGACTCGGAGCTTGAGCCCAGTAAGTGCCCTGCTGCCGCAGGTGGCCCAGCAGCTGACCCAAGGCTTGGGTGCTGGAACTCGGGGCTCGAGTCCTGTGAACCCCGTGCCAACGACGCCCCTGACAGGTGGTAACATGTTTTCATGTATGTCTCAATTCCTATATGTTTCAAAATGCTCTTGACAACTTGTATGTTTCAAAATTTTCTTAGCACTGACATTGAGAATTAATTAACAGAATTCTCCTTAATCCCAGTCTGTCATGACTTCTTGACCACAAAAATTGCTGACAAATTACCTGTCTTATTACAAGAAGTACTTGGAATCCTATAATTATTTTCATTGTTTAGTCAAAGCTCCTCTAATATAATACTTGATAGCACATGTGGGGTCTTATATAATGAAGCCCCTGGTCCTCCTCAAAGAAACTTGTGCAATAATTAAAAGACTGTATTATAAAGCAAAGAAAAGCAACTTCAAACTAGAAAAGATAACAATCTTTTTTCTTGAGTGAAGATCAAATTTCTTGCGGGTTTTTATGCAATTATAATTTGTTTTATGTATTAGTCTGAAATATTTACCAGTACAGTGAACAAAGCACTTTATGCATCTGACAGAGTGGGATTTTCCCCCATGAAAGCTCATGCAATAAATAAATTTGTTAACCTTATAAGTGCCACATGACTAGCCCTTTGGAGTTTCCCAGAATTTAAGGTTCTGAATACTTACCACACTCAGGGACAGATTCACCATGGCATTACTCCAGCTGTATGCTTGTATTTGTCCTTGGAAATCAGGGCTTACAACCCTAAAACTTTAGTACTGGTGTTTCCAGTGGGAATCAGGGCCTATGTTTTTATTCTTCTTAACTCTCAATATCAATACTTGCTGTTTACTATTTAATTTTGCGAGATTTCTTTGTTCCCATGGCGCTTATTTAGGAAAGTAAAGTGGAGAAATTCAGTGCCTGCAGGTTCTACTTTGAGTAGTCTTAAATTGACTCGTAAGTGAGGGCTAGAGGGTAGGGTTTTAAGCATCTTTCTCTAAACCACAGAAAATCAGCTTCAGAGCCAATAGGTGAACTTAAGAATCCTGGCTCATTGTGGTCTGTCCAGACCACTACATTACACCTTTCTAGTGACCTTTAAATGCAATGCTAGACAAAACTTCTTTCTCAGGATCATTTCTCCCCCTTTTTCTTTATTGCCATTTATTTTTGACTCCTAAAAGGACTTTAAATAAAGGAAGTGTTGTTCTTTCCCAGACTTCTGAACAATGCTGGATTAAATTAACAGTAATACATAAGGTTGAGCAAGTATACACTTAACAAAAGTTTCAGCAAAGAAACTCAAGTAGCTCATTTAATTTCCAACAAAAAAAAAAAAAGGTGAAACAGCAATCATCAGGCTGATGAAATGTTTCTGAGCTTTAAAGACGTTATGTGGGAGTCTGGATGAGACCCAAAGGAGGAAACACTTCAAAATTACAAAATGACACAGTTATGTTTTTTGTGAAATTGTCAAGATTCCCTATTTATTCGCTGAAAAGGTAACCATACAAGCATTTTTAAAAGATACTAACTAGAGAAGAGTATGTTAAACCTCCACAGTCTTAAGAATGCCTAATGACTGCCTGCCAGTACAGCTGAATCCTGCTGGGTTATGGGGGAATGCCTACCATGTAAATATAAAGGGGGTTATTTAGGAGACCCAGTGAGCTGTGAATTATTGCCTAGGTTGTCACAAAAAAAAAAGAGGGAAAATGAGTTGTGAAGAGGAAGAAACGTGCACTGGGTTCTGAATAGCTTTCTGAGACTTTTTTGTAATAGAAGGGAAAACTTACATATTCCCTCTGCAAAATGAAATATTTGTTTTGTCAGATTGTGAATCTACCAACCCACCTAGGTTGCTTTGAAAAATCCATTATGGAAACAAAAGTAGGCTATTTTTATACCTGATGTAATGCAGATATCAGAAGAAAATAAGTTGGAAATCCCACTGAATTATCCAACTTTTCAATATTTGCCCTATAGTTGAAGTTAACAACTGTATCGATCCATCTACTGCTAAGTTGATGGGAGCTAGATTAGACTCTTGAGGAGGTAAAGAGTTAATAGCAGGATTGAAAGGGGAGGCTCTAGACAACAGAAACTTCTGAAAAGCATTTTATAGTGCATTGTTAGCACAAACTAGTTGAAATGTGCAGAATTTTAAAATGATTTTCTGTTGCTTGCAATGCCAGAGAGCATAAACTGAGTCCCAGAAGAATGGAGTGAAATGTACGCTTTTTAGTATAATAGATTGTCTCTGCTAATGAGGATTTTGGGGGGATGGTTAAGTTTTCATACGAGTTAGCCTTTTTTTTTTTTTTTACTTTCTTCCCAATTATTATTCATTTCTGAGTTAAATCTAGCAAAGGGAAACTATTTGGGATTTCTTGAATTAGAAGGTCCACAAAACTGTTTTTTTTTTTTTATTAATCTTGATAATGCTAACTCCACACTGTTTGTATCATAATAAATGAATACAATTTATGTATTGCTGGTGACCCTGCTAGGTCATTACAGAATTGTGGGATGAGATCTAGAAATCCTTATGTGAGTGCTTGGAGAATATAAATGTAGTTAGCCACAGTTCCCAGAATACTGTGTGTTACTAATCTTCTAGTGTAATTGTGTCAGTCTGTCTGTCTGTCTACTGAAATGCCAAGAAATATGTTAGAAACTTCATTAAGGTAGTGAAGAAACAATCTTTGTCTCAAAGAGTATAGAAACTACATTTAATATGACAAACAGGTTAGGGTCCTAAATGGACAGGATAGGGGGAAAGGAAGAAGGACAAGAATGACAATAGGAAGATGCCACTGTTACTTAGTTAGACATTGCTCATAAAAATGTGACAAATAAATGACTATTCTTCCTTCTTCCTCAGCTTTTCAGTAGGAGGGGTGGTCAAATATGGCCCGCAGATTATAGGATCTCAGGGGGCAGTCATCTGTGATGGAGAACAGAGACAGTAGAAGGGGTATGGGAAGAGATGTTGAGCTGTTTTGTTTGCTTAGAGCTTGAGATAATAGTGAGTCATCCAATATGAGATGTCAAGGAGACAATGAGACATCTGAGATGGGACCACAAGAGATTGCTCTCAGAGGCTTTTACATGTTCTAGTTGGTTTTGAACTATAAACTACTTTTCATAGTGAAAGGATACATTGGATAAAATATCAAATTTCCTGTTTGGGAGAAAATGAATTGTAGAGATCTAGCCTTAAGAAATCTCAAGGTATGTTCCAGTGTTTCATTCATAAACACCACTAATGATGTAGACGACTCTCTGACTGTGGCATTATGCCTCACCAAGGCATATCTTAATGGATCACTGGAACACACATAACTAAATGAGCCAATAAAAATAAAGAGTACTACTTTGACTTGAGAAATACCTGCAAATTCACTGGTACTAATGATGTATGTACAACAGTACACCAATTAATTGACTTGCTGTTATATTGCTATTTTTATTCTTAGTTTTTTGTTTTTCCTTGCAGATGTTCATAGCCAGTCAGAATGTAAATAGTAAATAGTTGAAAAGAAGAGTAATGGCCCTTCAAATGTATCTGTTGTGTTGTTGCAGAGAATTCCTAATGAGGCCATATTTGTGTATAAATAAATCTTTTATCCCCTTCATAACTCCTCTGTGTTCGTACAATGAAGTCATCCACCCGGACCTCCTTGTAATGAGTTGAAAGCCTCAATAGGCCCTTTTATTTATAATAAATATTGCATGCTAATGTTACCAATGTCATTGCGTGATGTCTCAATAGAGGATTATGACTTCATGTAATGTCAGTTTCTGATAAGGGAGTCGATTTTTTCCTCATGAAGAAGAGACTCGTTTTCCTCACATCTTTTAATGAATATTCTGTACAAAAACTGTTAATCCAATATTAAGACTGCACAGTTAAGCACTAAGTTAGGAAATGTATAGTTAAAGTGATTTTCAACATTAGCGTTGCTCTTTTGTGTGGGTGCACTAAAGTATTGGTTCCCAAACCTTTTCAGGCTGTGACCTTCCTTTGGACTCGTTTCTGTTAACATGATTTCTCCCCTTCCCCTCATCTAACAATTCAGATATTTCTTGTGACAGCAAACGTTTCAGCCTGACTCACCACCCCATCCACAACCAGCCCCATTCCCTTCACCCTCTGGACTCCCCAGGAGGAAGTTGCCATCGTGGCTCAGAGCAGGCAGGAGGAGATGAACAGGACACTGCTGCCTCAGCAATGACAGCAGCCCAGGTTCTCCACCTTCACCTTCCACACTACAGCTCCCTGCCAGGTTGGGGGCTCATTTCAGCACCACCTGCCCTTGGATTCTTCTACTGACTGCAGGGACCAACCTGTCTGCAGCTAATTCCTCATGCCTCTAATCCCCGTTGTGAGACAGGAGCATGAAAAGCCTTCCTGGCTTTTCCTGCCCTACCTAAATTGTCCCCCTGACCCCTGCTTCCTTTCCCTCCACCCCTCCACCCACTCTTTACTGTTAGCTGCTGCTTGAGGTTTCCTGCAGAAAAGAGAGCCACATCAGTTCTGGCAGGAGATCCTGGCAAGTAGAGTGGAACCTGGGGGCTAGCCATGTTCCCTCCCGAGTTCCCTGCCTCCCCAGCTCTGCTTCTTACTTCTCCTAGCTGCTCACTTGCCTCATGACCCCAGTAGTACTCTTTCATGACCATCCTTGGTGCCCTTGATCCATAATTTGGAAACTGCAGAACTATGGTATGTATTATAATTACATAATGCATGAAAGTTCCCAAGTAACACAAGCAGAACGGTGATTGATTAATTTTCACATACATGTTATCATGTTAGAGATGCTGCGTGATAGGTTACTAAAACATGTTGCCTGCAAGAATAATAAAGGTCTTAGCACATATGTAGTGTAAATAGAGGATAGGCTGTGTCTATATTAATAAGTAGACAGGAAAGCAGACTTCCACCATGTGCTAGGTATGAACTATATGAAATAGGGCCCCAATTCAAAAAAGCTCTTAAGCACTTGTTTAGTTTTGAGTGTTGACTTTGGTGGGACTTGGGAACAATCTAAAATTTAAACACTAGAAGAAGTTGACTATCAGGTTAGCATAAGGGTTAATATTTATATAACAGTGGGAAAACTATAATGTAATCATTTCTGATCTATTAGTGTAAATATCTGGTAGTACAACTTAGTTCTTGGACATACAAAAAAGAATTTTTCTGAAAGCTTATGAGAAAAGTTCAGCTTCAGAGGAAAAGCAAAACTATTTCATTTTAGTGGTGTATAACAAGTACTTCAAATAACATAGCTATCTAAAGACAGGATTTTAAAGTAACTGAAGAGTAAAGAGTAACTGGATTTTAAAATACAAGGATTTTAAAGTAACTGAAGAGTAAAGTATCCCCTTATGTGAAAGTAATACTTAAAAATGTTATCAATGCAGTTTGAACCTCTATCAAAAGATGAAATTAAATAGCTATGTAAGAGAGGAGTTTTGATAAAACAAACTGAAATGGAAAACATAACCTGTTAATAAAGCAGCATAACAAGACTCCTGTAAGAAGTGGTTTCAAAATGAATACCACAGACCTATCATATTCATGCAGATGCAGAAAAAGAATGTGTAGCAGCATGCATGTGCAAGACCAACATAGGTATTTAAATATATAAAGTGACCTTTTATGGGGAAGAGAATGTATGATATAGCGAAAAGAATCCAGTGTCACTTACAAGAGTAACCGTAACCCTCATAGCAAAAATGGAGTTCATTCTTTGGGCAGTTCAAGCCAAGAAAAGGTGCGTGCAGAACTCAGCAGGGGCATTCCCTTCCATCCCAGGGGCATCTGATCCACACCCACGGGAGTAAACACACACAAGAATAGTATAGTTAATGTTGAAAAAGAAAATATTTATTAACAGAAGGATGAATGGATAAAAATAACAGGGGAGAGCCTAGAGGGAGTAGTAAAACCAGGTGTATCTACGAGTGGGCCAAAAGGCCCACCCCTTCCCCCCCGCCCCACCTGCCATAATGCTGGGCAGCAGTGCAAGCTTCGCTGCAGTGACCATGGACTGGCCAGCAGCCGGAAGCCACGGAGGTGCTGCGACCAGGGATGAAATTCTTTGCCTGCAACCCCGACCCCTGGCAGCCACAGCAGCCTTGCCACAGCAGGGAGCAGGCTGCCTCTCCTCCTCCTGATGCTCTAGTTGCTAGGCACATGACCAGAAGCAGGACTAGCCAGGCCCAACCTGAAGATGCAGGGGCCATTCAGAACATCGGGTTGGGCTATGCCCCTAAGTAAAACAGGGTTACATCCAATTCTAGTGTAGTGTAACTATTGAACATTTGAATATAAGGACTATTGTACATTCACCCTTAATTGTTCTTCTTGACTCTTGAATAATTATTTTTTAATTTAATTGTATAACGCTAACACTTCGGTAGTATAGTTTTGCATAAAATTTTTTTCATCATCTTAGAATGGACAAATGTCTGGTGCTCTGTATGTGTGATGTCCTCTGGCTGAAAAAAACATGTGGAAAGATTAATGTTTGTGCAGTTGTAACTGAGCAGAAATGTCCACAACTGTGGTTTAGCTGCATAGAGTGCTATTAGATGTGGAATCTGTGGGCTGTAGGCTGTCCTCAGTGTTCTTGTGCAATGCCCAGTGAGTGTGAAGTGGATTGCATTAGTAATACACATATCTCTGAGGGCAGAATATTGCCCTAAGTGTTTCCAATATGTGGCATGTTTGTATGGATGCATCTGTTGAGTTGTGTTTTACTGGGTGCCTGGGAGCATATAGAGTAGGTATACTAATTTACCATGGGGAGAAAGGTGTGTATAAAAAATGCCAGATTTGACTCAGGCTTAAGCCTTGTGCGACTTCAGTGTGCAGTACTGTGTTCTCACTTACTCCGGTGTAAATCCAATGTAATTCCGTTTAACTCAGCATAACAGAGAGCAAAATTCACACCCTAAGATTAATCAGATCTCATGAAGGTGTATATTTGAATAGGAATTGGTATAATAATGAGTATGTGCCTTTGTAGTGTGCAGGGATCTGAAGTGTGTGTGTATGTGACTGTAAACAGGTCAGAAGAAACTCTGGACACATCCTTACAGTTGGGAAGGTAGGCATATGCAAGTACTGTATCCCTGAGCACCAGCAATAGATATTGGATGTCCAGGGCACTCAGTGTACGCATATTTACATGTCGACTTTGCGATAAACCCATGACTAAAAATTTAGTCTTTGGCTATGTCAAGCATCTATGCTGACAAATCTGGTGTCTCTCAGGGATATGAAAAGTGTCCCTCCTGAGCAACATAAATTTTGCCAGCATGAATGCTTGTGTGGACAGCTCTGTGTTGGTGGAAGACACTCTCCCACCAACATAGCTACTTCCACCTATTTAGATGCTTTTGTTATGTAAGCACTAAGCTCTCATGTCAACATAACATGGGTGCACAAGCACTTTTACTGTACTTGCGTCCCTTGGCGTGTGCTTTTTCACACCTCTAAGCAACAAAAAGTTTTACCAGCATAAGTGCTCATATAGACAAGGCGTTAGTCTTCCATCCTTCAAAAATCATCATGTGGGCAGGCCCCATGAGCTTGTGCAGAGCTCATGACAAGATTTGGGATCTTCAAAAATGTATGTGCGTATTAATGAAAGCAAATTTTCCTTTATCACTAACATAGTTAATTTTTCTTTGCCTGACTTCAGTGGCATGTGCTCACAACTGAGCTCGTGGTAAATGTTGTCAGAACCAGATTGTAGCTCTTTGGAGCATTGTACTGGGTCTATCAATGTAGGCCACAATAGCAGATTTCAGCCTTTAGATGCTATTGCATATAAATAGCGGTAATGTGGATTTGTAAAGTTCAGATACTTTCAGTTATTCACGCTAAACAACATAAACATATTTTTAAAGCAGAAAAAGTAGGATTGTTTTGATCCCATCTTGATAAAGCAAAAATGTCTAAAGGCATTTTTCTTCAAACTTGAAAATAATAATAATTACCCAACATCGTGAAACAGTTCAGTACCGAAGCTGAACTTGTGGACAGTTACAAATGAATTAATACAGGAGTGCCAAATGGAACATGAGTTTCTCACAGTCAAAGTTCTCTCACCAAATCTGGCCAGTGAACATAGAGGATTAAAAACTGGGCAAAAATTTTAAGCTAAAAATTCCCTTATCATCATGGAATTCATTGCTCATACAAGTATGCCACCACCCTTCCAAATCTGCCATCCCTAACATCTCAGCAGAGGGGATGTCAGGTTGTGCAAATGGCTGGGACGGGGATATGCTCTAACCATCCTTTATTGGTGTATGTTCTGTTAAAGATCCTAAACCACAGATGGAACGTAGAGATCTCTGGCAGCATCTTTAACTATCATCAGTGCCGGGGCTGTGCTCAGTAATCGGAGAATAGGCCCTTTTTGCATTTGCTGCTATGGAAGTTATGTTAGATGAGAGACCAAAATTATTCAATCAAAAAATAGACTCAATTTTTATTTAAAATTAAAATTTCTTAGCTTGCATTGTTGCATGTATTAGTAAGATGCTCCAAGATAACCTGGCTTGGACAAACAAACCTCCATGGAGACAAATGAAAAGGGAAGTGATACTTGGGTTCTGGTTAAGTTCTGGAGAAAATTAAGTTTTCTCTGATTTTTCAGATTAATTTAATATGCACTATTAGAATAAAATCAGCGAAAAAAGTTAACGTACTTTGATTTTTGTATGACCAAAAAAAGAAGCTGTAGTAGACATGGAATATTGCAAAATATCTTAAGTGACTGCACTGTGATCAGAGGAAAAGTTACCAAATAAATATGAGATGTGAAGAAATAATCATTTGCTTTTAACCCTGAAGGAAAAGGTGTGTTCAGCAGATCAGTTTTAGGATGTCTGAAATATTATATCAATGTATTTTATAGGTTTAGCAATATAACAAAGAATTTTATAAAATTTTTACGGCAAACAGTGAGTGACATCTCAGCATGCAAAACAAATTATAGGGCTCTAAATTGCTTTCACCTTGACAAATAATATAAAATAAAATAAAAGACCCACAACATTTCTGTAGCTAATGGTAAGTTTTGATTTTGGCACAATAAAGGAACATTAGAGTTTAGACTTTGATAAAACTGGTCTGTGGGCTGAGAAGTGGGCCTTTCAACTGCATTTCATGTGTCCTTCTGTTTTTTATGCCAAGTATTGCTATTAAAGGTTTTATGTTTCAGAGATTTTTGGCAACATGCATGCACACGCACACATACGTACAGAGAAATTGGGTTTTAAGTGGAGTTAATAATTGAACTTGAAAAAGAGAAACACAGTGGGTGTACTTGACTTAAACAAACAAACCATCATGCAAGCCTCAGACGTTTCTCTAATTACTACCCTGTTTTCAAGGTATGCCAGGTTAAGCATAAAATCTGGTTTGCCATACCGTATCTATTCATTTTTAAGCCTTGTAGAACAGATTAAAAGAGGCAGATAATTAAGGCAGCAAGAGCTATGTATTTGCCAGCAGCCACTTTGTGTAACATTAAAAGGGAGCCTTTTGAAGTCAACTTTAAGCAATTATGGCCAAAAGCTTTTTTCTGGAATCCTTAAGAAATAATATAGAACTTTCTAAAATATCAGTGTTTTCCAACCCCTTTTTCCCAAGTCTTATTTATCACATTTAATGATAGATTAAAAATTTACCATTCTGCCTGTAAAAACAGTGTGTGAAAAATAAACAAGAAGTTTTGAGGTACTTTTAAAGACTAACAAATTTGTTTATCGCATGAGCTTTTGTCGGAAAAAATCCCATGTTGTCAAATGCTTTAAAGAGATAAATGAATGTTAGTCTTTAAAAGTGCCGCAGGACTCCTTGTTTGTTTTGCTGAACTAAACTAACACTGCTACCCCTTTGAAACCTGAAATAAAACAGTATCCCTAACAAAAAGTATCCTTGAAAGAAAGTAGTATCCTTGATTTATTTTCCCTGGTTCCAGCAGAAAGTGTTCATGAAACATGAATTCCTGGGTATTTTTTTTAATAAGCATACTTTATGCAAATATACTTAGTATCTAAAAATGTGTATCGAATCATTCAGTGAATGGTTAAGCACATTTCCTACACTAAAATGTAAACATATATTTAGGAGGTGTGGTTAAATGTTCTTACTATTACTGTGTGAACAAGTGTATGCAATCAATAAATATAAATAAGCTCTGTAATGGAAGTTACCAATAATTTTAGTCATTTAAAATGCAGTCGTCTAAGTACCACAGAATATTACCAAGGGCATGTTTAAATTAGAACAACACAGAATGAAGTTTGGCAAAACTAAGCTAAATTTTTATTAAATAACACAATAATTCCTGAGAAAAAATCCACCCTTCTGCACTCATCCAGAATATCCAGTAGGGAGAATATTTAGCAATCCACAAGGGTGAGAAGCTGCCCTCCCCATAGGTTATAAACTAGTTAGAAGGATGCAATGGCTCCTCCCATGCCTGCACTCCCGCTCTCTAAGAACAATGGCTTGTTGATCTGTGTAACCTTGGCCTGCTTTCTCCCATCCAGCTGAGCCCAGATTCTATCTAAGGGAGGGACATTCACAGAATGGTAGGAAGAACGGAGGAATGAAAGACATAGCTCTAGCCCTTCACCCTTTCCTACCCCAGATTCTTCAGCTAAACAGCATAATTTTCCCCAGTGCATCATCTTGTCCATAATAATCACAACTCCACCTCTCATATGTGTCCTTCAGCACCTGATAGTGAAACTGATGAACAATGTGGAGTGGCAGTAGATTACATGGCAACCGTGGCAGAGTATCATTCCTGATCAATTTCCAGCACTCAGTCCCAGATGGGACTAATAGTGGAGACGCAGAACAGAAAGTCAGCACACTCAAAAGATAGCACATCACTATGTTCAACCAGCAGGCTGGCTGCTCTCTGTATTTGGTATCAGACAGAGGTCAACATGAATGCCCTTTGTTAACATCTCCATTAGTGCAGACACAGCTGTGTTAGGAGAGACATGTTGGAATCCAGGGATATTGTTTAATAGGCAGTGGCTACAAACAACAGAAGGTGCAACATCACATTAGGTATGCCACACGAAAATGGTCATCCTTATTAGTATTTGGGTATTGAAGGGGTTGATGCGGATGGCAGATGTTAAGATGAATGGCTCAGCAGTACCATGCAAAAAAAGTGTGGTTCCAAACTCAGTCATTATTAGCAGGTTTGCTGGTTCTCTTCTGTTATAGAAGCAGAACAATCAACCCAGACAGCAGTCTTATCAATAATTATTCTTGTTATTTATTTGCTGTTTCACTTGCTATGCCCCAGGTGCTATCTAAGGAGGATGAACCCTGCTCTAAAGCACTCACTAGCATAGACAGTAAACAGAGGTCAAAGGAAGGGGAATTACAATAGGCAATTTATATAGAAATCCCTTGAGTCACTTAGGTAATGCCCAGTAGATCCTACAGAGAGCTCAGCTAACACTATCTGGTGAACCTGCATCCATTAGTCCTTATTCAGAGAAAGTGTGTTGTACCATAAGACTTCGAAAGACAGAAGTTAAAAAGGTGTTACGTCTTTATCTGTTGTGCTATTAAAAAAAATTCGAACAAAATATAGTCATTAGAAGATGTGGTTTTAAGAATAATCAGTTTTTCATGCGGGCATATGCGATTTCAACAAATATTTTCCTAAAGTGACATTTCAAAACGGAGCAAAACATGTTTGTTTCAACATTGGAAAAATTCAGCAACTTTTGCGAAAGTTTTGCATAATTTGACTTTTTGCCCAGATTTAGGATGAAAACAATGTTCAGATTTTGGAATTTCTAACAAAGTAGAAATTCTGTTTTCTGACCAGCTTTATTTATATGTAAACAGTTAATAAAATATGTGCCAGTAGATGATGGTCAAGAATATTTGACATTGCATACAAGACCAATAATATGTTTTCTTGTATATGGCAAATGAAGTCCTTTGTGCAGCTCTTACATCACCCATTGGGGGTAGAAGGAGGAGTTAGAAGCAGAAATAATTCTCAACTTTCAGGGCTCTTGGAAGGAAATCTCTGGAGGGGGGAAAAAAGGTATTTATCATGTAGAATTAGGCTAGAATAAGCCATCAAGCTTAGCCCTGTGTAAGGAATGCTGTATAATCACTCCTTCCCAGCATGGCGAAAATTGCCAGAGGGAAGCTGTGTTAGTCTGTGTACAACAAAAGCAAGAGTCCAGTGGTACCTTAAAGACTAACAGATTTCTTCAGGCATAAGCTTTTATGGGCTCCAACCGGTGGTTAAAGCATAGTATAGTTTGATGGGCCCTGGAACCCTCCTAATCTCCAGGCCCCCTTTTCCATTTTGCCTGGGCCCCCTTCATGCATGTGCAGGCCCCAGCCCAGGTGGGTGTTTGCAAGTTTCTGCACCTGTAGTTGGGGACAAACTCCCAACTTCACTTCCTGGCTATTCCCCAACAATTGCCTTCAACCTTCTGCCCCCAACCACCCCAGCTACTGCCCCGCCCATTGTCCTGCCGCCAGGCCCAAGGCCGCCAGCTCCTCAGGCATGGCCGAAGGCCCCTGCTTGATCCAGCCCAGCAACCCCCGGGCACTTGTCAAGGGCTGACATTGACAGTCCCCTCCCCTGCACGCTTCTGGAGGCAACTCATCCAGTTACTCATTCGGCGGGTGAAGGCAGCTGGTTCCCCTTAGTCCCCCCGCCTCTGAGTCTCTGGCAGTCTGGGCTGCAGCAAAGTCCGCATGCCCTTGGCTGTCTGGGTCTGGCAGGAGGCAGGGAGCAGAGTCTGTCACAGTGTTCGGGGAACAGAACATCTGTGGCCGTGAATGGATACAAAGAAGCAGCCGAATGTCCTGTCTGCACCAGCGTCTCATGAGCCGCCCCAAGAGCATCAGCTCCATCCTCCTCCCCCCAGAGGGCTGCATGTCTGCGCCCCGCTCTCGCACTAGCTAAGCTCTCCATCTCATGCACCACCCGGGAGAAGAGTGGAGGAGGCAGGGCTGAGGGGCAGAGCTAGGATTTAAAGGGACAGCCAGGCCACTCCGGCGCTGTGGCAGCAGCTGATGTCACTGGATAGAGCGTACAGACACGCAGGGGTTAAAGTAAGGAGGAATGCACTGGAAAGCTGTGTTTGACCCCAGTATTCTATTTTTAGGGGCCCCAGAAGGCTGGCTCCTAACAATTGTGGGCCCTGGAACCGCGTTCCGGTGCGTTCCCTCTTACTTAACCCCTGGTTCCAACCCATTTCATTAGATGCACAAAAGCTTATGCCTGAAGAAATCTGTTAGTCTTTAAGGTGCCACAGGACTCTTGTTGTTTTCCTTGCTAGCAGCAACCCCAGCAAGGAAGTTTCATTTAGAATTTCCCCTGGCCCCTCTTGTAGGGAAGTAAAGTAGTGCAGATCCAGCAAGAATACCAGATTATATATTGCTTCCCAGCTATATAATCCACAACTATGGCCAGCAGGTGGGCGTTGGAGCCACAACTCTGCCTCTTCACCACCCCTCTCACTCACAGAGAGAGCAAGAGAAATTCTGTGCACTTTGCTGAGAGATTCAAGGTCGGGGAGAGCCAAACAAGGGCAGGGGAGAAGAGTGCCTTATTCTCCATTATTCCTTTGTTAAACAGGGGCACAATGTAGCTCAAAGACAGATTTACATTTCAAACTGACAGTATTCCATTATTCGCATTTTTGTTTGTTTTTTTAAAATTCAATCTAGTTCTGTAGCAGGTGCAGCAGCAGCAGCTGCCCTGGCAGATATTTTTCAATAAGAAATATTTTTCTAGAAGGAGGGAAACCAATTTAATAGTAATAGCTCTATGTTGCCTTGATCAAGAGCCACGGAAATTGCACTGTGTCCACTGCCTTTAAGCCTCCCAACTTCCCTCTTTTATCTTTTGTGCACATCATAAGGTGCTGTCCTCCAGCATCTTCAGTGAAGAGGAGGGAAGATGCTCTTTGCTACATTTGCCTGGAGCCTGATATTTCTCTGCATTGAGTAGCAGCTGTGATAATGCCCAGCTTAATGCAGGGAACATCTGGACTGCATGCAGTGATGGCAAGAGAAGTGGCAGAAGTGTCATAGACATCCTTGAGCAAGGAGGGATCTTTACTTTTATAACACAGAAGTGTCAAAAACAGTATTACTGAACATCAGGTGCTAATTTGGCATGAAAGAGATAACTCTGAATAGATGTGACAGTTAAATTCCCTCTTTGGATTCTGCCACCTAACATTATTTTTTCATGGTTTTAACTTACAGCTGCTGGAGGTGACGGGGGGGGGGGAGGTGGAACAACGATATAGGGGTAGCTAGATAGCTGAACTGATGAAAGCATGATCTCCCAACTTGTTTCCCAGTGTTACTTAGTCCCCTATATGCAGTGAGATTGATTAATTTGTTGTCCTCCTCAGTAGAAAACACTACATTGATGCAGTCTTGATCTCAAAACCAGTACATAGGGTTCAACTAATCTGGCATAATTGAAAGTTCCACTGAACTGAGCTCTCAAGGAGACTAGATATACTTTTCTCCAAAAAAGTGTCATTCTTCCTGGTCAAATGTGATGGTTTTTGCTGTCACGTTGCTAGTTGCCTTTTCTGTGCTTAGCCTGAGAGTAAACCTCATTATTTTTATGTGGGAAAGAAAAAGGGGGTACTTAAGACAACGTCTTGTCTTCTCCAAGCAATGTTGTAGACTTCAAAATATTACTCGAAACCTTTAGGAGGGAGTCAAGCAAAATTCAAAGAAAAACCAATGGGAATTTTGCCAGATAGGGACCAGAGGCCCACATGCATATGTATGTGTTTAATTATTAAAAATAATTACAGGTACCAGTTAAAAAAATTCATACTATTGGAATGGGTGATTTTTGGAAAGGCCATTTCTCTCTCTTTTCATCCCTTCCTCTTCAACCTTTTCTGTCTTAGATCTATCTTTTTTTCTTTTTTACTTATTGCTGTTTTCCCAATGAATACCTCATTTTTGAGTGGTGAGACTGTGATGTAAGAGGTGGGTCAAGCTTAAAAGGCAGGCTGCTCGGTGTTAAGCTTGTGACATCAAAGGTAAGTGGATGATGTTACAAGGGGACAGAGGACTCTCAGACACATACAGGTACACAGCTAAAATTATGACCAATGTTTTTAAAGTTACGAAGGGTTGGCCATGTTAGTCTAGTTCAGCAAAATAAGCAAGGAGTCCTGTGACAGTTAAAGACTAACAAATTTATTTAATCACATGAGCTTTTATGGGAGAAAAGATAAATTAATTTTGAAAATCTTGGTCTGTAGAAATAATAGTATATAATTTGCATAGGTATGGACTGCATATTAGGAATGGACATGTACAAACCATTCAAGTTTCCTTTGGAGGTTTATACTGGTACCAGAAACTAATCACAAATCTTGTCTCAGTCTGTACAATGCAGTGTCAAGCAAGATAAGAGGTGTATGAGCTTTGTGCTAGACTACTGCATAGGGGTTAATTTCACACTGTGTAGCTCCATCTCTGTGATCAGCCTTAAAAAGTCAACAGGTACCAGCAGTTACCCCACAAACACATTTCAGTTGTGGTCCATTCTAAGTGTGGGGCAAAACTCTGACTTCTTAACAGTAATTGCTGTGTATAACTTATCCCATAAAAAGCAGATTACAACATCTCTGCGGTACTTTTTTTGTCTGGCTTTGTTATTCAATTAAATTATTTTTCCTGGGAAGTTATTCAGTTAAGTTATTTTTTCTAGGAAGTGTTCTCTCCATCAGCTACCTAGATAAAGCAGTCAAAAAGAAAAAAGCTAAAATGTTATTTATGAGAACATTAAAATAAAGGAAAGCTATTGAATTTTTGTGGGCATTAACTTGATGTCTCTTTTTAAAATAGATTGAGTCAGACGCAGGGGTGTTTAATGAAAAAATCATTTGTCGGGAAGGACTTTCAGAAAGCTAGCAGTACACAATCATCAGTTTAACCATACAACAAAGCCTCCTGAAAATGAAAAAATATGCAGTGAGCTAAATGTAGGTTTATTAGTAGAGTGCATATTGTATACAGAAAGAAAATAACCCATTTAGAGTGGTTGATACAAGTAACATGTTATACATAGTCAAATACATAAGTCTATTTTCTAAAATCAGCCTTCATTCTGGAGCAGAAGGGAAATGGCAAGACATAAAGCAATAGTTTTCTTGCATATTTTGTAATTCTTCTGAAAATCAAACCCTGAATGTTTTTCACATTAAAATGAAATTTGCAATTGATAATTCCACTAGATTCTTATTTATAGTGTCATCATTTTAAAAGTAGGCAAAGCAGTTAAGTTTTTAAAATTAAAAATACTGATCACAGCACTCTGCCTCCAACCCACACATCGTGGGTTTCTTGGCATTGATCATGGCATTTTTTTAAAAATAAATATTTCATTTTAATTTTTTTATCCACAAGCTATTGCAATCGACATTGACACAGCTGGCAAAGACGCTAAGTAAAAAGTAAACATGGTGCTTAAAATGTAATATAACATATTGCTGTGTGTGTTTGTAGAAATGTAATCCTCCACAAAGAATATTTTAAAACTGTTTATTATGTTTACTTCTTTATGGAATATCAAGCATAGTGGTACCTGATGATAAAACTAAACTTTTTGAATCAATGACACTTTGGAAATTATATATCCCATCAAGCAATTTATTTTTTTAAAATTTCTGTTTACTCTTACAAAAAAAAGGAAAGCAAATGAGATACAATATTATATCATTCAACAAAGGATGATAATCAGAATGATTAAAATCAATTTCTCTTAATAAAATCCTATCGAAAGAGAGCGGTTCAGTAACGAATGAGGTGAACTATTTTTCAAGGGAGAAAACTTCTAAAGGAATTTGGATCAATTTATGAGACTTGATTCAGCATCAAAAATTGTCTAATTCTGTGATGTAATTGCTATGTTGGCATATAGGTGGAGTTGTGTTAAAACTGCAAATAAGAAAATATTAGTGGTCAGGAAATGTTAGATGGCAACTCATGGTAAGGTCGGGCTGCTGTCATGTATGCCCTGGATTCCATGAGCTCTATGTTAGTGTATTGTTTTTAAATTCATTAATTTGTGTGATTGCTTGTGATGGAAGTGAATATGACTTTTTTCTTACAGTGGGGGCCAAACCTTAGCCCCAGTTTTTGAATATCACAGAGTCAGCTACAGTATCATGGCCCAGTATGACTTGTGAGTAACTATGTGGTGTTTAGATGGCCACCAAAGCCTCCCCCCCTCCTCAAAGTTTCTTTTGAAGTTAGTTTTTTGGAGAAGGCACGAGGGAAACAGATTTAAAGTAATGAACATGAAAAACTTAGGCTCAAGGACATCCATGATAGCTGTGGCAGAACTGAATGACTGACATAAACAGTGTCCCTATCAACTTGCCTGTCAGGCTTTCATTATATTTAAAAGAAGTTCTTGAAAAGATCCAACTTCTTCTTTTGATGATTAGAGTACATCCCAGGCATTTGAGTTTCCAACTCCCATTTATTTCTTCTTTTAAGGCTTAATTATAAAAAGAATGAATGTGCTGCAGAGTGGTTATCTGCCCTTTTATAAAATAGTAACTAGATCTCTAGATACAGTCCATGAGTCTAAAAAAAGTAGATTCATTTTTAATTTATAGTTGAATGTCATACGTTAATACCAGATTAAAAGAAACATTTGATATATAAAGCTTAGCCTGACATGTAATAATGAAATAAGATTATTTTAGAGATTCTAATATAAGTTTTCGAAAGCAATTTAGATGTTTTGGTGGGTGCTACAATGTTTTCATAGTTAATGAAATCCTACATAAATCAGGAGTAACTCCACTTAATCACTATAGTTACATGAGTGTAAAATCAGCAGGGGGAGAGGGAGGAGAGAGAAAAGGAAATTGCCTATCTTGTGTTTACTTACAGTTTAAAAGAAATTCTTTTCAAACTAAACTCAAAACAAAAGCAACATGTAGCCTAATTTTCCTCTCACCTCTGGTCTCTTTAACATGACCAGCATGGCAAGACAGGTTTAAGACTTCTGTCCCCATACTGGAGTATGACTATACAAAGATCTGTAGCCTTGTATTGATACCAAGCAGAGACTTCCTTATAGATCCTCCCTGCCCCCTATCTCCAATGTCTATGGTGACAACTAGGCTTATTTTACAGTCTCAGTTCTGGGATTGGGAATCACACAGGGCTGAGTCTAATGCAAGATCTCAGGAATCCTTCCCTGGCAAATTATCAGAGAGAAAGATAGTAGGCTTTTCCAAATTCTTTGGTGGTCAGAGGCAGTACAATCTGTAGAACCCACCTTGCCACAGGAAACCCAGATGGGAACTTCCCAAGACACATTTCCCATTGGATCATTTGACACTCAGGACATAGTCCACAAGCAAAAACCCAAGCAGAATAGCCTAATGATCAAGCTGGAGAGCAAAGGCTTCATATCATGGACGAGGTCATGTACTTGTAGCTCAGTTCAGAAAGCAAGCTCTACGCCAAATGGCAGAGCCTACATAAGGTGATGAGAGTAAATGTGATCCATTATATACCAGTTATGTCATAAGGCCAGAAGAGGAGCAGAGGAAACATTACTTTCTCCCTCTTCCATCCTCGCAGGTGCGTGGAAATAAGCAGGTAGGGGTGGGGAGTGTGTACTTGGCTGCACTCTGCAATGTGCTAGACTGGAGAGCTGAATTAGCACTAATCTGTGGCGATTGCAGTATAGATTGTGTCACTTTTAATGTGAGGGACCCCGACAGTAAATTGTTACTTTGGGCATCCCAGTCCATTCTTTGTTGTCATACATAGACAGTACAGTTACAGTTCACCCCTTGCTCCAGGACAGATTGTGAACTTTCAGTGTAGCCCAAAAGAAGGATAATGAGGTGACTATAGACTATATAATGAAAGCATCCAAGACCCCTACAGTAAGGGTTATGATTATAGAACCTGCAGTAGTCCTATTTAAATGGAAGTAGTTGATGTTAAACACAAAATATGCCACATGGTTTTATCTCTGTTGAGAACACAGGGAAAAAAAGAATCGATATTTGCTTAATAAGAAAGAAACAAAACAGAATCAGTAGGGTGAAAATTATATTTCCAAGCTTCTAAGACCATATTACAAGGAATTGAGAGTTTAAAAAAAAGCAGTAGTAAATAAATAAGTAAATAAAATCTATAAAAAATTAATTCACAGTGGGCTTTTTTAAAATTTATTACATTTCAACAAACACTCTAATAGAATTCTAAATGCAAGTGAAAATGGGGGAAGGCTTTTTCCATTTCAAAACTCTTATGTTTTCATCTATAGAGTTCAGTAAAAATACTAATATAGAAAAAGGTAACCTTCTTTCCTTTTTTCTCGGGTGTAGGAATTTTTCAGTCCACATCAAGTATTAAGATGCTCTTAGTTATTCTAGGAAATTCATATATTACATGAATAAAACTATCTATATATTGAGCATACATCAAATATTTATGTCCAGAATTCGTTTTACGTCATAAGCAGAACTTTTGGGAAGAGTCAGTTTTTAACATATTTGGTGGATGTTATACACACTTCCTGACAATTTGGCACATTTTTAGTCTGTTAGAAGACAGAAAGTAATAGTCTGTCTTGTCAAGAAGCAGAATCAGACAGGATTTATTTAAAAAGAAGTGTTATAGCAAGCATGAGTTTTGATATAAAAGAGGGGTAACCAAACTTATGGAACTCAAGAACCACGCAAGTCGGTTATTAAACCTTTGAGAGCCACACTGAGGCATATAACCACATACTTTTACCCACTCCAAAATTACTAAGCTTAAAATTCATTAGGCACTTTAATTTCATTGTAAAAACAGGTCAAATATTGATCCTATTAATGTCAGATTCTAATAATTACTTAAGGTCACCATGAAAACTAGGCCTATACAGTAAGAACTTAGCTGACACTGGATGGAGATCACTGCAGGCTAGTGGCAATTTTTTTAAAATCTGGGCAGTAACTTGTCAATGCAGTACGTAAAAGCTCTCAGGTGCTGATTTCTAAGTATTGTACAATGTTTCAATTTAACAAATTTCATTGTGGAATACAGTGCTTCACAGAAGTAAGTTGTGCCAAAAATTGAAAATAATCTACATTCAGTTTTAAACTTTTCTCCTCTGTATTTTCTTAGTATTCTTAGTATTCCATGGCATGTTTAGGACTTGTAAAACACGATTTTATTTTAACAACAAGTAAACTGCATTAGGGCCTATGAGAAAAATCTAAACATGCCCTGCTGCCTTCCCCCCCCACCATTGCTGCTTCCCTGTGGTCTCTTACCATGCTGCTGTTTCTCTGCCCTCCCTGACCATGCCACACCTCTTTCCACCCCCACCCCTATCCCCAACCATGCCATAGCTTTCCCCACCAGCCCTGACCATGCAGCTGCTTCCCTGTCAGCTCTGGCTGTGCAGCTACTTCTCTGCTGTCCCCGACCGTTGCATACGTCTACCCCTTGTCTCCTACCATGCTGCCTTTCCCTGCTGTGCTCTTCTGCAAGCCGCACTTTTTCTCTGAAGAGCTGAATGCGGCTTGCAAGCTGCAGTTTGGCCACGCCTGATATAAAACCTTCTAAAAGATCACAGAAGAAACATAAATCAACTGATTATAGAAACTAGAACTCCTGATATATCCAGAATTTCAAACACTGTCCTGAATGAATTAAAAATGTTGGTTTAATCAAAATACACTCACAATGTCTCCTTGAGATTTCATACATAAATCACACAGCCTTACATATACAGGTACAGTTAGCTAATCTCAATACCTGAGGGAAACCATGTGGGATCACATACAGGAGTTAATGTTAAAAATCCAATTTTTTGCAGATGATGTCTTTATATTTTGCTACCACTTGGTGGGACCTTCAGAATATCCCAAACTGTCCCAGTTACTGGCTGCTCTTGATCACTGTTATTTATGACTGTTACATTATGTTTTAGAAGGCTCACGTGTAAGTGAGTAGGATGGAGTGTATCTGCCAATATCTAATGTATCTTTTTCCAGAGAGACAGAGATTTGACATAGCAGCACTTGTACTGTATGTTGACACTTCTCTGGTAAGAATATTTTCCTTGCCAACAGATGAAGCTGTGTTTCTTGTTTCTTTACCTCCTAGGACTGTAGCACTGAAAATAATTAAGATTGGGTGAGAGAGCATATTGTTTTCAATATTTCCTTCATTCCAGACTGTCCATTACTGTCCTTAGATTAACTAAATGCAATTTCCTGTCAGCACTCCTCAAACTCTTCTCCTGCTTCCAAGTAGAAGGAGAGATCAAATCTGCCCATCTAACTGGCAAGCTGCTCACAGGGAGCACCACCTCTGCAAACCAACTCAGAGTATTGCTTCCTCCTTGTCCCTCTCATTACACCAACAATTTCATCCTGGAATGCCCTACTTTCATCAGGGCTGGCTCTTCCGATGAGCTAGTGTGGCACCAGCTCCAGGCACCACAGTGCGGGGTGCCAGGGATGTGGCGGGCTGGCCCAGAAGCTGGATCCTGTACTCCCCCACCCAAAACCAGCCATTCCACCCCTGGTGGTGGAGTGAGGCATCCCGTGGGGCAGACTCCATGCTCTTGCCCCTACCCCGGGATGGCTCTTCCGACCCCTAGGGGAGAACAGCAGGCCCAGAGGAGGGGCAGGAGAGTGGAGCCTGGCCTCTGGGCTGACCTGCTCCACCCCTGGGCTGGCTGTTCCCTGCCGTGGGGGTGGGGTGGTCCAGCCCAGAGCAGAGGCCAGCTTACACGACCCCTGGGGGGGGGGGGCTGAAAAACAAAACTCACTCAGGGTGCCACAACCCCTTGAGCCAGCCCTGACTTCATAAACGTGTGTGATTTTCATTTCACCACTCTGCACAGCGAATGCTTTCTGTTAATGGCTCTGTAACTTCCATACTCATTTTCTAAATCCCTCTTCAAGTCAGCTTCTCTTGCAGTGCATATAGTAAATAATCCATGGCTTGGCTTTATGGCAGTTCATAGAATCATAGAACCATAAGGTTGGAAGGGACCTCATGAGGTCATCTAGTCCAACCCCCTGCCAAAAAAAGCAGGACCACTTCCATTAAATTATCCCAGCTAGAGTTTTATCCAGCCGGGCCTTAAACATCTCCAAAGATGGAGATTCCACCACCTCCCTAGATAGCCCATTCCAGTGCTTTACCACCCTCCTAGTAAGAAAGTTTTTCCTAATATCTAGCCTCGACCTCTCCAGCTGCAACTTGAAACCATTGCTCCTTGTTCTGTCCTCTGTTACTACTGAGAACAGCCGAGCTCTGTCCTGCTTGGAGCATCCCTTCAGGTAGTTGAAGGTTGCTATCAAATCCCCCCTCAGTCTTCTCTTCTGCAGCCTTAATAAGCCTAGTTCCTTCAGTCGCTCTTCATAGGTCTTGTGCTCAAGCCCCTTGATCATTTTTGTTGCCCTCCGCTGGAGTCTAATTTGTGCATGTCCTTTTAGTAGTAGGGAGCCCAAAACTGGACACAATATTCCAGATGCAGCCTCACCAGTGCCGAATAGAGGGGAATGATCACATCCCTCAATCTGCTGGCAGTGCTGCTTCTGATGCAGCCCGGTATGCCATTGGCCTTTTTGACAGCAAGAGCACACTGTTGCCTCGTATCCAGCTTGCCATCCACCAGGACCCCCCAGTCCTTTTCTACGGTGCTTCTACTTAGCTGATCGCTCCCCAGCCTGTAGCAGTGCATGGGGTTTTTCCGTCCCAAGTGCAGGACTTTGCACTTGTTCTTGTTGAACCTCATGAGATTTCTATTTGCCCCCTGCTCCAATTTGTCAAGTTCTTCCTGAATCTTCTCCCTGCCCTCCAACATGTCTACCGTTCCCCCCAGCTTGGTGTCATCCACAAACTTACTGAGTGTGCAATAAATCCTATCATCCAGACCGTTAATGAAAATATTGAACAGAACTGGCCCCAGGACCGATCCCTGGGGCACACCACTAGTTACTGGTTGCCAACTAGACATGGAACCATTGATTCCTACATGCTGAAACCATTGACCTAGCCAGTTCTCTGTCCACCTTGCAGTCCACACATCCAACCCATACTTCCTTAATTTGCTGACGAGAATGCTGTGGGAAACCGTATCAAAAGCCTTGCTGAAGTCGAGGTATATCACATCAACAGCTCTTCCTGCGTCCACAAATCCAGTCATCTCATCACAGAAGGCAATGAGGTTGGTCAGACATTATTTACCGTTGGTGAATCCATGCTGACTGTTCCTGACCACTCTGTTTTCCTCCAAGTGTTTCAGGATGGATTCTTTGAGAACCTGCTCCATGATTTTTCCAAGGATTGAGGTGAGGCTGCCAGGTCTGTAATTCCTGGGATCCTCCTTTTTGCCTTTCTTGAAGATAGGCACTATATTTGCTTTTTTCCAGTCCTCCCAACACCTCTCCTGTTTGCCATGAGTTTTCAAAGATAATGGCCAGTGGTATTGCTACCTCATCGGCCAACTCCCTCAGCGCCCTCGGATGCAGGTCATCTGGCCCCATGGACTTGTGCAGGTCCAGCTTCTTCAGGAAGTCTCTAACCTGACCTTCTGTCACCAAGGCCCTCTCTTCTTCTTTCCAATCGGCCATACCTAGTGTAGTGGGCTGGGAGCTGGCCCTGCCTGTGAAAACTGAAGTAAAAAAAGAAAGCATTGAACACTTCAGCTTTTTCCTCATCCTCCATCACGAGGATACCTGCACTGTTCAGTAAGGGATCTACATCAGCCCTGATCCTCTTCTTGTTATTGACATACTCGTAGAACCTCTTCCTGTTATCCTTCACATCCCTTGCTAGCCACAACTCCAACTGTCCTTTGGCCTTTCTGATTTTATCCCTGCAGTCCCGAGCAATGTCTTTATATGCCTCCTTAGTCATCTGTCCAAGCTTCCACTTTCTGTAAGCGTCCTTTTTATGCTTTAGCTCAGTGCAGAGTTCTCTGTTAAGCCACGCTGGGTGCCTTCCACATTTGCTGTTCTTTCTGCTCATTGGAATGGTATCTTCCTGTGCCCTTAGCAGGGTTTCTTTAAAATGCAGCCAGCTCTCTTGGACACCTTTCCTCTTCAGATCAGCCTCCCAAGGGATCCTATCAGTTCCCTGAGAGAGCCAAAACCTGCTTTTCTGAAGTCCAGGGTCTGCGTTTTGCTTCTTTCCTTTTTTCCATTAATCAGCATCTTGAACTCTATCATCTCATGGTCACTGCTGCCCAGGTTGCCATTAACTTCTATGTACCCAATCAGTTCTTCTCTGTTTTTGAGCAGCAGGTCAAGAGGTGCAGGGCCCCTAGTTGGTTCCTCCAGCATTTGTACCACAAAGTTGTCCTCAACACTCTCCAAAAAGTTCCTGGATTGCATTTGTTGCCCTTTCTTGCTGTCACAGCTATTTATTGCATCTTGTTTCAAATAAGATTATAAACTTTGGGACAAGAAAGATGTCTATTTGTGAACAGCTCCTAGTACAGTGTAACTATGGGCCACTCAGCATACTAAATAAAAACCCACCCCTTTGGAAAAAAATCTGCATAAGCATATACGTTCAGAGCATACTGAAAAATAGATTCTATCTATAGGTATGGAACATATTGTAATGCAGTATATTTCTTAGCAAAGATATTCTCTGGGCTGTAGTAAAATAGGTTTTAGTCTAAGATGGATCACGTCAGTCTATTGGACAAGTTAATACAACTGAGTTTTAAATGGAAACTACTTGTTCAGATTTAAGCAATCTCCCTTTTACAAGAGAAGAGAAAATTTAGTCTAATAGCAAATTCATGACTACAAAACTACTGTAGAAAATAGGACCTAGCAGATTTTGGAAAAATGTCTGTAATTTGCATTAACTATGCCATATTTTACTCTTGCACCTTAGAAACAATCTATTAAAACTACACTGGATTGACACCAGTGCAACTGAGAGTAGGATCTAGCCCTTTGACATACCAGCTATCTCTCTCTAAGCTCACCGATTAATGAGAAGATTCTTCCTCCTGGCTTCATAAAAGGCTTGGGGATTGAAAGTCTTCTGTACTTGAGAGTAAATAAACAAGCATAGTGAAGGACATGCTCTTTTTCTGTAGGAAAGAAGCAATTAGCTCAAAATGTAATTGGCTTCTAGTTAAATTTTGGAAGCCTCTGGAAGAACAGTGTTCTGAGGTTCTGTGGATCTCTGTGGTATCTTCTAAAAATTTGTCAATGACTGTATTTCACCTTTATTTTTTTTCCATTTCCCCCTCTGTAAAACAAGGATAAGAATGAAACTGAAAATATGACGCTTTTGAGATATTTGGCTCAAAAACTGTTGATAAGAACAAGTTTATTATTGTTTTCTGGTGACCATAAATAATTGTTTAAAAAAAAAAAACCCTAAATTTAAAATCCAGGATCTATCAAAGGCCAGTCCTATTCAGCAGGGACATCAATCAAGTGTGGAAGTCAATCACCAGATGGGCACCATTTTAGATTATTGTGCTCTACTTTAGCAGAGCCTTCCATTCCTCAGTACTGAGATGCACAGTGAAGAGAACCCCAGTCAAATTGGACTGTATCAGCAGAGTCATGAATGCAACATATGTAGAAATACAAAAACTTGAATGCCACCAAAACCTTTGCGAAAATAAATAGTGAACTACTTTAACAATGTATGGAGAGTGGCTGATGAAACGATGTAGAAAGATTTGATCTCCTTTCTGTGGTAACGAGGGAACTGAAGCGTCTTAGAGCTGCAGCTGCTTCCATCACCTGGAACAGTCAGCGCTGTGAGGGGGCATGTACTTCTGATGGCAAGAGCTTTGTGGTGGATTCCAGTCCCAGGTCTAACATGACAGCACTCAAAAGGGAAGGTGAGCTTTTAAAACTATTCTACAAGATGATCCCCCCCCAAGCCTTAGGAGACAGACCTCTCCTCGCTTACAGACAACCCCCCAACCTTAAGCAGATACTTACCAGCAGCTACAGACCTAACAATAGAACCATTAAAGCAGGCACATATTCTTTCAACAAACCACGCTGCCAACTTTGCCCACGTATCTGCACAAAAGACAGGAGCTAATAAAACCAGCTACTCCATCAAAGCCTTATTCATCTGCTCATCCACCAATGTGATTTATGCCATCATGTGCCAGAAATGCCGCTTTGCCTTATATCTTGGACAAACAGGACTGTCTCTGCACAAAAGAATAAATGGGCACAAAGCTGACATCAGAAATCACAACATGCAAAAACCAGTGGGTCAGCATTTCAATATTCCAGATCAGTCCATTGACAGTTTTCTAACTCTGGTGCTCAGACAGATGAATACCAGATCAAGGCTTCAATGGGGAGCTGCTGAGATTGAATTTATTTGCAAATTTGAT
This sequence comes from Podocnemis expansa, assembly GCA_007922195.1. Lineage (NCBI taxonomy): Eukaryota > Metazoa > Chordata > Testudines > Podocnemididae > Podocnemis > Podocnemis expansa. The sequence continues at coordinate 2,943,305 of ML682019.1, forward strand.
TGCATTGCTTCAGAGCTTAATAGCGACTTTGGATGTTATTTGTATGCAACAGGTGATTTGAACTCATCTTCCTCTATATGCTGTTCCCCAGTGTTTGACTATTTATAACTGCTTTGATTTGCTGTTACAGTGTGACCTGATCCCATGACTTACACTTCCATGCATTTATTTCTTCCCATTCTATAAGTTCCACCATCTCCAAATCATCTGACAAAGTAGGATCTTCTCCCATGAAAGCTCATGCAGTAAATAAATTTGTTAGTCTTTGAGTGCCACAGGACTCCTTGGTTGTTTTACTGAGCTAGACTAAGACAGCTGCCCCCTTGGAACTGGGCTAATGAGAGGGGCCCGGACTAAAGAATGCAGTTCCAGGCTTGTGTCAAATTCCCTTGTGCTGTAATATGCTTCCCACCTCTCCCTGGCCTAGGCCTGCAGAGGGATGAGAAGCAGTGGTTCCATATGAGTTGCTTCCCTACTCTATGACTGGTTTCAAAATCTGGGTAAGCTGTGCTGCATGGTGGTGGGGGGGAGGAGGGTAGAGGCCAGGGCTGGATCAAGGCTGGGAGGTCCTTGAGGCTGTCCAACCTTGTGTCCCCCTTCCACCCCTGGTGCTGTGGCACCCTGCCAGTTCTGGGAGGGCAGAGGTGGGGGCTTCTGGGCCCTGACCAAGTGCTTCTACAAGGAGCCTGGAGAGGGGGCCGGCACTGCTGTAGGGAGGTGGAGCGGCCCACAGCTGGCGCTGCTGGGAATGAGTAGTTTTATTCTACCTTGTGTCCCTGAACTGCTGTGTAGGGCCAGGTTATAATTGCCCATCATTTTGTCTAGCAAAGTTGCATACTATAAATAGATCAACCAGCTGGTCGTGGAATCACAGACATTGGGAAACCTTTCAACAAGTCTGGTTTGAGTTTCAAGTTGCAGTGAAATATAAAAGTAGGTGGGTTTTATGAGTTGTCAGATTTTGCTGAAAACCTCCACAAAACTGGAATCAGTAGCTATTGCTTTTAGTATTGTTCTATAAAAATGGTTTTAAAAGTTGTGAATTAAGAAGAGGAAGGAACCCCCATTTTTTTCTCCCACCCTCCACCCTGCCCCCTGCATTTAGTTCACCTCCTTGTGGTGTTTTCCTCCTATAGAGATGCCTGAGCCATTTAACTAACTTGGACAATAGAATTACAAATCCATTCTTCAGTGGCTTAGGCCAACGCAAAAAAGGTTCTGCAGACTTTGGCAAGTAGACAAGAAACCTGGAGAGGTGGTCCAATTCCCAACTGGCCAGTGGTGTTAGAAGTCGGAAAAGACCGTCTACACAGTGACTGACAAGTGAGATGGGACGGCCCTGGAGACAGTTAAGTTCCCAGCTGGCAGGATGAGTGGGAGGCCTGGAGAAGTGAGCTCTTTTCCTTTTGGCTTGGAAGTTTGAACAGGAGGCCAAGAAATGAGGTTCAGTTCCCATTAGCCTGTCTGGTTCTTGATTTGCTTCCTTAGTTAAAAGAGGTAGAGAATAGTGATGATGTTCTGCCAGGGACAGAATTGAAACTGAGCAGCATGGAAGAGCACAGACTTAAATAAGCAAAGCTCACTGTCTCCACTTGCTTTTGTCAGTTGTTCAGCAACCCCTGCTGCCAGCAACCTTACTTACTTAAAAAAAAAAAAAAAAAAGGCGAGGGAGGCGCCTGGGGTCATGGGGAGGTTGTGTGTGCAGTTCTGTCTTTGTTTGTTTGTTACAGAATAGTTCATGATATGACAAACCATTTGTTAGACTCTGCAGTGTCCTGATTTTCTGAATATTTAGGATCAAATTAATATTTACTTAGACCTTTTAAGGTATATTCTAAACTCTTTGTTGATAATGTGGGTGCATATATATGTTTTAAGAAGGTGAATTACTTACCAGAGAAATTAACTGGCACTGTAAAAATGGCTCATTTTTAAAAACTGGGTGTTTGCTTTCACAGACTGTAATTGTTCTTTTGGAATTTGTTGGCCTGTTGTTTAAATCATTCTTAATATCTAAATCAGCTTTGTTGGTGTAGTGATAGTATATTGTAGTTTAGGCAAAACCCTTATAATTTCACAAAAAGATTCCTTTGGACTTAATTCTCATCATTGAAGACTTTAGTCTGAAGATAAGATTTTAAAACTACATATACAGACTTTGGGTAAAATTTTAAAAAGTGCCTAAGTGATTTATGAGACTAAGACCCAGTTTCAAATGTGATTAAGACACTTCAGAGATAGTCACAATAAAAGTCAATAAGACTTGGATTTCTGAGTTCTTTTGCCCTTAATCATAACTGTGAAAGTGTTTGGTTACAGCAACACCTTCATTATCAACCCTTGGGCATACCCAGTCCTCTCTTCATGGGTACAGAAGGCCCTTTGGCAGTGAAACCAGTTTCCCACCAATACCACCCCAGGACCATGTTCAAACCCAGTGCCTGTGGATAAACCTGTGAGAGCTTCATGAGTAGAGACCTGTGTGGATAAAAAATGTGGGTCCACATCTGCTCAGTGTCAGCTTGTATCCAATTCAGGATCCGCATGCGAGGTTTTATGTCAGTGTGCAGCCACACCAGGGGTTAAAGTAAGCTAGAACACACAGGAATGGTGTTCCAGAGCCCACTATTTTTAGGGGCTTAGCGTTCCAGGGCCTCTAAAAATAGAAACTGAAGCCAGAATGGTGTGTTCCAGGGCCTACCATTTAAAAATAGCAGGCCCCAGGACGCCGTTCGAGCACATTCTGGGAAGGTAGGTAGCAGCCCTGGCCCAGGCTGAGGCTCCAGCCTGAGCCTGCTCTGACTGAGCATGCTCAGAGCTTCTGAGCGTTCTCAGTCAGAGCAGGCTCCAGATGAGAGCCTCAATCCGGGCTGAGGCTGCTCCACAGTGACATGGCGGCCAGGTAAGGGGGCCCTGGGGGGGGTTCAGGGACAGGAGAGCCAGCCTGGTGGGGAAGGGGCATGGGGGAGGGTGTCAGCCCAGGACAGTGGGGGAAGCTGGCACGTTGGGGGGTTGGAGGACCAGCAGCGAGGTGGAGGGCCGGGGGCAGTAGCTGGGGTGGGGGCAGTAGCTGTGGTGCATGAGAGGGGACTGGACTGGCGTGAAGGGGCCCGCCAATTTAGGAGGGTTCTGGGGTCTGCCAAATTATACTTTAACCCCTGACCCACATCGCCCCGCCTCACAGCAGCTCCTGCTCTGACTATAGGCAGTGTCTGGCTGGCTGCTACAGCTTTGCTGAGCTGAGTCTGGGGCAGGGGGACCGGACTTGCCCCTAGCTCAGTGAAGTTCAGAGCCTTCCCTGGCCCTGATCTCAACAACTTTTATTCCACCTGCGCTGGGGAAGCCAGAGCTGCTGAGATCACTCAGCTGTTCAGTGGAAGTTGCCAGTCATCTAACCGGGTGGCCAGGAGTGGGGGAAGAGGTGTGGGAATAGCTGCCAATCACCAGCTAATTGGTGGAGCGTAGGGACTGGCCGCTGGGGCTCCTAGAGTTAGAGGCGGGACTAGTCGGTAAGCTGTGCTCCTGTGAGTGACTGTCTCTGATTGGTGGGCAAACCGCAAGCAGAGCTGAGCTAGGATTGGCTGGAGTGCTTCCTTCATTCCCTGCTATGATGTGTGACGTTGTTCACTGCTCCCAGCAGCTGTGACAGAGGAAGCAGCTGCAGTGATCGCATCCTGGGCAGGTAAAAATAGAATCCACAGCTGAGCTCAGTTCTGCATGTAGTGAGCTCTTAGTAAGTTGTCAGGAGATATTGAAAGTATTTTATGTAGCTTGCGTATGTCCTTTCGACTGCCACCAAAAAGTGCAGCCAGCATAGACTAGGTCTCAGTGTGTGAGGCTAGCTCTGCTGGCTGTAGGGCAGGAGAATCCATGGATCTACATTCACTATTAGGAGATGATAGTGCCACTTCTGCTATTAGGGTTGGAAACGTGGTGAGCGAGGGAATGCACTTACCAGGCTCTTGTGTCATACCCACAAACCAACTCTACTAGAACGCCACAGCTTTGGCAGTAGGGTCCGTTTCCGTAGAACTCAGCGCATTCTCAGAGCACAGCCGAGGTACTAAGGCTGTGGAAGAAATGGGTTTGATCCTGCACTTGCCTACTACAAAATCCTACAGAGATTTTTTGCTAAAATATCTGAGCATCTTCCACAATTGTACTTTCAATCTCACTATACTGTAATTCCACCCTTTTTATTTTCTTGTTTAAATACCAACTGATTGCTAAGTTGCTGTGGCTGAGTTACTCAACTGGCAGTGCATTAAACCAGCAAACTGGGGTTTTTACAAGCATAAAAGCTTAAAATAGAAAAGCAATTTCTTTTTTAAAAAATGGTTTAAAAAACCTCTGTCTGAGACATTGTATACCACCTTTCATCCTGGAGTGTTTCTTTACAGCTGAGTTATAAACCCCTCAGGAATGGGTTTTATAGGAGAAGTGCTGACTTAGCCTTAATTATAGAATCTGGAATGGTAAAATGCAATAAAAGACCAAGTTTGAAATGCTGAAATATGGAGAAAGCAACATGGTATGCAAAAAAGGAAAATGTTCACAGAAGTACTGGGCTGCAGTGCATTTACCAAGATCCTATACTTTCTTTTGCAGAGTAAGTTTTTTTTCACGTTGGTAGAATTTTAGGTTTTTTACCCATTGATCACAAAGGTAGATCAGAGTAACAGAAAAATTGGTCCCAGGTAGATTCTTAAACCAGTTCTTGGAACTGTGTATGTTTGGATTTCAAATCAAAAGGTGCTGACTGCCCAAGAGAAATTGAGTTGTTGGTAAAAGAATTGAAGACCAGCTCCGCTAAACTTCCACTGTAGCAAGTTACTGTCATTCACGTTCGGTATGTTGCAAAGGGAAGACCCAGTTGACAGCAGTGGCAGAGAGTAGCCTATTTGGAATGCACTGTGCAAGCAATATAAAATATATTCCAAACATGAATGCACTTTTGTGAGGATCATTTAGCCAGACAAATCCATTGTGAGACATTTCAGCAGTAGCATAGGATAGCCACTGTCAGTCCAGCTTTCTGACAGCAGCAAAAGCATCCTCCAGGTCCAGGTCCAATGTAGATGCTTTGCCTTAAAGCTGAAATATCATGTGAAGAGTGTTTGTAAGAGTGCTTATGGGATTCCTCCTACCCACCGTTGGTTTTTTTTTTTGTTTGTTTGTTAACAGCTTGCACTCCTCAGGTGAAAGGATGGTTTGTATTAGCAGAGATCATGAGGGAAATCACCAGTCCAGTAGAAGAAATAGAATGGTTATTGTATATTACAACTGAAAAGGCTGGGGAGCCTCTTGTGGAAGCAGACTGAGTATGCCGCTCCCTTTGTTGTTGCTGAGCTTGAATGTGCCTGTAACGTAGTGTACCTCATGCAACTGAAAATCAATTTGCTTTTTTCAGTTCACAACCAGCTCGCAAATTAAGCTTTCTAAAACATTTCCAACAGAACAAAGAAAGTTGGCTGAGATCATATTTCATCTTCTGAAATAAGAATTCTTCAGAGCCAGTCACATTACACTGGGCAGAGGACACTGCTCACTTGAGAGTCTATTGAGAATCTGAGTGCTCATAAGTTCAAGTCCATCTACTGCAGACTTCATGCGCTACTAGCTATTATACTAGCTTGACAGTAATCTTGGCATCATCTTTTATTCCAGTCACAAATGGCTCTCAAACAGCAAATAGCAAGAATTACTATAAACAGCAATGATTCAGTTTCAATGTCTATGGCTTTCGATAGTCTAGCAGTGTAATCTTGTACTCTATCCTTAAATTGGATATAGCATACGAAGCCCGTCAGCCACGCCGAAAGGGGAAATGTATATAGTTAAGGCCTTTCTGTCTGGAAAACAACTGATGAAGAGTCACAAAAGGAGTTTTAAGTGTCCTAGAAGAAATTCCAGGTGCCATTAAAGTCACAAATAGTAAAGTTGACAACTCCCACTGGACAAAGCAACCTCCTTCAAAAGTTTTTTTTTATTAGTTTCATGCATCATTCTTATAATTTATTAATATACAAGTTGAGGTTTTTTCACTCTCTGTGACTAGGGAAGGGTTACTATAGCTTCTGTTTCATGACAAACAGCTGTTGAAAATTTTGCCAGTATTCTCTTCTCTTATAATTCACAAATGCCTGCAGTGCTTTTTGTATTTCTGCTTTCCCCAAAAGCAAAATATTATATTGACAATTTAAGCCAATGGAGTTTATCCTCTGTAGATATTATTACATTGTTTAGATGGCTAATATCTATATTTTCACCTAATCTCTTAAAAAAAATAAGATCTCAGAATTGTAATCTTGCATCCACTGGTTGACAGTTAACTTCAGCACTTTGCCTGTTTCAGTGTTCAGTAATTCTGGGGCAATTTCTAATCCTTTTTAAATCTATACGCTCAAACTAAAAAGAAAGAGACAACATTTAGGTAGTAAAAATACAGACTTTTGGAGAGATCGTCTACTACAGGCATTAAAAGTTTGATTCCTCCTGTTTCTTCTAAAGAATGTAACAAACAGAATATGGTATAACTTTATTCTCCCAGCAATGATTGTTATAGGGATAGGAAATGTTGTACATAATTCTTATGGCTGTCCTGACACTGTAAACGTGTAGTCCTCCTTGCGTGCTATAAAGTGTGCCAAACTCAGATACTTGTGCTGCTGTTAAAGAGGAAATTTCAGACTCTCTCATCTCCTGCAGCTGTTGTAGTTACAAGTCTATTCTCTATGCAACATGAAAAGGGAGAAAGAAAAAAAACCAAAAAGAATAGTGTTGTGAAAATTGTGCATTGTGATTTCTTTGAATTTAGAAATCCAGAACTAGCTTTAAAAGATTAGTCAGATTTAATGAGCTTGTTAAATTAATCAGTATTTGTTTTATAGACACATTTTTAATTTTGTCCCAAACTTTCCAGTTCCCAGAGGAGGCTAATACAAGGCTCAAATGAGATGGAGTGAAATGAATCACTAAGGAATAACCTGCAGTTTTCCATTGATGTCACTGTTGGCTTTCCAACTGATCTACTCATGTTTCGTGCTGCAAAACTAAGTCTCAGAACAACTCTCACTGGAGTCAGTGGCAAAATCCCCATTATTATTACAGCTTCCATGCCTCATAATTAGAATTAAGTACCATCTATTTGTTCCAGAAATGGTGTGTTAAACCTAACAACAAAAGAGCCATAGCACAGTGTTATTCCTATACCTATCTGAAGTAAAAACAGAACCATATTCTGCTTTGCTGCATCATCTCATAGACTTCAAGCATTCTCTGCTGCTTCCTTCTGGGATGGATTCCAGTTCCCTCTTTGCTGTCTCCCACACAAGACAGTAGTTTTACATAAACGCTGTTGCCACCTTACTAAGGAGCAGGTAAAGCTAGATGGAGGGGCTGTTGAAGAAGGAAGCCCCAGAAGATGAATCAAGGAAAAAGTCAGACAGTGGAAGGAATGGGAATGTGGAATTGTGTAGAATGACTAATATTTTCACGAGATATGTGCATATGCCTAAACAAGCACCACATGGCAGAATTTTTTAAAAAGGGGAGAGCAATACAATCACAACTCCATTGAGATTATCTCTTTTTGTCTAACGCAGCGGATAATTTAACATTCTATTCCTCAGGCTGTTCTAGCATGCATCACTACAATGACACTAGGGCACAAAGAGAAAAAAGTTATTTTGGCTTCTGCTCTGCTGCAAATGAAACAAACCAAAATGTTTCACAAATGTTAGCACAGTACTTTAGATCAACATCATAACAGCAACTATCTTAATAATTACCCAGGGATTTATAAAGTAATGCTGCTAACAAATGTTTGCTGTGCATGCCTTTAGGCAATGTATGTAGTAAGATACAGTATGATAAAGCAATATCATGTTCTGTATGTCTGGCGCCAGAATGGCCACAATAATCTTTGCACCTTCTTCTGCTCTCATCCTTAGCTCAGCTGCACCAAACAGTTTTCATCAGTCCAGGATCTGATCCTTGGTCTGTCAGTTCTACCTATTTTACACAGAGAGCAACGTCAATGATGCTAACACTTGTTTAATCACCAGGGCCAGTTTTTTTTCCTCATTTACTCCACTGCAAAGCCACTGATTTCACGGGAACTGCTCTGTATTTATTTCACTATAACAGGCATCATTTAGTCCCTCAAGTTTAACTTCACACCAAGGATTATGCCACTCCCGAGAGATTTACATGGATAGTGAATCCACTTAAATTACATCTAAATTTGGCCCTGCCTGTTTTGATATCACTAAAGAAATTAAAGTGTTTTAAGATCAATGAGTGAGTTAGGGAGGTCATCGTTTCGATTTCGTTATCGCTTGCTTCATCCAACTTCTTAGTGGAAGGTACTTCAAAGTCTCAGCACATCGGTGTCAGACTAGAAGTCGGAAAAGGCTTTAATGCTGCTTTCAGCAAGCATCTCACACAGAAATACAATACCTTTGACAACATTTGAACAATATTTAAACTTTCAAACATATTTAAAAACAAATAATGTAGTTTTTTGAGGATAGAGTTAAAACATGGAGAAGAGGATGTAGACAATGCAAATTGATTTGGACAAGTTTGCATTTGCTTTTCCATATGTGCTGGCTATTTTTTGGCTTGGACTTCATCTCCTTTCTTTCTAACACATGTTATAACTTCAACTTGAGAGGCAGGAAGTGCACAATTTGCTTTGATATACGGATATTCAGTATTTATTTCTCCACTCGGAAATTGCCATATCATTACTTGATAGAAAATAAATGAAGACCATAATCTGCTCTCAGCTACACCTAAGGAAACCCATGGAAGTGGTTTCATGGCTGTAAGCGAAGGAAGAATTTGACCCTGTGGGAATAAGGCATGTGTCAGGGAGGTTCAGGGCTCTCAGATTTATAGAACAATGGTTTTCAACCAATTTGCCACGGCACACTGACGTGCCATGAGAACTGTCTAAGGTTGCCATGAAATTTTGTACAAAGATAATGAAAATCAATGTAAAACAAAACATTGTTTCATCTTAAACAATCTTCTGTCCAGCCAAACTAGAGCTCATGAAACTCAGGAAAATTAATCATCAAATTAAAAGTGAGGTATTGGTCTTTCGATTCTGAAACATGAGCATTCTAAAAGCAGATGGCCAAAGGGCAGAATTGAGATGACGTATTTTTTCTGGTGGATTTGAAACATTAGTGCATTTGGGGTGGATTACTGCATGGGCCAACGGGGCCTACCACGATGTAGGGGCCTTCTGCCTTGCCACCACTGGGGAGCAAGGCAGGCCATCCAAGAGGCCAGCTCTATACTCCGCTCCTGGCCTGCTCCTGGGCTAGCCAGTCCACACTCGGGGGCGGACTGGGACAGCCCAGAGGCTGGGATCTGAGCTCCCATACCACCTTTGGGGTTGGGGTGGGCTAGCCATGGGCTGGCTCATCAGGCCCTAGGGGTGGCCAGGCCAGATGACTTGTGTAATACATGGTGCAGCCTCCGGCACAGCCTTCGGGCTGCACCGGAACCAGCTGTGCTCACCAGTCAACCCGCTATGCCCAGGGGCCGACCAGCCAGGCTGCAGCCGGCCTCTGGCCCTGGCCTCCCCCCCCAACCCCTAGTGCTGGCCAGCTGGTGGGGGAGGGGCCTACCGATGAGGGGACCCACTGTTTGGGGAGGCCCAGGGGCCCTTCGGCCCTGATCCACATCTGAACGCATTTGATTCTTCTTTAGCCTGTTCTATGCACTATGTTGCAGACCTCTTTAGTACGGCAATAACCATAGTAAGTATAACTAAATGTGACATTTGGCTGGAAAAAGAGGATGGCCATGGAATTGTTTGTCTCATTAAAGTGTGCCATGTTACTGAAAATGTTGGGAACTACTGTTATAGCAGTCTGTATTTTAGGGATGAGAGAGATCCACAACCTCTTAAGGCCTATTTCCGCAGCAAATATGACTAGATGCTTTGGCAGGAAGGGTGTGAATCCTGCAGCTTGTTTTTCAGAGGTGATGTGGAGAGAGCCTGTTGCCTGCCTCCTCCCCATCCCTATCCCAAGTGTTAAATGCCCCCAGGCACAGGGGCTGCAGTTGTACATCACCCTTATGCAGAGCGAGCTCCAGGGGCTGTGGCCTGTGTTCCCTCTAAGCTGTGCGCGTGTGCGCATGCACACAGGTTGTGAAGCCCATGTACACAACAAGATAAAGGATGCACAAAAAAATTCAACAGTGCTAATGTTTTTGTGCTACTTTAAGAAGGCAGTTTCAAATAGCATGTTTCAAATAAGGTTTTGTAACTTATAAAATCATTTCCATCACCATATCAAAATAAAATTTAGATATTATTTGCATGATATGCTTCATTGCGCTCACAAGTGTGAACATTCTCAGTGGAGTGTGCACAAATTTGGATACTGGTTCTGAAAATTTGCACAAAAGAAATTTTTTGCGCACACAGACTATGAAAAATTAGGGGGAACATTAGCTGTGGCGCCCCAAGCCAGCTTTTGGTTTTGTACCCCCCCGGCCCAGAGGTGGAGCAGGCCGGCCCAGAGGTGGGGCTCTGCTCTCTTGTTCCTCCCTGGGGAGGGTAGGGCTAGCTGAGAGGCAGGGCAAAAAAGCAGGGCCCACCTCATGGGCTGGCCTGCTCCAGTCCCAGGGGAGTAGCCAGCTTGGGGAGGGGCAAGAGCGCAAGTCCAGCTTCTGAGCCGGCCCAGCTTGCCCACCTGCATGATGCCACAGCCACCCCTAAAAAAGTGGTGCCCCAAGCCACTGCCTTATTTGCTTATGGGATGAGCCGGCCCTGCCCTTTTTGAAGAATGTATAATGTGCTAAGGAGTAGTTTTTTTCTTTTCTATACATTTTTATTGCAGGAGGCTACATGTGGGCAATTATGATTAGTAGGATGATATTCCTAGAATTAATTGGTATCAATAGCTTTATGACTGGTGTTAGTCCAACTATAGCTAGGGTGTACACAAGAAACATCTAATTCGACTATAAAAAACATCCTTTTGAAGTCGGGCATTAGGCATTTTCTGTAGCTATATATCACTGCAGCACGCTACTCTTTGAAAGAAAAGGGAGCATTGACTGAAATGTCAGCATTAGTCATTTACAGGCTAAAATACATTTATTTGTTCAGTTTCCAATTTAGTCTGAATCTGTATTATTCTCTGAAGGTGTTTGCTCTACGCAATTGAAATGTTGTTTTCTGTGGATCTGAGTCACTGACAGGACTAACAACTTGTTAGAATTGGATCTGTAAGGAATGCCATAGGCCTCAGCCATGCCTAGAGAGGAGTATTTATCACAAGCAACATAACAGCTAAAACCTTTAACGATCTTTTCTTGCCTCGCTGTGAATAATACCCAGATTTATATCACTCATTATTATTATTTTATTGTTAATTTCCAGTTGTTTTACACAAAGCTTGTTGTATTTAAGGCCCAAATATGTGCAACATATGCTAGGCTATTTTTAGCTTTACAATTACCTCAACAGCCAGAGTAAGGCAGATGGGAAACATTACTACTAGGCATAAGTACATTTAGAATTAGACATTTAAATAAATTCTGGTGTGTCTCAAGCTTAGTTAAGGGATTTTATCTCTTAAGCCAGTTTAGGTGTCTGGTTCTGCTGAGATTCTGTACTGCCTGCAAGCCTTGTCTGTATTGGCTTTTGGTCTATAGATAGTTGTAGTAAGCTAATGACGTTAGTTCTTGTTCTTTGAACCTGGTTCATGCAATTAAGTCAATAAGGATAATTAATTTGAAAATAAAGAGATTACAACTTTTAGATTGAAAGTGGTAACAGCTAACTTTTTCACACCATTGAAAGAATACCCATGCTTCAGGGAACATCAGGTGATCTCTCTTAAAAGTCAGAGGACTTCATATAGAGATTACAAAATTGACAAAAATACATGCCAGATGGCCAGAACATAATCTCCCCAATTTCAGCGCTTCAGGCTATGGCATATTTTCACAAGACTCTGACAGAGCAACACAAATAAAGGTTAGAACTACAGCCCAAATTTGGTGAGCAATTTAGCTGAAATATGTTCATAGATTTCTAGAACTGCTTAAAAAAATCTTTGGACTCTTTAGAGTTAATATTAGATGGTTTGAGAATGAAAATAGAGTTAAATTGGGTTGCAGAGTAAAACTCAACAAAAAATATATTATGACATTGGAATTGTTACCTTGATTTTTTTCTTTAAACTGTTAGGTTGCATTTGCTGTATATCTGACAAAGTAGGTTGCAGCCCATGAAAGCTTAAATTTTTTAAAAATTTGGAAGTGCCACAGGACTTTTGTTGTGTATCTTTAGACTTCTTTATCAAGTATATATAAAAACCTCTAAACCTGTTTTTTCTTTAGATAGCAGGGAAAGGATGTTCTGATCTAAATTCTGTTCTGTTACAATGGTGTTAATCTAGAATAAATCCACTGATGTTGATTGTGTACCAGGTAGATGAGCACAGAATTTTGCCCTGGCTCAGGGTTGCAATGGTTTAATGAAGCACAAAGTGGAGTAAAAAATGAAAATGTGCTTATAAATGCATTAGCTTAGAGAAGTGCAGCATGTACTCTATCGTGCAACTACAATCTATATCCCAACCCTTTCACAGAGACTGCAGTGTATGTATTTATATGTATGAAATGCTGTGAAATCCTTACTTGCATGGGATGTCTTGTGACAACAGGAGCAAGGTCTCTCAAGGTTAGTTATAGAGTTGCTGAAGTTATCTGGTAAAATACACGCTGATTGTACGCAAAGGGAACAGCCCTGGCACCGGGCTATTGGCAGTACATCACAGAATAGCAGAGAGAGCTAACACCATTTGACTTACAAACTCTACGTTGTCAGAGTTGGGAATGTCGGAGCTGTTGTGCATTGTCCTTGGCACACCCATGGAACAGCATCTGGTATGTCTGTTTCCTACTGCATGTTGTTGTATTTCTTTTGCCTTGAATGGCCCATTTCCCTCTTTGGAAATGGGGATGTACCCAAGTTACCATTGCAGGAAACAAACTTGAAACACATGTTCAAATCTCTCAGCCAACTGGGGCATGTACCACTATAATCCTTGAATGTTGAGTAGAGTTGCTGGGACCTTTTAAGCCAGTGGTTTTCAAACCATGTTTCAAGACAGGAATGCATTACTCAAAGATGTAATTGTTGGGTCATGGGCATAAATGATTTGTTTCCAATGGGTCCTGAGGAAAAAAAGGGTGAAAACCACTATTAAGCAACTATTATATTCTGTTTCAGACGTGGCAGTTCCTATAAATGCCTTGCCTCCCACCAAAAGTGTTGTGAGCCTACTTTAGCTATTGTTTGAAAGGCACTGTATATCCATATTCAGAATTAATGTGTATTTGTCTAGAAGAAAAGAATACTTGCCTCTGATTTAAATTGTCTGTGTTCATGGTCCTATGTATAATGTGATTCTGCAAGCATATGAATTGCCACATAATCACCATTCTTTTTCAATTTTCCATGTAATTGTATTTCAGAATCTAAACTTTCATTAAAAAAATTGTCTTTAGCCATTACAATTGAGAAGAAAGCCTTTAATATATTGAAAATCTACTAGAATCTGCAGAAAATAATAACTGCGAAAAGTGTAAAATGATCCGTATTACTCTAAGTAGATGGTTAGCACTAAACTCGTAACGATTTTTAAATAGTAGCATTGTCAACCAGTTCACTTGTGTTCCATTTCAGAAGAAACATCCTGTAGCTCTCTCTTACTAGATGTCATGGCAGGCAGTGCAAGGAGATGTGGTGGATGAACAAGCAGTTGGTTAGCTTTATTGAAGTAGGGAACAGCAAAAAATCAGCCCCCATATGTTTTTTGCCCATACTTAATTTTTGTTTCTGTGTCAGAGGGGGAGAAAAGAGGAGATATTGGTGTGAGGGTATATCAAAAACCTCTACCTGACCCCAAAAAAATGGGAGCAGCCAAAAGAAACAAATTAGAATATCAGGTAACAAGGGGCATTGGACTGGTTGTATCAAGATTGGTTGGGGAATGACACTAAAAAGGAGAAGACATGCAAACAGTGCTGTATAATTCTAGGGCTTCTGTAGCCCTTGTGGAACTATGTATGAAACAGCAGTAGCTATACATATCTGTATCTGCCATTTATGAGATAGCAAACAAAACATGTGCATGTTAAAATCCTAGACTTATCAAGGAGGGGGAAGTGGGAAGCATCCATTGACCAGCACTGGACAGTATATATAATAAAAATGTATTGCTCAAAATACCAACTGGAATTGATGTGTAATTCACTGACATATTTGTATACTGCATTTTGCAATTGACAGAGATTCTGCAAAGAGCATGCAGCACTATTTGTGTGTGTGGCATTATCTGAAGGTTTTAAACCATTTTATCCCATACTGAATTAACAAACTAAACCTAATCCCTGCTGCTTCAGGAGATGAAGAATGAACATAAGTCTCTTATTGAAGGTGGCTCAATCCCACATTTCTAGTTGCCTGAATTCACTCTTCTATGGACTGCATATTCAAACATCTCCTTTTCCTTGCATTGCCTTTGTAATAACTAAAGCTATATCAGGAAAAGAAATCGATATCTTTTACAGATTAAAAATATGTAATAATAGGCTTACCTTCAGAATGTTGCCTGATACCATGGATAAATCGTGAACAAATAGAAAACCTGGTGTAGTTTGACTAATTATCAATGGCTTACTATAGCACATAGTCCTTGCCTAAATATTTAGTGGTATGATCACTGTAAAATGTAATTACATCTATTGTGGTTTAGTATATCAATATGATGTCTATGCTAATGTTCTGCGGGTTTTGTAGGGTTGGAGTTTATGCAGCCATGGTTAGTGATGTCCAAATTATTTGCAATCAAAATGTTTCCTGTTCTTTGCGGTTGGTAACTGAGACCCAGGTAGATGAATATGCCATCAGTTACATTTCCAGGTAAAATCAAATAAGCTTTATTTCTAAAATATTCAGTTCACTGTGTGTACTGTCATTTCAAGGAGCTATTAATATGATTAGTATGTGTAGGCTAGTCATTTAGGTCCCTCATAGTGTGAGCTTTGCCTGTGTCATAAAGGTTTCTTTATTTTGCTTTTATTATATTAAGTTATTTTGATCTGTGTTCTGTTCAGTATCTCTAGATTCTAATGAGTTAAATGTTGGTGATAAAAATTATTCAGAAACAAAAGATAGATCAGAGTTCTTATAAATCAATGGGGAAACAGAGAAAGTAAACTGTTTCTGAAGAGAGCTAAAGCTAGGGGGCGGGAAGGGAGTTTTAACTGTCAACTAGCCAGCTGTGTAGGTCTTGTTTTGAGCCCTCTTTGAGTATGAACCCTGAAAGGGGAAGATGGGAAACTGTCTATTCATAGCTCCGAAGAGGTAGTTTTGTCAGTCTAGTTCAGCAAAATAAGCAAGGAGTCTTGTGGCACTTTTGAAGACTAACAAATTTATTCATCATAGGAGCTTTCATGGGAGAAAATTGCATTTTGTCAGACACTTGAAGATGGAGAACTTACACTTCCCTGCATTTATTTTCCTCCCTTTCTGTAGGCTCTCCATCTTTAAGCGTCTGACAAAGTGGGATTTTCTCCCATGAAAGCTCATGCAGTGAGTCAATTTGTTAGTCTTTAAAAGTGCCACAAAACTCCATGGTTTTTTTCTGTCTGTCTGTAGGTTTACAAGTTCTTATCTGAGCACATAGAAAAATACAAAGTGATGAATTTTAAGAGTTATTTTATCAAATGGGTACTGGAAATACTGTGATATGACCTATTTTTGGGACATTATGATCAGAATTTTCACGGGCTTAGCACCTACAACCATTTTCAGAACCATTCAGCTTTGAAGTAGGCCCTTAAATGAGTGGATCTATTGAAAATCTAGTTAAAATGCCACTATGGGTGCTTGAGTGCCAAACTTTCTAACTCTGACCCTACTGTAGGTTCAAAATGGGAACTGACTTCTTGTCCAAACTTGGTCCCCATTTATATAAATGTGTACTAAACATTAGAAAATCTGGGCTGCAACCACTTTTGTAAACTAGACTTTGCACTAACTTGTGTAAGATTTTGCTCATCCAGTGTCAGTGGTGAGGATGGGAAATCTCTCCCAAGTTTCTGATTTAAAAACTAGTAGGCTAGAAAACAGATGCATTTCAGCTCTATTTCTCCAATGGGACAAACACTGAAATTGGACTGTTGGATTGGGTACAGTATTAAAATACTGGGGAATCAATTTAAATCACTGTACACAGGTTTCTGAACTTCATAACAGCCTCCTTTTTTTCCAGCATTCCACTGGCTCCCTGCAGGGCATAAAAAATAATTCAGAAAAGATTTTGCACATTTCACTTGTCATCCATAGACATGTGCAAGATCAATTTACAGAAATTCTGGAATGTAGAGTCTGCAAGGATACCTCTCCCCTCCAGCACAAGTATTTGATATTTGATGAAAATTGTTGCAAAGTGATAAAGAGACAAAAGAGCTCCTGGCTG
Source organism: Podocnemis expansa (assembly GCA_007922195.1). Lineage (NCBI taxonomy): Eukaryota > Metazoa > Chordata > Testudines > Podocnemididae > Podocnemis > Podocnemis expansa. The sequence goes on from ML682019.1 coordinate 2,959,831, forward strand.
TTTGTTCACAGTGTATCAACCACAGCAGGTAGAAAAATTCCCCATAGATTTCAAAAGATATTGCATGTCTGTCCACTAATGCATAGCTTTTTGTTGTTGCTGCTGTTGAAAGCTGTAGCTCTCCCTAATGTTTAACCAGGAAAAGTTGTTATACAATCCAAATTAATAACTACTCCCCTATTCAGCATAGGTAATATTACCGGTACTTTAAATTGGCATCAGGAAGCAGATGCTTTGCCATATAGGTGCCTCAGAATATTAATGCACTCAGAGTGCGTTGTATAGATGTGATGATATACCACAACTCTTAAAAAAGCTAACATAGTGTATATATACACGTATATATCAGTTTTCAGCAAAGAAAGCCTGATACAATTTCTTTCCCAGCTCCAATAACTGATTGTGCAGGTCCAAACTAAAAGTTCTCATTGATAAGCAATCTAACTCAGAGTTTGCACTGTTGAATAATAATCTGAACAGTAACAGACAAGCCTATCTCCAAAATATATTTATATTTATCTAGATGTGTAGTCAATGATATCAAAGTCATCAAAATAGGAAAATAGTCAGTCTGCTATAGGAAAAAAATACATGACAGGACTAGCTCTGAAAACTGAGAGATTTTGTAATTGAAAAAAGTTCAGCACAGCTGCCAATGGTAGGGCTACCTTTGAGCTGCCAGTGGACTACAAGGCTACTGCTTTGTGTCTCAGCAAGTTGCACACACTACAACAAATCCAATCTTAGGATGAGGGACTGTGTTGATTGGGATTGGCAGGCACATCAGGGCTATCATTACAACCACATTAAAATGATTCATACTGACTTGACTGAGGGTTTGTTTTTGCCTCTTTTTTTTTTTTTTAACAACCCCCTGGTGACATCCTTATTTTTAGGGATGTCCAAGGGGACACAGGCAAACGTATTCACATTTCAACTATGAATACTAAATACGCTAATTAGAGATATCAAAAATAGGCTCCATTGTAATTAGTTAACAGTTAAATAATTACTTTAATACAACAAGCTGTTATAATGTAAAATTTATCCAGTTAACAAGTACGTCATAAAAACCTTAACTACAGTATATCATAATTACATTTGTTACAGATAGCTGATTAGTTGAGATAATTAAAAGTGACATCAAGAAAGACAGTGGACTGTGCTGTAATGCATTTTGGATATGAAGTATGGAATGGAGAAGTATGCTACTTTTCCGAAGTTTAGAATAAAAGCGTATTAGAAATCCAGGCTTTATACTAACATGCCATACTAACAACATGTTTAAACTAAAAATAAATGATCTGAAATGTGCTGCATAGACAGAAATTTTATAGTGTCTCATGGTGCCCATGGAAATATTATTCCAATGATCCAGGTTTAAGTTATATATTCCATAAAAGTATATTAGACAGTTTGGGATTTTCAGAAAAAGGTAATCTTATCATGAATTAACTTGAAAAAAAATTACAGAAATACAACATTAAGGCTATGATTTGATGCCTGCAAAAAATCTGGAAATTCAGTTAGAATTCCCAGAACAGTATTAATTTTGCCATCTTGTGAATATGTATTACAATAGGCATTTTAATTCATGACCGTATAGCAGTGGACAATATGACATATTAAGCAAACAGTGCATGTTATTTAATGGATGAGAGCTGCACTTGCTGTAATAATCCCAGACATTTTTATATGGCTACTTATACAGAATTGTAATATTACACTTGCAGCATGACTGTGCAGGTAAATTGGCTGGATCTATGTTGAAACAGCCCTTTTCCCTTATTTGATGTACAGGTGTTTACTTTTAGATTTCTGCATCTGTATTGTGATCTTATTATGAAAGATCTTTTGTAGTACATGTGTTTAAGAAGCAGAATCAAGGCTGTTGTGAGAACTTTGAAGCAGAATTTCTCGATTTTCTGCAACTTGAATCTCAAACTTTGTTACATTCATGTTACATGCTCATTCTTTTACCTTATATGATTATTTTTTGTTTATGCCATTCCAGTGCTTTGGGAAGACAAACAAATGATCCCAATCTCAGGGTGCTTACAAATCAAAACAAAGGTAATGCAGAGGTTGACATTCAGAGTGGGAGGCAAAGGGCCAATGTCTACAGCCAGTCAGGCGTCGTGATGGAATTACTTTCTGTTGGAATATGTAGTTCCAGTGAAATTGAAATGCTGTACAAAATTTTGTTGGTTTTGTCAGAATTCTGTTTGGGAAGAAAACTGGAGAAAGAGAATTCCAACAAGGTCACATGCTGGGATTTGTGCTCGTACTCTACTGAGGCCAAGGAGCTCAGGCCATAGGGAAGAAGGAGAACATGTGGCACCTGAACTACAGTTTCTGTAAGGTAGCATGGCACCTTAGGCAGATGCATTTTGATGACAAATTGACTCAAAGCCAAATGTTTCATCATTTCTGAATCTAAAATTTCTCCAACTTTTCATTCCACAAAAATGTCACTATTTCAGCGCTTATTCTGGTTTGTGATGAAAACAGCTGTAAACTGTTGGAATTTTTTACAGGACAGAAATTCCAGTTTTCACTCAGCTCAAGAATATTCAGCTGCTGTTTCTTCAGTTTGAACTTTACCATGGCGTGAGTCTGGCAACAGGCTCTGCCTAGGTGGGCCCCTGCATTCTCTGATGCCTGCTGAAGTCAACAGGGCTCTGTCTAGGCATAGGGATTCTGCAATTTGCAGAGAGCTCACAGGAGACCCAAGGGACCAAGTTTCTAAAGGTATTTAGATGCCTAACTCCGATTGGAGACAATGAGAGTTAGACAAACCTAAATGCTTTTAAAAATTTGGCCTTAATGACTCTTAATTATCCCAACATAAATTTCCTAGCAGGATGACCTTGACTTCCATAACATAATATGAATGTGCCAAGATTAATTTTAAACTTGTGATTAAGGCCTGGTCTGCATTGCCATACTGGGTTGACGGGAGATACACAAGCTCTCTCTCCTCTACTTACCCTCTCTTCCCACGTCATCTTCACTGGGATGCACTGACAGGAAGTGTTCTCCATTCAACACAGCATTATTCTTTTCTGGGGGATGGAGTTGTTGCGTCAAACAGAGAGCACTTCTGGGATCAGTTGAGGAGGTCTCCACTGGTCACTCAATTGATCCCTCTGTGTCGATCCATGGAGACCAACACAGTGCTTTTGGTATAGGCAGGCCCTAAGACACAAAATAAGTAAAAACTGATACCTTTAGTCTCATTCTAACAAACTACTCAAACACCTGCCTAACTTTAAGTACATGTGTAATGCCATTAAGACTTATGTGCTTTGATGAATCAGGGGCTTAAAGACATTTGTTTTGCAGAGAAAGAATGGGGTTTTTTGTTAGATTTTGAACTGCTGCTTCACCCTTATTTCTGCTGTAAAGTCTCAGACTCATGGACGTTAGGGTCAGAAGGGACCATTATGATCATCTAATTTGACATCCTGCAGTATACAGGCCACAAAATCTCACCCACTCAGTCTTATAATAAACCTCTAATAGCTATGATTGAGTTACTGAAGTCCTCAAATTGTGCTTTAGAGACTAAACTACAGAGAAGCCACAAGCAAGTGAGCCATGCCCCATGCTTCAGAGGAAGGTGACTAGATTCATTCAACTAGATTCACTGATGGCAAAGAGAATTAGCACTTTATTTAGCTTATTTCAAGTAAGAAAAGTTGTGTAATATGCACACTCAGAACATGATCTTTAGGTAGCAAAATGGTTATTTCGATGAAAAAATGTCACCTTTAGACAATTTTAAAATGGCTGAATGATTTTTTTCTCTGACAGCTTTCCAAAACAATTAATTCTGAGTTTAAAGGGCAAGCATGAGAAGTTTTAGCAGTGAGGATTTTTAGAACAGCAGTTCTCAACCACTTTGTTAGGACACATTATTGTGTTGCCACAGAGCAGTAGTATGTCTCGGAGAACTGGGGAAATGGCTGGATTCGGCCTGGGGTGGATGGGCGGCTGTGTCCTGTAGGGCTACAATGTGCTACCAAGCATGTCACAACCCACAGAAGTTTGAGAACCATTGTTTTAGAACACTGAAAGTGATAAAAATAAAAGAGAAGAATGGAAACGTGATCTCAGCCTTAACTCTAGATCAACTAATCATATAAATCTTGGATTAGTTTTAATTGCTATTAACTTTAATTTGTCAGTTTAAAAGTTTGACTATATATAAAATGTTTAGTTGAGCATACCTAATAAGATTTTATATCAACAGCCTATGTGAGCTGATAATGGTTACCATAGCAACTTCACAGTTTTGCTCCCTATCATTATTTGCCACCTTTGGTCACACTGTTTTAAAGCTTTGGTTGCCAGAATAGCACGATGCAGATGTAAATTTATTCACGTCATTCTGTTTTCAAAAGGTGTTGGCTATTTATTTCTGTCCCTTTGTGGCAGCTCTTAGTAGCATAATTATCAGGAACTATAAATACAACTGGTTGATATTTACTCTGCCGGTCTGAAAGTGTCACAGAAGGATGCTCTTGCGGTTAAGATATTGAAATGGGACTAAACAGAACTTGGTTTAAATCCTGGCTCTGCTGTGGGCTGCTCCGTGACTTATAGAAGTCTTCCATTGACTTTAACTGAAATTAGATTGGGTCGTTAATCACTTCTTCCTCAGTTCTCCATTTGTAAATGTGTGGATTACAGTATTTTCTTTCTCCTGCTGCCAGGGAATGTATAGAACCCATGGTCTCCTAGCCACAAAAGGGTTAACACAGGGACTGATTGCTGGCCCTGCTCCAGGTCAATGGCTGCCAGAGAGGCTGAGGAACCACGGAGAGCACGGACATTCAGCAAGAGATTGGTGAGAAGCTGCTCAGGTAGCTGGCTTCTCAGAGGAGGAGTATCACAGCACCTGAGCCTGGGAAACAGTCTACAATAATAGGAATAGGGAGGAACTGATTCCAGATGCTTCATACATGGTCACTAGATTGGAAACTAGAGGGGTGGGCTGGCCTGGATACCTCTAGCAAAGAGGTCTGAATCTCCAAGAGGCGGTACACTCTGGAGCCTTTGCTAAGGTCAATGGCCTGACTCAGTAAGCTCTTTATTGCCGCAGAAGGAGAGGCTACTAATGTCACGACTTGGTTAGAGGGCTGAAGCCATAATGAGAAACAGTCAGATGGGCTAAACAGTGACTGGCTGAACAAAGGGGAAGGTGAGGCAGAGTCTTCATAACACCGACTCAGCCAGAAGAGCCAGGCACCCAACTTGTCTCGCCTATTTAGACTGTAAATTCTTCAGGGCAGCAGTCGTCTTTAAGTTCCTGTACAGCATCAAGCACGATAAATAAATTCATTAGTCTTTAAGGACCACAGGCCTCCCTGTTTGTTTTATCAAGCACAATGTGGGCTCAATTTCAGCAGGTAGTTCTAGGAGGTACTTTATTACAAATGATAACGATAATATGTAAGTTAGATAGGGAAGAAAGATTCCTATCAAACCATCCCCTCTCTCTCCCTGCCAGTGCAGGATTGTTGTGTGTTAGTGTTAGTTCAGTCTAGTTTTTTAAAAGCCTCAAGCAATAGAGCTTCTGCTGTTTCCCCAGAGAGACTATTCTGCAGATCTGAATCCTAGCTATATGTGACACCATTTCTCTCTTTGCATGGTATCATGACAGATGAGATCAGCTGTGACACTCAAGATAATAATCCCCCTGGGCTAAGTGAAAGGGGTGGAGTTTGATGGCAAAGTATTTTCTAAATATATTTTAAAATATTGTGACTGAGTATCTTGTTTAGAGGTTGCTACTGTTCTTCATCTGACAAATCCCCACTCTGATGACCTTCATGGTATATAACAAGACTTATCAGTTCTAAAGGAGTAGGATAGGAAGGTAAATGTGGGGTTTGTGGCTATCAAAGCTTGTAGAAATATTCCAAAGTCCTGATCATCAAACCCAAGATTTCTCACCAAAACTAGTTGGAGTCCAGACTTTCACTGAAGGGCCCCCAGAACCCAAAGCTTCTAGGGTCTATGGCTCCAGATTGTGGACAGCCCACAGGCCTTGTAGGATACACAGCTTCAGGGTAGTTTCACCATGTAGTCCGTCCCAGGACCAGGAGCCTAGAGTTTACAGAGTCCCTGAAGCTGGAGTAAGAGCTTAGCAATCATTGATGCCCCAGAAACCACAACTGTAGTCATGGTACTCAGGGTCTAGACTCCCAGCTCTGCAACAGAGCATCTGGAAGCCTTGGGAAGTGGGGCTGTCAGGTTTTAGGCTTCTGGCACTTCATTAGGGCCTAAGACCCCTGATTGGAACCGGACATGCTGAACGCTCTGAAAGTGCTGGCTTCAGTTTGGATTCCCAGAACCAGACTGTCTGGCCAACTGGCTCATAAGGCTGACTGACTCTTGGGGCAGCTGGATCACAAGGTCACAGGAGCTTGGCAGCCAAGGGGGCTAGCTAACCCAGGATCCATAATTTCTTGTTAGGTTGTGAGATGTAAAATTTCACTGAAGACATTCCATCAAGTGAATAGGTAGATACATTTGAAGCATTTGGATATGTACACCAAAATAGCTTGGTATTGCACCTAAAATGTCCCTTTTTTAGTTATATTCTTACCTGTATTATACTAAACAATTAGTCTCTCTCCTTGGTCATTGTACACTTCAGATACTTGTACATTTAGTGTTGCCCTTAGGCATTTACATAGGACAGTTCTGTATATTTAGCATTTTCAGTGTTTCCTCACATATGCATCCCAGTTTCTGTTTTTGCCAAGTGGTCTTTCCCCTGCTTCCTGAATTCGCTCAATGACCACAACCTCTTATTTATCCAACTTCTTTTGTAAGTATCTTTGTGCTTCTTTGCTGAGCCTTACACACCGTATGTCCTCTCTGAACAGATCCATCGGCCCTCAAAATCTGCCTCTTCCATGATTCTGACAAGAATTGACCAGCTAACAGTGGATAGGTAAAGGGTAGTGAGGTATAGATGATGAGTGTTTTTTGGCTGGGGTTGGGGTGGGAATGACTTATAGGTGGTGTCAGTAGCAGTGTCTTTGAGTTGGATACCCAACTCTTTCAGTTATAAGATTCTGTTTTCAGTTTATAACTTAGCCAAACAAGCTTTTGTTCTATGCCATGTGCTTGTCTAAGGCTGAAAAGGGGAGGTGGCTGCAGAATTAGAAAAGACAGTCTCCCAGTAAAGTCGGTTGAAAGCTGCCCTGGAGTTTATCCCTGCCTCTTCACCTGAGTTCCCCTGTGATGTTGGGCACTTCATGTAAGCAAACATTTTCACAGAGGGCAGCTGTGTGGTCCTCGTTTTCTGACTACCAAACTTAAGGCACCTGAAGTCTGATCTGTACAATTGCTGGGCATTCATAACTGCAGCTAAGGTGAATGTGAGCCATGTTTTGAATATATGAAGTGAAGTACAACATTAAGTTCTCTGAAAAATCAAGTTCTAGGCATCTTGGGTTGGACGCCTAAAATTAGTAGCTCAGTTTCACATTTGGAAACTGGGGACAATAATATCACTTCCTCTCACAGAGGTGTAATGAAAATAAATCCATTAATACTTATGAACCACTCAAATACCAGAGTGATGAGCACCACAGAAAAGCCTAGGAAGAAATCAGCAATTCCATCTTTGGAGTGGGGATTAGGTAACATGCAGTATATAGGGCTTGGGCCCTCCACACACTGAATGATAAGGATTTAAAAAAAAAAAATTGAATAGCTGCTCTGTCAGTGCATTTAATAAAGGAGGGCTGGAAAAATCAGTGTGCGATCATGTAATTAAAGACTGCATCATAATGCATATACACAAGGAGGCTAAATAAAGACTGCACAGGCAGCCTCAATTCTGGCATTTTCTAACTTTGGAGTGATTGATTTTGCAGCCTTAATGTTTTTAACATTTTTTACAGAATGATGTATGAAGTGTATAAATATGTATGGATCTATATATAAATATTCTGCCTATTTTCATTGTCCCTGTCCCTGCCCATTTCTATGGAGCTTGTCTTATACTAGGAGCTCTTCATGGCACGGACTGTGGCTTTATGTGCATTTGGATAGTGCCTTGCCCCTAGAATACAAATCAACTGATAGTAAGGTATTCCAAAGACTTATTTAGACCATGATCATCTTGTTTAATATTTGTACTGCTTCAGTAGCAAAAGAAATCCTGAAGTAAAATGTCTGAACAACACATCTTAAGAACACTAGAAGGCAACTAAAATGGTGTTTTAAATACAATACCTGCTAATACAGGGCATAATTAACTCTTCTTGCTTAGCTGTCTTTTATTGCTGTCCCACTGATATATTAGGAAAAAAAAAAACACAGAATAATGAGTCCCCACATTATCAGGACTTGAGAGGGCACTGAGGTGTTATATTTAGAGAGAGATGGTGCTGAAGGGGAAAAAGTAGAATGACCTTGAACTGTGTTCCCCATACATCACTGATTCAGTTGCTTCCATTTGGCAGGGTTCCATTCAGTAACATTGCTGTCTACCAGTGGGATGCTGCTATGGACACCAGTAGGAAAGAGCCAACTGTGAGGTAAAGAAAAGCAAAGAAAACAAAAAGAGGAAAAAATGCTCAACTAAAAAAGACCAGAATGCTATGGGTACTAATAGAGCAGCTTTACAATTCCAGTTTAAGTTCTGGCACAAACAAGGTTTTTCTACTATTCTGAGAATAGTGACAAAAAAAATTGTCTTTAAATAGCTAAATTGTACATCTGCAGCTCATCTGTGGTAATAATCCAACTGTATTTTAAAGAGAACCTGTATTATTCTGATATATTTCAAGTGTTGGGTTTTCTAAACTGTTCCGTACCACAGCTGTATACAGTTAACCCTCCAAAAGAGCTGCCAAGAGTAAAATGAGAAGATTTAACTTATGGTTGTTTTTCATATATATTGTACTATGCTGATCTGACTAGGGACACGGTAGTGTCTGAATATTTTAACAGTTCTGTTTTCTTTCCTGAATATCTTCACTTTTGGAACTGCTTTCCCTTTAAAGCCACATATAGGAAATACTTTTTATATCCCCTGAAATCTGTCTCTTGCTACACACAGTCATGCGCGCGTGCAAATACTGTAAGATACTTATTTATTAGAAGCCTAAGGAATATTTACTTTTGGCATTACAATACAGTGGAAGATGAAACTGTGAATGATTCTCACAAGTATTTGCCACGGAACAGTGCCATTCATATCTGAGGACATTTTTGAAAGCTGGTTTCAAAGAATAAATCCCATAGAGACCATACATCATCCCGCAATTACATGCCTAAAATAGATTTGACAAGAATGTTTGATTTAGATCAGGTAGCCCATACAACAAAGGATGATGACAGCAACAGGTTCCATTCTGTTATTTGCCCTTTCCTGCATAACAATACACCAAAGAGGGTAAAATTAGAAGGAAAATTTTATGGCTTTGAGTTAGCACTGTTGTGTAATGTTGGATCTTAGCAGTGAAAGTGTAGAATGAGCAAGGGGCCACAGCTATATAAAACACCCTTGGGTAGAGGTCCATGGGAACCATTACACACTACCTGCAGATTTCACTGGGCCCGTATGGAACCACTGTGATTTTGTTTTGCTGCTCCCAGCCCTCTCCTGTCTCTGTCAACACATCTGGAAGAGTTCCCAGCATATCTGGCAATTCTACCTCATTTTGAGGGACACGAGTCATTTCAGTCCAAAGCTAATTACCTTGCACCTCAATCTGATGTCCTAGTACTTTCGCTGTTTAAATCAATCAGAAATAATGAATCACAAAATAGAGCTTATAGACAGTTGTTTACATTAAATACATCATGACATCATAACATTCTTTGATGATAATTTTTTGTGGCCCTCATTTTGGGTCTATCACACATTTTATTCTGCATTTAGGCCTGAGCATGCTGGGATAGATGGTTGCATTGGTCCCAAGGTATGTAATGAAGATGACAGCTGCTCAGAACAGCACTAACTTGCAAGTGGTGATTTTCCCCCCCATTCCACATTTCAGAGAGTTACTGTCAGCCAACACCTTCTGTTTGCATCCATGCTACGGCCTTGTGGCATAATGGCTCTGAAATTTTAGATGTGCACGACAGGTGATCACAAAGTCCATGGGGAACATACTGGAACGAGGAATTTAGAAGGGTTTGCATAAAGGGGTTAAAGCAATAATTCCTGGGTATTTTGTTCTTCCAGATGGCACAAGTCTCATTACCCCTTCCTTGACGATGCTTGGGAAGAATTCTCTCCCTACCAATTTCTTTGAGGGATAAACAAGAGAAAGCTGTAACACATCCCCTGCATGCAGCCTACTTTGCAGCAGCACACTCAGTCACAGGACTATTACTCAGGGCTAAAGGCATTGATTTAGCCCCCCCACACTTCCTAGAAGTTTGTATTCTGTATGATATCGCTGTTATCCCCAGGAAGCTGTTATGACAACTGGGAATTGTTGACAGTTAGTGCAAGCAGGACCATAACCATGCTGGGGTGAATGGGGCAAAGCCGCAGGCATTGATTTTCAGAGGGTGCCGGACAGACCTATCTGGCCCTGAAGAGGAATGTGCCTTTCCCAAAGGCACATTCCTCTGGGAGTCAATCTGCAGCTAGGGGAGGTTATCTCCTGCCCTGCCCCTAGCATGGTAGGTCTGGTCAAGTGGCCAGCAGCTCCAGCCTCTGGGGACCAAGATCCAGGGCCAGGTAAGGAAAGTCACGTGTGCCATGTGAGGCCGCTGGAGTGGGGGCATCACTGGGATGGGAAGGCCGGTGGCTGAAGACTTGACTTGGCCAGTGGGGTAGGCACCTGCCGTTGGCTGCTTTCCTGCCTGGCTGGCCAGCAGGAGAGGCGGCCGCCTGGCCATGGCAGTCTGGCTGGCTGGGGGGGGCACCCACCAGGCCCCTTCAGCCTGGCTGGCCAGGGGAGATGCACCACCTGCCAGCCCCTGGCTGCATTCACCCAGCAGCAGGACCAGATGCGGCTCCCCGCCACCGCGACAGACCAGGCCTGGGGCAGGGAAGGGGAGAGTGCCCTTGGGGCTGCTTGCCCCGGGTGCCAGAAGGCCCTGAGTGCAAGTTACAAACACCTTCCTGCTTCTGTAACTTATTCCAGGGAAGCAACCCAGCATGCAGACAATACAGAGAATAGGGGGAGCACAAAAGTGGCATAAAGCAGGTTTGCACATGCACAGATTCCCTACTAAGGAGCTGTGCTATATGTTCCTTGGTTGCCATGGAATTTCTGGGCCTCTATCTGACCCTTTCAAGGGGATGAGCACTGCCAGGAATCACTGCAGGGAGATGGTGGTGGCCATTTGAGCCGTGCATTCATTTATTTTGATCTAAAATTGATTAGTGCTTTTTCAGAACTGTGTATAACACTGATTTGCTAATTAAGGTAAATCCAGCCAGCCCACTGAATTCTCCATCACTCTGGGGAAAGTGGCCACTTATTGATTTACACTGTAGTTACAAATAGCTATGCACAGCTGGATACTACAGAAGTGACTTAATAGTGCGTGTCCTGTTCTTGAGACACTTGTTCTCCTTTAGGTTTTTGTATCTTGGTATGGTGCCGATTTGCCTAGTGTCACATCTGTCCATTGTCCATCTATTGATGTGCCAATGCAAGGTCAGGGAAATAATGTTACTTAGTGGTAGAACTGGAAGGCAAATATACCTAACTATGAATGAAATATCAGCCCAGACAGTGGGCAGCTGATCCCATTTTAAGGCAGATGGTTAGGATTCTGTTATCTTCTAAAAGTGGGTAATTTTATTAAGCCTTAAACCATACACAGAAACTAGAACATCTGTTCTGTATCCATCTGACAGACACACTGTGGATGTGGTCAAGTTTTATATTTTTTTCCTGAGGAAAAATAAAGAAAAAGATAGCTACTATGTAACAAATAATTCAGACTCCTGACCTCAAATTCATAAAAGAGGTTAGTATGTAAACACTGCTTTAGCGAAGTAAATATCCTCAGTGTAAATGCAAATCTGTGTTAGTAACAGAGCAGAAAATTGGCCACAATAGTTATGAATATACTGAAGATAGAAATTACAGTTTGCAAAGATGTTTACACCATTAAGCCTGATTCAGGTGTAGTCTACAAAAGTAAAGATCATTCTGGAAGACTGCTAACTTTTCTGCCTTCCATGCACATTAGTGAGAATCCCCTGATGTGTCCCAGCCTCCAACCTCCTGAGCTTGCTGTTCCTGGCAAAAACTGAAATAACTCTGACCCTAAGTCTGAAAACCACTGATAGCATACCACACCCCATTGCTTTGTTCTCTTCACAGCGCTAAACCTGATAGGATTTTTTGGCAGTAGGTGATCGTTGCCATACTTTTTCCCTAAAAATAAATACTTTTTCCCCCCTTGAAGGATTTCCCAAGTAGAGTAAGTGAACTCCAATAAATTTTTGGCTCCAGAAAACAGAAGTTTTTGAGAAATTCTAAAAGCTTCAGAGAACAGTGTTTCATCCTTTTGGAGGGAAAAGAGTCATGTTTAAACACACACGTTTTGTATGTGTGTTTAAACAGATTGTTTTTTCCCCAGGAGTATGAAAAAACTGTTATGTATGTGCACCCCTCCTTGATACTATACTAAATAAATCCCCGTGAGGAGAACAAGCTGAGGGTGGGGGAAAAAAACAGATGATCATCTCTTTTCTTCTCTGTTGTTAATGACACTTAGAAAACCAGCTCTCCCTTTTGGCACTGTACTGCTCCCATAGGGTACCATACAAGAGTTTGGGGAGACAGCACAAATCATGATGAAAAGATGCTGAAGTCTAGCAAGAGTACTGTCAGTTCTTCCTCGTCACTCTGAAGTTGCTGCACACTGTACTTCATAGGAACAATATGGACAGGGAACATAGGTTTAATGATCACTTGCATTCTCTCCATACTTCCATGCTAGCTTTATTTTCCACTTTGAACAGAAAGTAAACCTTAAAGGTCAGTTCTGTGGATGAGTATTAGCCTGCAGTCCAGAAAAAATAAATTAAGATGCACTTCTATATAAATGCAAATTAATGTATAAAAAGGGACATGTGAACAGGAAGAAAACTTCTTTAAGAGGCATTCTTGACAGACATATCCACCAAAAATATTATCTAAAGATTCAAAAAGGAACAAAGATAAATACAACAAACACCCTCTGTAAGTCAAAAATTAAATAAATATGTACTATAGAAGAGAACATACCACAGACACTTAAACAAAATCACTTTCAAGGCGCAAAAAAGACAGAGGGTCTATATTCAGTGACAAAATGACATTTTACCTTTGAATGTTCTTGATCTTATAGGTTCCAAAGGGGGTAGCTATGTTAGTCTAGTTCATCAAAACAAACAAGGAGTCTTGTGGCATTCAAAGTGGGAGTTTCTCCCACAAAAGCTCATGTGATGAATAAATTTGTCGGTCTTTAAAAGTGCCACAGGACTCCTTTTCCATTTTAATCATAAAGTGATCCCATGTCACTCAAGGACTGATGAGGGCCCATTTCAGACAAAGTGTTGTTTCTCCATGTATTTTTTTTTTTTGGTACCTTGTTTGCGTGCCTTTTAGCTGTGACTCTTCTGTCCTGATTTTTGAGTTATCAGTGAAAGTTGCCTGACAACTTTGCCTTTTTGCTGAATTGTGAACCCAGAATGGCCCAATGGGTTTGAATTATAATGAAAAAATCCTCCCATCCCTTCTCAGCTTTTGCATTAATCTGTATTGATTCATAGTACCTTACTGTGATGTCACAACAGCAGGCCTAATATGGAAATATATGCCATCATTAGATGCAATAATTATAAAACTGATGATAAGGAAAGAAGAAGTGTACTGTTCAAGACAACATGCAGGGACATCTTGTTTTATTGTCAACATCAACAGCAAACACTTTTTTAAAGAAATAAGATGTCAGTATGGATTTACACAAAAGTACAGTTAAGACTTCATGCACAAATTTTTCAAAATTGTGATTTTAACAGCAACTATAACTAGCCTGTTTGTGGTGTTACCAAAGGGCATTAGAATTAACAGGATTCTGTGTATAGTAGTACTGCAAAGTATTGTATCAGGTCATATAACAGTTGGTGTAACAGAGCTTCAGACCCAAACTCAGAAAAACACTTCAGCCAGCCAGTGCTTACTTGTAAGAGTTAATACTGAGGTTAATGGGACTTAAACATGTACTTAAGACCCCTGTTAATCAAGGTGCTTACACACATGTAACTTCAAGAGTGAATGCCCTCTTGATTTCAGTGGGAGTACTCTGCTTACATGCCTAAATACCTTGAATTCAGACTGCCTGCTCTTCTCCATTCAGAGTCTTTGGTCAGGTCCTCATCTTGGTCAGTCTTCAGTGTTGAGGTCCTGATTCTAAAGCACCAACTGAGGTGGAGCAGCCACTATGTGCATACACGTCACGCACTCCTACCAAAAGAATTGCTGTTCACCCAACTCACCAAAGGAGAAAGGAAACAGGGAAGCCAAAAGAAATGCTTCAAGGCCACCTTCAAGACAAACATCAAGAGAAAAGGTATTAAAATCACACACTGGAAAATATTAACGCAAGACAGATCTAACTGGCAAAAACATGTCAAAGAAGGAACAACCACCTTTGAGGGAAATTACCACAACTTGGCCGCAGAAAAACACCAGAAAAGAGAGGAGAGACAACTGTCCTACAGCAGCCATGGTCTAATCCTGCCTTCTAACACCACCTGCAAGGTCTGCCAATGAGTCTGCAGCTCAAAGATCAGAACTACAGTTACCATCTGAAGCAGTTTGCAGATCAGATGGTTAGCAATTCTGCAGTTGGTATACATGCTCATGAAAGCTGGGAAGCTTTCAGAACGGGGATTATTTTTATAGAACTGATTAGTGCTCAGCTAAGGGGGCTGCTGCCTTCTGCAACTTTTATTCTCATAAAATACTCACTAGAAATGAACAGGTCTGTGTGGACTCCCTTATTCACTTTTTCATCTCTGCATTCTTGAGCTTCATGCATACAGCAGGGAATGTTCGCATGGCAGCTGAGAAAGGCTGTGCATGTCAAGAACACTAGGTTATTCATCACACTTTCAGATGTTACTGCTGTTGAGTGACTCATGCGACATCAGCATAAAAAATTCATAGACTCATATTAAATGTGGTAAAGCATTTTCCATTTTGGGTTCACCGGGCCCTTCAAGTCACAGCCTAGCAGATGGTGGCAGTGCAGAGGCATGTAGCTCCCAGGGTCATAGTGTCCAAATCAGGTTGCATGGTTTGGGAGAAGCACAGCTTCTGTTACATCCTTTATAAAGGGACAATATGTGATTCTAATCCTCCATGAAGCCAGTTCTGTTGGTGTGGTATCGGGAGTGACATCACTGCAGCACTAATCGCTTGGAGAGCTTATTGCCCTTCCATAGGCTCCAGTGATCCCTGAACTCTGAGTGTAAGGAGTGCAATTCTTTGGTCCATGTAGAGATGCATAAGGCAGGGAAAGAAGCAAGGAGTCCTGTGGCACTTAAAGACTAACAAATTTATTTATCGTGTGAGCTTTCAAGGGAGAAAACCCCACTTAATCAGACGCTTCAAAGATAGGGGAATTTACAGAATGGGTTCCCCCTTCTCCAAAGTGGCTGATGAAGTGGGCCTTTCTCCCATGAAAGCTCATCTGATAAGTAAATTTGTTAGTCTTTCCCACAGGACTCCTTGCTTCTTTTGCTGAACTAGACTAACATGGCTGCCCCTTTGGAACTTGACAAGGCAGAGAGAACTCTTTGTACCCTCTGTGCACCCCATACTTACATGTGATAAGATGCAAGCTGTGTCTTAATGATCAACTGGAAACAAATGATTGACTGTTTCTTAATGTGTTGTTTGGGAAATGAGACAGAACATTTAGTATTAAAATAGCAAAGTGAAGCATTGAAAGTGTTTCCTAGTCAGTTTTCAATTAGTTTTACATACAAAGTTAAGGAGGGATAAATAAATAGTCAGCGCAATATTGCTGTTCCCCAAGTAAATCTACAGTTGTTGGGCTTCTGGAGTAGATGAATATAAATAGGGAATTTCCAAAGTGTGTTTTTAAAATTCTTGAAATTACAAGAACATGCAAACTGCATTTTCAGTAAAAAATGTGCCAGTACATCACTGGATGGCTCTAATAAGTAAGTCCACAGGAAGAGAAGATGCTGCTGTTTCAGGAAAGGCTGAAGGCTTGGTTTTGAGGAGTAACCAGAGGGCTCAGGAGATTCTTAGCTTAGTTATAGAAGCTTTTGTAACAAATTCTCAGAGACAATTGATAACAATAGTGAGGAATGCTATAGTGTGGAATGGATGCAAGTCTGAATCCACCCAACGTTAATAAGGAACAAAAGATATTTTCCTCAAGTTGCTGTTCAGTGTCCCATGAGAAATGAGGAGTTGACTTTAGGCCCAAGTCTGTGGGCATCAACATCACTCAAACATTTGTTTGGCTAAGAATTTAAAGAATATGGAGATTTTCCATCTGTAGATTGTTTCTTCCTGAGCAAAACTGAAACTTATGAGTGAATGGACCAATTTGGGGGAGCTTCCAGAGATCAAATGCAGCACAGGTAGAATTAGTGACAAAACTGTGAACTTCAGAATCCACTCACCTTCCACAAGAACAAAAACTAAGGGGAACTTATAGTGGAGGAGTAGGGTTCCTGTATTTAAGGCTGCAACTAAATTATTCTTTAACAGTCAATTTTTCAAACTGTTCTAAAATTCACTTGCATACTTACACTATCTGAAAATTGCTGTGCCTTATGGGAGATCAAGCCAGGATTAGTAAGTCCAATTTCAGGTGGGTTGAGCAAGGTACTTGAGATACAGCCCAATTAAAAAAAAAAAATTTTAAAGCACATGACACCAAAATGTATGGTTCGTATATATTTCTGCACATACCTACGGCTCAGTCTGTGGCTCTCATCCTCTGCAAATTTTTATTGCCACATCAGCATGAATCAGTGTCTAGAATCCACTAGCCCTTTAATGTTATTCATGTGAAGGTTGGATCTGCAGTGTGTCACAGGCCAGATAATGTCATTTGCAAATGTGCAGCAGGATCAGGACTTTGTTGCAAGTTATGTTTTGCAGACACAGTAATATTAGAGTAACTGTGTGGCTCAAAGTGGATGCTGTGGCAATAAAATCTGAACTGCACTTCTAGCTGTGAGTTTGAGTCTTCCTTTTGGAAGGTTTTCCTGAGAGCAAAGTTTCTCATTTTGGTCAATATTTATTTTGATTTGCTTTAAAAATCTACATGCATACTCAGAGAGTTTTGAAAATTGCTATTTCTCACCAAGAACAGTGGTAGAGTTAGTGTGCAAGTAGGAGGTCACTTGGTACAAGAGTTCCTCAGGTAGAAACCCCAGACAAGGAGCAGAACATTTCAGTACAATAATTTAAAATATTGTTTTATGGAGCATCTGTACCCAAAGTCTTCTCCAAAAACACCCTATTTGTGTTTAAACTGTTTCTGTTTTGCGGCCCACTTTGTTCCTCATCACTTAGTCTTCACTGATTTGGCAAAGAACTGCCATAAACAGCCCTCACAAGCTGTCACAATCATCAGAATTTAGAGGGAAAATGATGAGAGTAATAGATGGAACATAAATGTAGGAAAATATGTGACTACAGAACACTCTTGGTTGCTAAATATTTTCAAAATGACACCATCAGTGTTAGCTGTCTAAAACTGCCTTAATGTAGAGGTCAGGTTATCCAGTGGTGGTGCCTCACGCCCTTCCAGAATGTGGAGATTAGCTAAATTTAAACCTCAGAAAATCAGAGAATGCTAAGAAACACATTCAGCGCACAGTACAACCTTTGCTCTCCCCATCCCCACCCTGGGAGCTTGCAGTAGCTGATAAGGATGGTCATAATGCCTTGTAATAACTAGACATGAGGGATGAAATGAGTGGCCCATTGTTTATATTGACATGTGTTCCACAGATCTGAGTTCAAGGGTTTATCAGCAAACAGTGCTGTACCCACTGTGTTGGGTGCAGCGGTACTAAATGATGGAGGGATTATTTGAAGCAACTTGGAAGTGCTGTGAGTGTGATATGAACAAGATGAAAGTACACCTTAAAAGATCAGGTGTGTCTCATTTCAGTGCTGAATTCTATAAAAATGACCCAGGGTATCCTGTTGCTACAGGGATTGTGAACAGTGTGGTGGCACACACTACATGGCATTGGTCTTCAGGGCTTAGTGAGAGGTTGGTTGAAAACATTATCTCTGAAAGACTCTTCAGCATAAGTGTGGTGCATGTGGAAGAGATTTCACGACTGACGCCCAGTATAATGCTTACCAGGAAATTTGGTGGCAATTGTCGTGAGTTATGCAAGCTGCACAGAGTAATTTCTTAACTCCTTTTCTAGACAGTCTTAACTGCACTGTGCCAACGGGAAATGCATTCCTGTCAACACAGCATTATGACACTGAGTGGATGGTCTAAATGTCTTGACTTCCAGAGATTTCCAGGTTCAATTGAGTGTGTCTTTACTGACACACAGTCAAGCTCGAAAAACCAACCCTGCAGTGTCAGCAGTGCCAGTGGCAGTGTGGACATACCCTGAGTGTAGTCAGCTCCTGTTTGTTTCACCTAGCCTGAGTTTTGTATTAACAAAGGGAAAATATGAGACTTTGTCCTTCGATACTGCTCATATGCTCCATTCCCACAATGTTCCATAATATCTGTAAGGGTAAGGCTCTAATATTTGTGTCAAAATAATAGGGCATTGCACAAAGAGGGTAGAATTAAAGTTACATTGCAGGGATGTTAACTTAAACCTCAGAAAACTAGATGGTACATAGTTAAGTCTATTACAGGAGTGGCCAAACTTACAGAACTCAACAGCCATTCGAGTTGATTATTAAACCTTCGAGAGCTGCACTGAGGCATATAGCCATATACTTTTACCTACTCCAAAATTACTAAGTTTAAAATTCATTGCACACTTTAATTTTATTGTAAAAAGAGGACAAATATCAATCCTACTAATGTCAGATTCTAATAATTATTTAAGGTTACAATGAAAGTTAGGCCTATACAGTAAAAACTTAGCTGCTGCTCGATGTGGAAGACTGCAGGCTAGTGGCAAGTTTTTTAGAATCCCGACTATGCCGCACTTCTCCCCACCATCCCTGACCATGCTGCACTTCTCCCCACTGTCCCAGCCCCCTCCTGAACTCCTAGGCTGGGGCTGCTTTCCTAAATTGATTTGCTGAGATTCTTCCAGGAGTGCACTTTTTCATGCAAAAGGCACATGTGGCTCCGAAGCCACAGTCTAGCGATGCCTGGTCTATTACCTGAAGTCTCCTTTTCCTGGTTTTCAGATGTTTACCTACCAAAGCACTTGATATCTTAGAACAGTGGTTCTCAACCTTTTGCTGGTCACGACACACTTAGTGGCATAGCACAACCCTACAGGACACAGCAGCTCACCCCCGCCCCCAGGTCGAATTCAGCTGTTTCTCTGACTCTGTTACATACGTTCCATTGTGTGGTGATACAGTGGTTGAGAACCACTGTTTTTAGAAGGGCATAAAGCACTATTGGCCCACCTTATCTCTGAGTTAATGGAGCTGGAGGCAGTGAATACAAGAAAGATGGAGGGGTTGTTTTTTTTTTTTTAAAATGTGTACCTGATGCTTGATTTTATTCATATACCTAATGCTTCAGATGTTGTAAGTCAAACACTTTATAGATTTATCATACTTCAGATGGCAGTTGTAGAGCTTTCATTTATGCTTTTAAGAATGCAAATATTTGTTTTGCTCAAGCATCTCATTGCTGATAACTGCCAGTTAATTTGTTTAACTCTGCTTGTAAAAATATATTCTAAAACAATAATATTTCAGTGGGACCATAAGAACTATCAGAGTGTTTGATACAAGGCCACATCTATTTTCCCTTCATTATTAGTTTGTGTATTATGGAAACCCCCTCACCCCCATTAGTGAAATATTTAGATACCTGATTGTTTAATCAAAAAATTCCCATTTTCTCTGCCTACTTTAGAAAAGGAACTTGAACCTGGCTCTCTTACATTCCAGGCTAATGCCCCAATCTGTTGGCTGAGGACTCAGTCGCTATGAATTTTCACCAGAAAATGTTAAGTCTTGGTTTTGTCCCATTGCAGGATGGGAATACTTCTTTAAATCTTGGAAAATTCGCATGGGACAATTTTTTTTTTTCCTGAAGCTGCAGCTACTCAATAACAGAGAGAGAGAAATTATTGAATTACTGGAACCCTAAATTGGTGAATATCCCTCTTCAAAATCAGTATTAAAGCAGAATGTGAACAATACATATAGCTTTTCTATAAATCAGTTTTGAGATGCAATGAGGAATGTTCTTGCTTCAGTCAACGCTTTCAACAATTAATATATATCAATTTTAAAATATTTAAAAGTTTACTCATTGGAATGAGATGCTAATTTTTCCTAGTAGCACTATTATTACAAATGATTTCATAAAGATATTCTAAAAACCAGATGACTTACTAAGTTTTATCATGAAAATAAATTTAAATATATTGTCATGTGGCAGTCACCTCACCAGTATTCTTGTTGAACATAAAAGAATAAATAGTTATGTTTACATATTAGTTTATATATCAATAAATAAATAAACTTTTTCAAAAGTACAATTTGGGGAGTTTTTTTTAGTAAAACAGAGACTGCAGTTTGGATTGGATACTGACCTTGATAAGCATGTACATCTTCCATCAAAGTCCTCCTTGCTCTGACCTTCTATTCTTAGTTCCACGAGTGCAAACACTACCATCTGATTGGGTAACCTTTTACACTGCCTTTGCATTGGTGTAAGAAAACTGCACACTGTGTACGATAATGATGAATTAGGCCCCAAAGTATCTTGTGATGAATGGGTCCAGGATAAGACCATTATTATTAATTAGCAACAAAGACTATATATTTTACCAGAATATTATTTTATTTCAAAATACATTTGAGAAATGTACTAAAAAATGTGTTTGTTGGTCTTTATAAGTGCCACACACAGGAATCCTTATTTATTAAGACAAAATCTATTTCTTAATAGATTAATTAATTAATTAATTAATATGAGTTTCCTCCAAGCTAGCTGGTAAACCTTGTGTCTGTTTAAAGAGGGGGAAAAAAAAAGCCAGCATATAAAGTATATGCAAATCAGTTAAAGCACGGCCTTTATAAACTCTGAAGTGAAGACACAGGATGTTTAGAACCATTGCTTTGTGTAACATTTAAAGAAATTATTTTATAAGAGCCTCTTTTCCACTTGGCAGCCTAATTTTCTAGCAAAGCATCACTCCATGTATTGACGGTTGCAGTGTTTTAAGACGTTAGAATGAAAGCAAACAGTCTGAGGAGCTGCTATCTAGCTTACAAAATCAAGTCTAGACATGCAGATCACCTTTTGCTGAAAAATGAATGCATGCTTGCTGCCTTAATTCAGTAAAGTTAACATATAAGCACAGCATTAACTAAGGCCTGGTCTACACTGCTGGCAAAATTCAGCAGCAGTTGACTCTAACTTCCTTTTAGCACACCATCTCTACTGCACTGCACTGATTGACAACGCATTTTTATTGACACAGCACTACGCTTTTTTTAAGGTGGTTTTGTTAGATGGACTTCCAGATAGATTCACTGTTGTTCAATCAAACTGGAAAAATTGATTTGCCACCATCAGTGGAGACATAGCCTAATGCATCACAGAACACCAAATACCATCCAGTCACAGTGATTCTAATACAGACTAAATGAACTGGTGACTTGATGCCAAGTTCCAAAGGGATAGGCATGTTATTCTAGTTCAGCAAAACAAACAAGGAGTCTGGTGGCACTTTTAAAGCCTAATAAATTTATTTATTTCATTAGCTTTCATGGGAGAAAATCCCACTTCATCATGTTGTTATTAAGATTTATCTACTCCTCATTCCTTATATTACAATCTGAGGTGGGGCACTTTCTTCTTCATTTGTGAAGGGATCTGATATGCTTCAAATTTACTTTCCACTTTTAAATCTATTTCCATATCTTATTTATAGATATAAATATATGGGAAACATTACATATGTTGACACCTTTCTGAGACTTTCTTTGTGTTATGGTGTAATGTTACTTGTACAAAGAAATCTGTCATCTTAAAGTCTCAGTGGCTCTTTTTTTATCATGGCATATTATGTCTGCATTAGTTTTAGTTGTTGTCAATCTGGCTCTGTTTTCATTGCCCTCTTGAGCTATTGCTCAACAAAACATTTAGTGAGTGCTGTATGCAGATTCATACAAGTTCAGCTTTACCTTTCACTGAAAAGGTCAGGAGTTCATTCCCAGTGAGAATGACTTTCCAACCTACTTATCTGAAATATAGTGTTGCGATTTTTAGCTGTGCTGTTATGCTCATTCCACTGTACAGAAAACATCTTGGAAAAGCACTTAAAAACATAAAAATGAATTGATTTTATCATATTCTCCTGGGTATGTACTTACTTGGAATCTGTGAAAATGGTCCCTGCAGCCATAGATGCTGAGAGGGAGCACCAGATATCTCCTAATGGATCACAACAGGGGGTGAGTTCTCCAGTAGGACACTAATTGATTATGCAATTTTCAAGCTCAAATATTTTCATCTAAGCTCTAGTGTGCTGCCCTTTACAACAAATAAGTTGTCAGCCATATGGTATTATTTGTTTCAGTTTTTGTCTTAAAATGTCATCCACAGGTGGAGTTGGAGTAGGATTTTTTGAAAATATAGACTATTTGAACCTAAGATATTCCATTTTTATAATCTTGTGCTGTGGAATTAGTTAATGGGAACAGATGTGGGTCCAGTTCTGTCCCTCTACACATGCAAATAGTCCCATTGATGAAGTCATGGTCCGAAGAATAGGGTACAGAACAGGAAGGCGTTTTTACCATTGACTTCAGTGAAGCCAATATTGGGCCCTACGTATTCTGCCATTGATGGGAGTAATATGAGACTATTGTATTATTTCTATTTCTACTACTCTGCCACACTATTTAAATCAGGGCAGTCAGTTTACCCCAAGTGCCTCCATTTTCCCATCTATATACATAAGGCATAATGATACCTACCCATCATTGTACACAATGAGATTGGTAAGTGAGTGTTTTAAAGTACTAACCTGTCATTAGTCACATGAGCAAGGTGATCAGGATTTGATGCATTATATGGAATAAAGTTACAGAGGGTATTGTACTGTCTGAATAGCTGTTACTTAGTGTCTATGATGTATATGTAATTCCTAGCCATGACGTAATGAGCAGAAGCTGCAAGATGTATACAAGCAGCATCAAAGTCACAATTATCCAAATTAAATATGTCGGTTTCTTTCAGAATGTCTTTTGGGGGTTTTCTTTCTTCAAAAACCCAAGTTCATCTTTAATGTCATAGAAACAGGCACAAACATGGCAAAGGCCTGAAAAGCTAGAGTCTGCTGTTTAGAGCAGGTTTCTTTAGTGTGGAATATAAGTATATGACACAAAAATGTCACAATTGTCCCTAAAATATCTGGTAACATTTGTAATTATTGCAGCATCATTCCAGAGTTTGCAGTCAATTAATGGTATTTTATTTTTAAAGGAAATCCAGTTATATGGTAAAAGATTTGCTTTCAAGTGGTAACTTATCAAACAATTCTGCCTAAAACTCTGGTGGGGGGAAGAAAATTCATTGAGTATATAATTTTGAGTATAATTGAGTGCAAAAAGAAAGGGCCAGGTTCTATGGCCTTTCTCTGCTTCGTCCACGCTGTTCCTGGGCACAGAGAACAGAAAATCTCTGTACTGCCCTGTTTAGCCCTCCTTGCCCCATAGCATAAGGAGCCTCTCCAGCAGTTGGGGGAAGAGCCGTAGCACACCATGTATCAGTTGACACATGGTTTGTTAGTGATTGTGACCAGGTGGCACAGCTTACAGCAATGACTTAGTTGTTCTGACCTGCTTTAGGGCCATGGCTGGTGCACGCTGGCCCAGAGGATCAAGAAGTTGTACCCAGTGCTTAGATGACCATCCTGCCGGCAGATTTTGGACCTGAAGCTCTCCATTGCTAATATATTTTTTAATTCTAATGTGATTCATATAAAATCAAACACTACACTGGTTAACTGAGTAGATCTTCCATGCATCGGACTGAGGGTATGTCCACATGTAGGTTTTAAAGCGAAACAACCATGGTTGTTTCACTTAAAAAAAATTAGGTCCACACAACATTTTGTAGTTTCAGTATCACGACCTGTGTCATATCAAAACAACAAAACTTAAATCAAAACACTAAAACCTGTTAAGTAATTGAAACAGCCGTTGAAGCGAAATGGTTGTTTCAAAACAACAGTGTTTCACATCAATGGCTTGACCTTCCTACCAGGGTGCATGGCACCCCGGAAGGAAGGCCCACCCCCTCAGCACCCTGGTCAGGGCAGGAGGGTGCAGGGGGGGCAGGGGAGAGATCCAGTGTCCCGCTTCCCCAGCGGCTGGCCCTGCAGCGGGAAATGGAGCTCAGGGCACCCCTTTTCCCTGCTGCTTCCCAGCCATGGGGAAATGATGAGGGTGCCCCTCTTCCCTGCTGCTTTCCCGGTGGCAGGGAACGGATCGGAGGTGCTCGTCTTCCCCACCACTGGCCGGGAGGGGCAAGGATCAGGGCGTCCCTCTTCCCCACCGCTGGCCAGGTGGCAGGGGGGACCAGGGGCACCCTGCATCCCTGCTGCTAGCCAGGCAGCAGGACAAAAATCCGAGTGCCCTGCATCCCCTCCGCTAGCTGGGTTGTGGGGCAGAGATCGGGGCACGCTGCATCCCTGCTGCTGGCTGGGTGGTGGGGCAGGGATTGGGGGCACCCCTCTTCCCCACTGCTTCCTCACCACCAGGGCAGAGATCGAGGGCGCTCAGTCTCACCACCTCATCCCGGGCAGCTGGGACAGGGATTGCTGATATCCCTGCCCCCACTGCCTGGGATGTAGTGGCGATGCCCGGGCGCCCCGATCCCTGGCCCGCTGCCTGGCCAGCAGTGGGGATGCAGGGTGCCCCTCTCTGTGGGATGCAGGGTGCCCCGATTTTCGCCCCGCTGCCCTGCCAGCAGAGGGGATGCACGGCACCTCTGATCCCCCTGCCACCCGACTAGTGGTGGGGAAGAATGGCACCCCCAATCCACCCCGCCCCCCGTCTCCACACCCTGATCCCTGCCCTGCCGCCAAGCCAGTAGCAGGGAAGAGGGGCACCCCTGATCCGTTCTCTGCCACCAGGAAAGCAGCGGGGAAGAGGTGCGGCCCCCCTCTGTGTCCCCGGGAGCTTTTTTTCCCCTTCCACTGGCTCTGGAGAGCCAGTGGCAGGGGATTGTATGGCAACATAGCCCTGCCAGGAGACCATGTTGCCACACCTCCGAGGATGCCTCTCTCCTAAATTGAATTAGCAAGTCCTTCCCTGGACATGCTAGTTCGATTTGTGGGGACCTGATAAATCAATTTAATTTAAATCGATTTTAATGGTTGCTATATCAATTTAGCTTGAATTTCTTCAAACTAAATTGATTTAACTCCTTGTATGTGGACATAGCCAAAAATATTTATAGAAATAATGGTGCAGTACCTCATGATGACCACACAACAGATGAATAATAAAACCTGAACAACAAGCCACACAGTAGCTCTTTGAATCTATGTTAGTTAATGTTCTGAGCTTTGTGATTTTTGCATTTATCTGTCAGGTCTGATCCTTTTTCAATATCCACATGAAGTCTAATCTGATCGGACACAATGCTGTGTTCAACTCATCTTCGAACATACTTTGAAATAGCCCCTGATTATTTTTTTATGGGTTATAGTGTGAGATTAGTAATTACAGTGTTTAGCTGTTTTATTACTTTGCTGTTGTTCATGGCTATAAAGAAAACATCTGAAATTTTACTACTGGATATCTCATTCTTAAGTACATACTTTCTATTAATACTGTCACATTATTATTTTAATCTGTCAATCAGATTTGTCAAGGCCAGTTCACTAAACAGTGACTCCTGTGCTTAACACAATTTCTGGCAAGCCCAGTTTTGGTGGATGTGTTGATTTTAAAATGACTACTGCACCTTGAGTTAAACTCTGGGCATGTAGGAAATATTCACCACCCAGACACCCAAAACAGAATCCCCTGTAATAACTCAGAACCCACCCCATCAAATGTCCATCAGAGGCCATTGTTTTAACTACCACCAGTAGTCAAAGATCAGTCAACTGCCAAACTAAATTGTCCCATCATACCCTCTCCCTTTCATAAATTTCTCAAGCTCAGTTTTGAAGCCAGCTAGGTTTTTTGCCCCCCACAGCTACCCTTGGAAGGCTATTATTGAACGTCATTCCTCTGATGGTTAGAAACTTGTGTCTAATTTCAAGTCTAAACTTCCTGGTGGTTAATTTATATCCATTTGTTCTTCTACCTGCATTGGTGCTGAACTTAAATAATCCTTCTCCCTTTCTCGTATTTATCCCTCTGCTGCAATCATATCTCCCTTCAACCTTCTTTTGGTTAGGCTAAACAAGCTCTTTGAATCTCCTCTCAAAAGGCTGGTTTTTCATTCCACGGCTCATCTTTGTAGCCCTATTCTGCACCTGTTCCAATTTGAATTCATCTTTCTTAAACATGGGGGACCAGAACTGCACACAGGATTACAGATGAGTTCTCACCAGCACTTTGTATAATGGTATTAGCACCTCCCTATCTCTATTGGAAATACCTTTCCTGATGAATTTTAGGACCACATTAGCTTTTTTCAAAGTCACATCCCATTGCTAAGTCATAGTCATCCTATTATTAGTCTCTAAATGCATAACTTTGCACTTTCCATTATTAAATTGCATCCTATTCCTATTACTCTAGTTTACAAGGTCCTCCAGATCTTCCTGTATGCTATGCTGATCTTTCTCCGTGTTGGCAAAACCTTCCAACTTTGTGTTGTTAGCACATTTCTGCTTTTTGTGTCAAGGTCAGTAATAAAAAGATTGAATAAGACTGGTCCCACGTCTGAACCCAGAGAAACTCCAGGAGTAGTCTCCCTCCACCCTGACATTCTGCCTTTCACTATGACTCATTGTAGTCTTCCCTTTAACCAGTTCCTTATTCACCATTCTATTTTCATATTAATCCTCATCTTTGCTAATTTAAAGAGTAATTTCCCCATGTGGCAGTGTACTAAATGTTTTACTGAAATCTAGCTAAATTAGATCCACTGTGGTCTCTTTGTCTAAAGAAAATCTGTTATCTTTTCAAAAAAGAGATCAAGGTGGTCTGGCACAATCTATCTTTTGTAAAGTCCCAGTGTATTTTATTCCAATTACCGTTAACATTA
The DNA here is from genome assembly GCA_007922195.1 of Podocnemis expansa. NCBI lineage: Eukaryota > Metazoa > Chordata > Testudines > Podocnemididae > Podocnemis > Podocnemis expansa. The sequence continues at coordinate 2,987,236 of ML682019.1, forward strand.
ATGTCCTTAACTACTTTTTCTTTCAAAATTCTTTTCCAAGGCCTTGCATACTACTGAGGTAAAATTAACAAGTCTGTAGTTATCCAGATCAATTTCTCCTATTTCTTGAAAATAGGAACTATGTTAGCAGATCTCCAGTCATACAGTAGAACCCCTGAGTTTACAAATTCATTAAAAATACTTGCTAATGGGCTTGCAATTTCATTTGCCAATTCCTTTAATATTCTTGGATGAAGATTATCTGAGTTTCCTAATTTAGTCCCATAAGCAATTCAAGTTTGGCTTCTACCTCGAATGTGGTAGTTTGTACCTCCATATCCTCATTCCCAGTAGCGACCCTACTACTGTCCCCAGGCTCATCATTAGCTTCATTAAAAACACAGGCACAGTATTTGTTTAGTTATTTGGCCATGTCTAGATTATCCTTATTCTCTAGCCCATCCTCACTGCTTGGCAGTCCAACTTCTTTTTTTGTTTTCTGTAAGGCTTTAGAATCTTTTTACTGTTGGTTTTAATTCCCTTTGTAGGGTCCAACTCTGCTTGGCTTTTGGCCTTTCTCACTTTATCTCCACATATTCTTACCTCTAAGAGTTCCAAAGGGGCAGCCATGTTAGTCTAGTAAAGCAAAAAAAGCAAGTTGTCGTGTGGCACTTAAAGACTAACAGAATTATTTATCGCATGGGCTTTTGTGGGAAAATATCCCACTTCGTCAGACACTTTGAAGAGGGAGAACTTACAGAATTGGATGAAAATAAATGCAGGGGAGTGTAAGACATGGGATCAGGTCATACTGCAACAGCAAATCAGAGCATTTGTAAGGATTCCAATTAAATTGTGTGAAAGCAGGGCTGATTCATGATTATAGATTCTTTTCACATCATAACAGGTAATTTGACTTCACTCTCCCTCTGCTTGCTGTTTCCTGGAGTTTGAATCCTCCAAGGGATCGAAAGGGAGCTTTTCTTTGATCCCTCCCATCTTCCATCCTTTGTAGGCTTTCTGCTTTCTCTTAATTCCCTGTCTGAGATGCTTACTCCTCCAGCTTGGTCTACAACTCTTGCCTATGAATTTTTCCCCTTCCTTGGGATGCAGACTTCAGATAGTTCCAGCATCTTTGGATGTCCTCTTTCTTAGAAGCAGGTGAAACACTTTTCCAGCAAGAGAAGTGATGTATGTCTGAAGGTAGAAAATAGCCTCTGTTATCTCTCTAAAATTTAAGGCCAACAATGGAAATTTACATAGCTACAGTAACCTGTGTATCAAAAAGGTTCTAATAGTAACATGTAAAGATAAGAAAATCAAATTGTCCTCCTGTGTACACAGCCCTTGAATTGATTTTATGAACTTTGCTCTCTTCTGATGACAAAATTTCTCCACCTAATAATCCTTCTACTCCGTACAGAGTATGTAGAAGGTTCCAAAAAATGTAGAGCTCACCTGGATAGGTCTTACTGCAGTGCTGTTTGAACAATGATCCCTCCAAAATCATGCTGACAAGTTCCAAAAGGATAGCCATATTAGTCTAGTTCAGCTAAACAAACAAGGAGTCTTGTGGCACTTCTAAAGATTAAGAAATTTATACAGAATTGATATAAAAGCTCATGTGATAAGTAAATTTGTCAGTCTTTAAAAGTGCCACACAACTCCTTGTTTGTTTTTCTCCAAAATCCTAATGATCTGAGCCACAAACCTATTGGTCTGTTATGTATCACAAACTTGATTTTCCACAATCAATTTTAAAACTGTGTATTTCCCTGTCTCTGTTAATGGAGGACCTATCTGGCCTTAGTATTTTGGATGTTAACCACTTCACTGGACTCACCATAAATCAGCCAGTTAGAATATGAATTCTTATTCTAAATAGATCTTTTTGTATTAAACTCATGAGTGTAAATTCACTAAAAGAAGGAATCATAACTCTGTGAAAACATGCACAGAGTTTGGCTGCCAGGTACCTCAGGAAAACAGACAGGGCCGGCCCAAGGTTTTCTGCTGCCCTAGGCCAGCCGGGATTTTTGCAACACACCACCCCAGCCAGCGGAGTGGTGCCGCCGGTGGGATCTGGCCACCAGCGGGGAGCACCGTCAATGCTGGTGTCCAGCCAGGGACTGGAGCAGCCCCAGCCCCGCCCTGGGCATCCCCTAATTGTTTGTGCCCTAGGTGACCGCGTAGGTCGCCTCTATGGAAGAACTGGCCCTGAAAACAGACCATAAACTGGATGTTTTACATTTTATGTATCCCTTTAGATGCAGGATACTGCCTCCTGTGCTGTATATAAGGGGCCTGGTTCTCTTCCCACTTACACCAGTTTTACACTGATGTATTGTTGTTGGCTTCAATGATGTTATTCCTGGTTGATGTTGGTGTAAGTGAGAGGGAAATAAGACGGGCATTATGTAAAAATCTTGCATTCCGTTATTACTGAGTGCAGCCATATGGCATGTCACAGTTTTTTTGTGCTTTAACAGAATAACGTCAGCTGTGGCAATACATTTTGTCCAGACAGTTTTGTGACAAGTTATAATGATGAATGCCAGTCTCCCGGGACATATCCATGTAATGAATAATTAATATTTGGACTGTTCATCTTACAGCTCACGGAAAGGTTCATGTGTCCTTCTGATTACACCACTTTAGCTCTTGGGTAGGTAACCTGGTAGATGGATTGGTTCTTTATATGGGCTGGATTCAAAGTATATCAAATTATCTGTACTCCAGGACTATTCAGGCAAAATTTAATCTAATAATCCTATAAGCAAAGAATTTTACTTGTGCCTTTCCATTTTTATTTTTAAAAAGAGAGACTTTTCAGATGTTCTGACTGAAAGTATCAAAGGTATTGGGGAGTTAGAACACTTTCTCATACATACATAAAAGTTAAACTATAAAAGGTAATGCAGCCTCAGTGCAGATGTTGCCAGAGGGAATCATCCTCAGTGAATACAAGGTTAATTCTGAAAGCTATCAGGTGAATAGTGAGAGATTACTTTAAAGTTCAGACTACAAAAAGAAACATTTTTTCCTGTTTCTGGCACTTGTTGCTGCTTTATTAAGCGAAAACGCTAGTTGATTAGTATTCATGGAAACCCCCCTAACTTGCACGAACATGTTGATCTATATGTACATTACGATAAAAGATTTGGTCACTTTAATGCCTTAATTATATTTAATGTATGCAAGACACTGAAAGCGTTGTGTTTTCAGTAGCAGAACATGAAATACAAAGCACAGAGCTAATTAAAAATAGGGTAATTCATGTAACGTGAAACTCATTCTTTATTTCTAAATAAAAAGTTGTTAACACACCTCCATGCTTATCATTTTTCAGTTTATGAGGTAAAGTATCCTGTGAATGCTAATATACATTGAATTTGAAAGAGTAATGTGTACAGATGAATCACTATTGCCTTGTAAGAAAAGGCATTCTGAATAAAATATATCAACACATTATAACTAAAAAATGGTTTGGACTCCAGACTATATTAATGCTTTCTGGTATATCCAATGTTAGAATATTTCGGACTGCAACATTTTTTATGTCACAGTGTGTTGTTTTCTATAAAGGAATATTGTTTTGGGTATGTGAAATCATTTCTTCTTTAGATAAAGAAAGCTGGAAAGTCTTCAAGCCAAAGCAGGATCTTAGGAAAATGTGTACACATTTTGACAGTAATTAAAGCTCCTGCAATGTTCATCATCTCACTATTTTTAAACTAAATGTTTCTAATCTATACCAGCTCTGAAACTATAGTAAGAATGTCTATATGTGTTTAATTTTATCAGAATAACACATCCATCTGTGTGCTTTGTTCTAAGCTTGCTGAGTGAGTTGGAAATAAGGAATGTGCTCTGCAAACTAAGCAAGTTACTACCAGCAAGGTCTTTTGGGTGTTTTTTCAACAAATACTATAAACGGTAGCTGAGGAAACCTACCCAGAGAATTAGTTGGAAAACTTTAGCAGATTAATTCAGTTGTTACTAAGGTAATAATTTCATGGCCAAGTTATCACAAATGCATTTCCACAATAAATACAATTATGTGAACTGACCTGCTTTCCTCTTCTATTTTTCCCCACTAGTTTTATTACTGAAGAGACAGCCCTTCCAAGAAAGGTAAGCATTGCTCTAATATTCATTCCCTTGGTTCAGTGTGGTCATGACACTTTTAGTAGTCTTGTGTGTATATCTGCTGTGACAAATAAGATCTTTCCTCAGTGAGTGTATTAGCATGTGTGTTCTGGCACCCCCGAAAGTTACTTTTAGCTGTTTGTGTTGGTAAACTGGGAAGCCAAATGTAAAATGGAATGTAGTGACTGAATACTCAGATCTTTTGCAAGAGAGAGCAAGCTTTTGGCTTTGATTTTCCAGTCTGATTAATCTTTTAATGAAATTCAGAGTGGCTAATTTGCGTATCTAGATCACATGAAGATTTTTTGTTTGTTGGTTGGTTTTGTTTTAGATGTTTTCTGTAGTATAGCTGTGCACCTTCCAGAAAGTCTGTTCTTGAGGCTTTCCAAAAAGCAAAAGAAGTTACCTCCACATACTAGTGTGATGGCATGTATTCATTATGGTTTCCCAATACGCTTCAGACGCTGCTTCACCAAAACCGTCTAATTAACAAGGGTGTTCAGCTTGCACATAGCATTAATCAAAAAGTTGCTGAAAATGTCTTGATATCACTTTCTGAGACTAAAGTACACTGCTCCATTGTTACTAAAAGGTTATATGAAATGGGTAGCATCTGGTTTTCAAATATAATATTAAAATTTCTAGGAATATCTGAAGCTTCCAGCTAGGAAAGCAATAAGGACATGCTTAACTTTAAATATGTGTTGCATTTACCTCAACAGAAATCCTCACATGAGTAAAATTAAGCATATGTGTAAGTAATTTCCTTCATCACAGCCTGAGAGACCTCATTTTCAAATGCAAAACTGAGTTTTTCTGAAAAGAATAATAATAAACTATCTCATTCTTAGCCCTGAGGGAAAACACTACATATTATAGCAATTAATACTTGCTCTGGATTTTTAATATCTTGAAAATCAAGGCATGCATTTCAGATAAGATTCAATAACAATATCCTAGAGAAGAAAATCATTCAGAGCCTTGAAATAAGAGAGACATCCAGAATGTTCGAGGTTATTTTTAGACTGTTTGAAGGAAAAGTGATATATGTGCAGTAAGTGAGAAGGAAAAAAAGACAACAGGTATAACTGGAAACAATTCTAAAATTTGACAAAACAAAAATGTAAGTTTTAATATCAATTTAAAATGTAATCAAAAACAAATTATGATGAATAATGTCATAAATCTTGATAGGATTATGAATGGCTTCAGGCCCCGTCAAAGTAAGGTTCCAGCGAGATACAGTTATTTCTCTTCCTAACTTGCTATTTTCTTTAGAAATCAATTGAGGAGAAAGATTCATTAAAATGGGGGGGAGGTTATATGCTAAAGACAAGGGGAAATACCTAAGTTATGGATTTACTACTAGCCTGGAGTAAGGGGCAGTGCACAATGGGAGTGCTCCAGTAGCAGACCAGGGACCAAATGATTACATAGGGATCAAAATTCAGTCCTTGAGTCCCTCCTTACTCCAGCTGGGAAGCAATGTGCAGCACGCCATTAAATGTCACGGATTACTTCTCTCTCCACTCTGGGCCTATTCCCCTTTTCTTCCTACTACCCGTCATCTGTGCAGGAAGAGAGGTAACAGGCTTGCAAAGTTTGCTCCCCCTCACAACATTATAACCCATGGCAGAGACCCAAACTTCCTTGTCCAGATTTATTGTGCAAGTGCCCGTGTTGTACGTACTGTAAAGAATAAGGTATCTGTATGGAAACAAAACTGAGGCTTTGTAAACTAGAGACAGGAACGTTCTCCATAAGAGAGAGATTCACCCTGTGCAGAGGTGTATCCACCACTTAAATGCCAGTTTGGTTCTCTTGTGATGGCATTCATGAGACTTAAGGGCTATGTCTATGTCAAACTAAACTCAAACTTATTAGTTCGAATTAACAAAGTGGACTAATTCAACTTAACGTTAAGTCAAATTAGGCCACTTTGTTAATTCGAACTGACTGCCCTTAATTTGAATTTATTAAATTCAAACTAAGGGTTAATCCTAGTCTACATTGTCCTTAGTTTGAACTAACCAGCAGGTTTTACTAATTTGAACTAAGCTTTCATTAGTTCAAATTAAGGAATTCCTTAATTCAAACTAATGAATGCCTAGTGTAGACAGGTACTAAGTTAGTTTGAATTAGGCCTCAATTCAAACTAACTTGCAAGTGTAGACATACTCTTTAATGGGTGCCTGGAATGTATTTCACTTACAAAGTCATATATTACTTTCCTTGGGGCTGTTTGGTCTTTGATAGATCAAAAAATAGTTTAATGTTTTGAGTCAAAAAAGGATATATCCCCTATTCTCCCCCCCATTAATTTAATTTTTCTCAGTTAGATAAATTGAAAAACAAGCAATAATTCTGCATGTGCCAGGCCTTGAAGAAAAAGCACATGTAAATATCCTTATTCGAACCCAAATACATTGAGATATATGTTGAGTGGGTTGAACTCAGCAATAAGATTTTTAAAAATAATCATAGATATAATTCTTCCTTCTCAGAAGAGCCAAGAGATACTTGTTACTGAATGCAGAATGTAGACTGTTTCAATTTTTCTGGGAAGTAATGCTGTATATTCTCTTTACCCAGTTGCATTAGTTTTGATAAATTTTTAAGCCACCCTGTTACATGAAAGGCTTCATCACTCCAGCTTTCAAAATGCACTCTTTATACTTTAACTCCTATTGACTGTTGATGTCTTGCAAACCTCAAGAAAATGCCAAACACCAATGCTTTTCATTTTCCTTTTGCTTGTTCTCTGAGCAGGTTGCATAGTTAGGTAGCAAAAGCTTTAACATGAGGGACCTAAAAACCCAAAAGTCAGTCATATGATTCCTATATTTAGTGTGTGTTTTTGAAGGAGGTGTTCGTTATTTTATAAACAGTGATATTTTAAAGTGTTATGTCCAAGAATATCAGACTCAGTATTGGCAGTTACAAGGTGCTGAATAGCTAGCAACAATTTAAGTGAAAAACTTTAGTTCCTCTGTACCGTGACTGTGGTTATCTTGAGAAACCACGTAGCAGCGCAGCTTTGTGGATTAATGCCTTTGACTCAGTAAAGCTGCTTCAGATTAACAATTCTTTTAGCTGCTGCCATATATTTTTACTCTATACAGTAACAAACATGATTATCACAGATGTACCATGTTCTCCCTTAACCTGTTTCTAATTGGGAGAATCTACAGTATCTGTTCTACAGTCCAGCTGACACTGAAGATTGAAGTGTAATTACAGTACCGGCAATCTCATCTCTGGGAATTACAGCTGTCACCATCGATCCAATTAACCAGGATAACTAACTCTGCTGAGCCAGTCTCGACAAAGCTTTCTTGCTAAATCCAGATTGCTTTATAAGGGGTTTTGTTGGATTTTTGAGGCTTTTCAATTGCCAAAATACTGTTCCTTAAAGAAACAGATAAACGTGGATTTCAGATTAGGGGCTAGAAGGAAAATCTCATTTCATTACATTTTAATAAGTGAAACTTTTAAATGTGCTTCTGAATCAAGGTTTGGAATGAGAAACAATCTCTTAGGAAAATAAAATGGGAGAGAGAGACCTAAAGGGCTGCGTGACATGCAATGTAAGGCAGAATTTGGTTCAGGGCTTCTAGTGAATGGCCAGCACAGTACCTAACAGCCAGGCAGCTCCTATCTTTCTATCCTAAATCTGCATCCAGGAGTTCCTCCAGATTTACACTGATTTGACTGAGAGCAGAATCTACCCCAACTGATGGACATATTCTCACTTTCACTCACCCACCTCCCAATCTCCAATACCTGGATTAGTTTTAGATATGCCCACTTGAAATACACTGTTTATAATGACATCTAGAGGGGGACGTATGAGTCACTGTTACATAGTACTTCAGCCCAGATTTGAAATACAGGCAGGAAGAATCCCTGACTCCAGCAAAAGAAAAAGGTGGGGGAGAGGATTATATATACCCAGGGCTAGCTCTTCTATAGAGGTTACCTAGGTGGTTGGCTAGAGTGCCAAGACTGGGCTGGGGCTGCTTTGCTCCCTGCCCGCAGCCAGATCCCCCCACCAGTGGTGCCGCTCCTTGGCTGGGGCCAGACCCCTGCCCATGACTGGACCCTCACCGGTGGTGCTGCTCCCCAGCCACAGCCTGATCCTGGCGGTGGCACCGTTCCACTGGTGGCCAGGGGGTGCCAAAATCTTTGCTGGCCAAGGGCAGCAAAAAACCTTGGGCCAGCCCTGTGTATATCTCAACACACAATGAATATTTTACACAAGATTCAGCACAAAGACACAGCTTTTGTCAGACATATTGTACTACTAGAATTGGTTAGCATTATAGTGTAGGACAAGGGCAGAAGAACTTCCTTACTCTCTGCTTGGGCTATAGCTGCAACTTCTGAGGCATTAGAAACTGTTCCTTTCCATCCTTTTGGTTGTGGACACTGTATTTGCAGTACCTTTTTCTCATAAAGCACTTCCAATGATTTCATTGGGACTATTCAAGGTGTAAGTTACTATTCTGTATAGGTAAGAGAGCCACAGTCCAGTTTGCAGGACATAGACAGGGCTCTCAATATCTTCTCATATCAATCATATTCCAGAATGCAATCTCCACTAGTTTTAAGGCACTGGAGTGTTGAAGATGGAAATGGAATTATAAAATTAAAATCTAGCTGCTTCTGGAAAATCTCCAAGTGTCTGTAGGTACGGGCTGTGTCATTAGCGTAATTTTGTGCCGTTGCCTTCACTGAAGTTAATTCCAGTCCACTACATCGAGTACTACATTAGAGCTTACAGAAAATGTTGAAATTGTATTGAAGAATGGAGAGAATTTGTGATTTACCCTCTTCTCACGGTTTTCTGTCCAACAGTGTATTATTTAGATTTTATCTGAACTCATCAAAACTGCAAAAAATGAAATATGCTGAGTGGCACCGTTAATGAAGTTGCAATGTAAGATGTGGTGTGTAAATAACTGAAATTGCAAAATCAAGGCTGATCCTCACACATGCCCAAAAGATATATTTCTTTCTTTTTAACGTACCACAACTTAACTTTGATGGGAGTATGCAGAGAGAAAACCAGAAAGAAGTTGCCTGTCCCGTTACAATCCCTAATTACAACTCAGATTGTAATTGTAGCAGAGTGGAAAAGTCTGTAGATCCCTTCAATAACCAGATGGTTCACAAAGCTACCATATGGGCAACTGCCTATGGAGAAATTCACCTATCTGAAGAAAGACAAACACAATGAACTATTTCAAAATATAACCTCCCTTTGCTGAACATGCTATAAAAAAGAATGAATCTAGACAACCAAAATCTGTGGCATTCTTCACTCCTTACTAAAATGACATAGTAACTTTATGTGCAGTACTTTCCTCATAGCTGTATTTATGGTACTACTGAAAGGAAAAGAACACTGGATGTATTCCCTGTGGGACCATATGTACAGCTGCATCTGACTGGTGTGTAAAAATCATCCAGAGGATACAGTGAATGACTGTGCACAGGCCCTTATTCTCACTATAATGTCAAGACATATATTATATAGTCAATATATATTATATAGAACTGTGAAGCTATGTGCCATCAAGAGATGAGATATTATTATAGGAACATAAATGGAGAGTAAGATTGTTTTTTTTTCTTTTGGCATTAGGCATGCGAATGTATATGTCCAAATAAAAATATAGCTGTAACACAATAGAAATTCATGTTTCGTGTTATAGCTGAATCGATATTTAAGGAAGGGTTTAAATATCCCAAGCTTAGCTTAAGCAGCAGAATTGTCAGGTAGGCTTAATCAACCAGAGTTTCATCACCTTTAAAGCTATTATTTTTTTTTTCCTTAACACATATGGGAATAATAATATTTTTAATAAAGGGGTAAATTTATAGACTAGAGGATTGCATCATACTGACTAACAGTTTTAACTGTGAAAGTAATTAACCCTTGGAACAATTTACCAAGGGTCATGGTTGATGCTTGATCATTGACAATTTTTAAGTGAAAGGTGGTTTTCTAGTTCTATTCTAGGAATTATTTAGGGGAAGTCCTGTGTCCTGGGTTGTGCCAGAGCCTAGTCTAGATGGTAACTATATCCTTTCTGCACTTTGAATCTGTGACTGAACAGCTGTGTCTATATATTTGCACCACCAATCAGTGGTTTTACTAAAGTATCCAGCCTTGTGCATCTCGAGAAATCTCAATGGAGCAGAAAGATGGAAATTGCTGAGATCTCGGACTTACGTCACTAGGAGCCATTAAAAAAATAAAACAATGAGAATACAATTCAGTTTTCAGTGTTTTCAACCTACTAAGCATGTATATTTGAAAATTTTTGTTCTCTCTGTAAGCAGCCTGCTGTATACTCTTTACTCAGACAAATCTTCCATTAACTGGACTCGGAGTTTTGCATGTGGCAGAAGTGAGTCATTGGGCCTTAATGAAAAATAAAAGCAGCTAGTTCATTTGTTACGTACCAAGTAGGTCCTGTTAAGATCAGTGAATCTTGCATTTTTGGCACCATAAGTTTGACTAATATGTAACATACTCAGATTTTCTGTTTATGAATCTGCACTAATTGTTCAGGACCAATTTCCTACCCTTTGCTATTATTTTTTTCCTGCTTGTGTGTTCTTACAGTATCTGACAAAAGGCTGTCCCGTTGCATAATTATCTATGCATACCATATCAGCGGCATGCAAGCTAGATGGGAGATTTCCCTGTGTGAAGAACTCTGCTAATCAGTAGATTTTCGGGCAGGTTCTCTCCAGTCCTAGAGATCTGCTTGTTTTTTCCTGTTTCTGAGGGTCAGCGCTGGCTCCAGTACTGCTGCTGGAAAGTTCAAAGTGCACCTCCACTATAGGATTTTTAAGAATAAAGTAGGGCTTGACAAACTACAGGCACCATGTCACCATGGTGCCTGAAGTTTGTAACCTGGCACCTAGCTCCACTGGGAAAATGGTGGCATCTTTACTGGTGCTCAGTGAATTTGGTGGCATTTCAGCAATGGGGGGCTCTGTGCCATTGGTAGCAAGGGGCATCCCAGGTAGGCACCTTGTTTTGAAGCTGGTCACCTAAGTGGCAAACATATACCCCCTAGAAGGCACACATGTATCATTGATTCATTATAATCCAGTAAATTTGCTGTGAGATGATGTGGTCCTATAAATCCCCCCCATATAGTATTATTTAGTGTTTGTATTACAGCAGTGCCTAGCGGCCCCATCTGAGGTCTGAGCCCCATTATGCTAGGCTCTGTACATTCACATAGTAAAAGACAGTCCCTGCCCCAAACAGCTTGCTGTCTAAGGACAAAATTTTCAGAAGCGATCAGAGCTCCCCGAGCTCCGTTCCTATTGAAGTCACAGGTAACACTCTGACTGACGTCATGGAAGCAGAAGTAATCAGATGCAGGGTGCTTTTGAAAATCCCACTCTAACTAGACAACACAGACACGCACACACAAGTATTGGTAGCTATTTAGTACAAATAAGGATCTGAAGCACAAAGAAATGCGATAGTGCGGCTATCATCAGCATGTGGCAGAACGGGAAAATGAACCCAGCTTTCCTGAGTGCCAGGCTAGCACTTTAGTCTTTATCTCCTATTGATTTCAACAGCGGTTCTCTAGGGCTATGTCTACACTTAGAAGGTTAGTTTGAATTACTGAATTTGAACTGATTAATTTGAACCAATAATTATTAGTTCTAATTAAGTTAATTCGAATTAACACAGCCACTCTAGAAACCCTAATTGCAACTAGCATGTCCAGGCACAGGACTTGCTAGTTCAAATTAGGTAGGGGGCACTACTGCATAGGGAAAATCAAATTGTGATTAATTCAAACTAACAGTTCGAACTAACACAGCTGCATTGGGTTAACTCGAACTAATGAGTTCGAATTAACCATCACTTCAAACTTAAGGGAGGTCTTATAGATTCGAAAGAGGCTTTCCTTCGTTCGAACTAAGGGAACTCCTTTGTTCGAACTAATGAAAGCTAGTGTGGACATGCACTAATTTAGTTTGAATTAAGCCTCCTTCATTCAAACTAAATTGTAAGTGTAAACATACCCTAGCTGTTGGGATTGCAGGAGCAGTCCCAGGATTTCTTCCGTTCCATGTCCCCTTTAAGCCACTTCTGTTCAATGACTCGTCTTTGTCATGTGTTTTTCACTGGCAGTTGGGTCTGTTTCATATTTTATTGTTTAGCATTGTCAATTATTGAGTACACTGACTCACAGAAGGGCGTAAACAGAACAGAAACTTGCACAGTTCCATGCCTGCCATGGCTTCGAATGATGACCTTTGTCACTGCATAGTTTAGTGTGCATGTTTTATTAATGTACAGTATCATATTTTGTCATATCTTAACACACGTTGATTCAAAATTTCATATTACAAAGTTCTCTAGAGAAAAATTCAGATTTTTTTCCAAAATGTAGATCCACAATTTACCTGAAGCAGTACAATCTTTTCCACTTCAATACTGCTTTAGCACTTGTTTCTGACCACTTATTGTTGGTGTTGTTTGTTTCCTCTGATATCCTATTAGGCAAACGTCACACATAGCCTTGCATTATAAATAAGAAGTCTTTCTTAACAGTAATTTCTTTTTCTCAAGGTCTACCAAGTGCATTTCACGAACCTAGTTGTTTTAACAATTGATTGAATTCAAAGGAATGAAACAAGATGCAACAGAGGACATTTCCCAAACTGCTAATTGTAAAGGTCATAGACTAAAGTAGATAAACTTCATAAAATGGAGCCCTGCATCCTGTAGGCTGGCTAGGAGAACCTCAGAACATCTTGATCTGAGGAAAGGTGAAAATCTGTGCTTGTCTAATGGCCGATTTTTAGCTCGGAGGGGATCTGTGGTTGTTTTTTGTAATCCCAAACACAGCTGTTTGGTTAATTGGAAAGACCTTTTAATAAAGTTGAATGGTGGATGCTTTTCAGGTAAGGGAATTCAGCAACTGAAGCCTTGCTTTGGCACTGAAGCAACGACACTGTTTTATCCTAACAGCATATTCCTTTTGGAAACAAATGTTCCGCCTTATGCTTCGCACTGGTGATGTCAAGATGCATGGACTGGTAAAAATTACATTAATTTTAATATCACCAACATTACTGTCAACATACTTATTTTTAAATGATGCCTCAAGCAGTTTGTGTCAGAGTGGAGCCCAGCAGCATCTCTCACAAGGCCCACCCAGGTGAGGATTGCTGAGGCAGTCATTAGCCTGTCATGCTTACAAAAGTGCAAGGTCAGAATAGCTTTCTTTCATAACACATGTGCCAGCTCGCTCTATGACTGTAATCCTGTTATCTCTATCCAAAGTTTTGTTTTCACTCATATCCACACGTGTCTAGACTCCAACCCTTGCAAACCTTTGCTCACACATGTAACTTTTATTGCTTTGAGAAGTCCCTTTGAAAGCAATGGATTTACTTTTAGTAAACCCAGCAGTATAGGATCTGTTCCATGTTCTGTACACAAACCTTCATACATTCAGTTCACACACTTTAGTTGTATATTTATTTTATTTTCCTGCGTTAGGAAAGCTGTGGTAGAAAAGTCCCATCCCCCCCACCTCCGACAGTCAGCTTTAATATAAGCTAAGAAACTAGAACAAAGTCATCATGAAGTCTAATGCATTTGAACATTTGGCCCTAGGACCTGTTATTACTATATCAGTGAGATAAAGGACTGTGAGAGAAGGCCTACAGCACAGAAGAAGAAATGTTAACCCAGCAAAAGTACCCTTTTTTATTTTAAAGAAATATATTGCACATGTACTGAGTTCTCAAACATGTTCAGGCTGTTTTTTGAGAAAATGTAAAGGATTAATTTTAAAGTGAAATATGATGGTTTAAACTGTATTTTAATATTATGGAAAGCATTTTCATGTTGTAAATCTAAGTTTGCAGGAATGAACCTGTTTTTACAGTAATACTCCTGGCGTCATACAGATTAAGTGAGATAATGGTGAGTAGAGATGTGCGAATCAGCATGATTTCAATTTCAGAGAGTTGGTGTACTTTTTCTTTTTAATTTGGTGCAGATCACGTAGGTTCTACTCTCCAAAATTATGTTGTGAACCTTGTACATGCCCAAAAACTCAAAGCAAAAGTTAATTATGGCCATCAAGATATTGAATGGTAACAAAGCCATGAGAAAGAATTCAGTTGCCTGTATGTCCATCTGGAACCATAAATTAACCTCAGTTTGCTCAGAACTCAACTTCATTTCTGGCATACAGAGAAGACCATTCTGCAGTCTAGACCATCTTAGCCCAATCAATGTGCCTCCGGTGCACTATGGATCAGTGCTAGCCGAGATGGCCATTACTCATGCCAATGACACAACAAGCGTGGCATTAACGTGCACAACCACTTTAATTACTGTGTCAGCTGGCTAACAGCTTAATTTAAGTCGATTTAGATTTATTGTGTAGACATGCCTTGATACTTTACTAATCTTTCTGCTAGTTTTACAGTTGCCTTTATTTATTGAAAAATGCAGAGAATTTTTTAAATGATTTAATTGCCTTCAGTCAACTCTTTACAAATGAATTTGCTTTGAATGGTTCCAAGCCCCTTTTGTGTAAATTTTCCACAGGCATCCAAGGAAATGGATATATCTCAGGTGCGTTCATACCTATGCAGAGGGCTATCAAGAGGTTTATGCACTACTTAAATCCCATGTACACCCTCAAAATACACCTAAAGAGTGCTCAAATGGGACGTGAGTGGTACACAGGCTTTGAGTTAGCTCTTTGTGTGGGGTAAATTTCACCCAAGGTGAGGTGTGGGAACTACCCTGGTATTCTTTATTTACTTATAGATATTGAGAATGAGATTCTCATCCTCTCTTTGGCACTTTCATACAAGATGAAAAGGCTAGAATATCATAAAGGAGTTCTAAAAGACGCTGGTCCTACTGGGGGAAAATTCCTAGCACAGTCCTGCTAGACAGATGCAGGCTGTCTTCGAAGGACCCTTTTGTAAGCTCTGGTTTAGAGGTTCCCGGGAGTGGGAGGGGAGTGTCATGACCAGGAGTAGTTAGGTGGCAGTACACAGGAGGACAGAGATGGTGGACAATACTTTCAAAGCTCTATAGCACTATCTGAGTTACTCCAGGGGTTGCTTCGTCACAGAATTAGTAGGATACAGAGAATGATTAACCTTTGATCCCCTTCCCTTGAGCTGAGAGGTCTCTGCTGTTCCTGGCCTGTGCATCTGAAAAGTTCTTACCCTAAGTGACTACCTGAGTTGTTCCAAAGACGCAGCCACGTTAGTCTAGTTCAGCAAAACAAGCAAGTAATCCTGTGGCACTTAAAGGCTAACAAATTATCTAATGAAGTGGGATTTTCTCCCACGAAAGCTCACAAAATAAATAAATTTGTTAGTCTTTTAAGTGCCACAGGACTCCTTGTTTGGTTTTCCTGGGTAGCGTAGTGGAGGTGCAAGGGACAGGAAACCCTAGATACTGGGGGAGGCTTAAAGAGAGAGAATAATGGGGAAAGAGTGATGTTTAAAAGGCATGAGCCTCCAAGGGAAATGTTCAGTGGTTGTAGCTCCTCATAGCCTGCTTTGGACTTAACTGTCTTGAACAATTTTGTATCATCTGCGAATTTTGCCACTTCCCTGGTCCCCATTTCCATATCATGAATGAATATGGTGAATGGCACAGGTCTTAACATGTATCTTTGGGAGAATCCCACTGTTCACCTCTCTCCACTGTGAAAACCAAACATTTATTCCTACCCTTTGTTTCCTGTCTTTCAACTAGTTACAGATCAATGAGGCAATCTTTTCTCTTACCTTGTGGCTAGTAAATTTCCTTAAGAAGTTTTAAGTGAGGGACCTTCTCAAAGGCTTTCTGAAAATCCCTGTATTCTGTGTTAAGTTATGATGTCACTTGTGGAACATTGCACATGGTGGTTATAACTGGAAAACTGTTACATTAGTTGCCCTGGGTGTCCTTTTTAGCGGTTGGCAGCTGTCTTTTACACTTCTACATTCAGAAGATGAGAAGGTGGAGGTAGCCCTGACACTTGGGTTTAGGTGTTCTAAGAAAGTTCATCTGGTATCTTCATGGCTGTTGTGCTACAGCCATATCTGTTGTTAAATAAATTAGAGAATAGGGACTTAAGTTATATTTCATATTGCAATATGTCTGCCTAGGTAGTTGCATCATATGGGAGTGAGTCATTTGGGGTTAGGGTTTTATTGTGAAGAGGAGGATTTAATACTTTTGGGAGGGGAAGATAGGTTATTTCCGGCTATAAAAAAGATTAAGCTGAACAGCCAAGAGGCCCTTCTATCCTTAGGATTTAGGCACTGGGGGAGGAAGCGTCAGCAAATAGAAGCCTGGCTCCAGGAATGAGCTTTAGGCTACAAACTTACCTGCTTGTTTGTGATGCAGTTTAGCAGATAACTCTTGCATAATGGTCATTTTTGGTTGTTGCAGATATTTATTGTTTTGTACTTTTCCATTTGTCTCTCCTTAGTTTTTTTAAGGGATATTTTATTCCCTAAAAAGTCATCAGGCAGAAATGTTCATGGAAACAGCAAATTTTTAGATTGTCATTGAGTTTGTACAAAAAATGAATTTTAAAAACATACAGAATGTGCCTGCATGAGAAATCTGATTCAAAGAGTGATTCTCACCCATGAAAGGAAGGAGAAGCTATGTGCGTTCTCATGAAAGAAAAATGAAGCTATGTACCCTAGATGACAACTAAAACTCATTGACGCATCTTGAATATCACAAAGAACTGCTTTCAGTGTACAAAACTAGAATTATTTGCTTGATTGCAGAAGAATAACTTGTAAACTGCCCATGGGCAGATCTTTAAGTTCTTTGAGCCCTGCTCAGATACATTCAGTATTAGGTGTCTATGTGCCACAGCACACGATTGGCCAGAACTTCTTTTAGCCTTAGCCTGTCAGCACAAGGCTGGCAGCCACCGCCCCCTGGCCATACACATGGCCCTAGCCCTGCTCCTCCCCAGTTCCTTTTTTTCCACCCTCAGCGACGGTTATGGAACAGCCTGTTCTTGCCTTATGCAAGGGCTATCTCTTTGCTCTGTTTTACGTGTATTTTTCACTGGAAGATCTGTTTGCGGACCTCACCAGCGCTCCTACCGTGTCCTTCCAACGGAAACCTCAACACGAGGGACAACCCCATGGGAGGTTTCTTAATGCCTCTGTGAGCTTCATGGAGTATATTCTGCTCTATTTGCAGGTCTTTTAAATGAAGGACTTGGGAAGACAGGGAGTGATATAACGTGCATAACGTGCCTAGGAACAGGTCCCGCAGCTGACGCTGCGGCTAGGGCTGAAGACTTTCCGAGCTACTGTGCGCTGCGGCATGTAGCCCTCTCAGCGCTGCTCTCCAGCTGTGAATAAAAGCCATGATTGGCCTCTAATTTGGCACCACGTGCTTGGTTGGCACCAAGCCCTCTCAGCGCTGCTCTCCAGCTATGAATACAGCTGCAGTCGGCCTCTAAACTGGCACCGTGTGCTCAGTCGGCACCGGAGCCTCTCAGCACTGCTCTCCAGCTATGAATACAGCTGCAATCGGCCTCTAACCCATTACTCTCTGCTTGGTCGGCACCGGAACCCTCTTGGCGCTGCTCTTCGGCTATGAATAAAAGCTGCAATCGGCCTCTAACTCGGCACTGTGGGCTTGTTGGGCACCAGAACTCCATTAGCATCACTCTAGGGCTATGAATGAAAGCTGTGATCAGCCTCTAATTTGGCACCGCGTATTCAGTTGGCAACATAGTCCTCTCGGAGTCACTCTCTGGCTATGAATAAAGCCATCGCTGGCCCCTAACCCAGCACCACGTGCTCGGTTGGCACCGGAGCCCTCTCGGTGCTGCTCTCTGGCTATGAATAAAAGCCACAATTGGCCTTTAATGCGGCATCACATGCTGATTTGTCAGGGGAGCTCTCTCGGCACCACGCTCCAGCTGCGATTGGCATCATATTTGGTAAAGAAACGGCTGGAGCATCTGAGCTCCACGATTTGGCAGCAGTTCTGCTTGCCAGTCGGCACCAAGACTCTCTCGACCCCACTCCGCAGCAGAGCTCAGATAAGCGCGCTCGGGGCCAACTCTGGCACTGAAGTGAGCACCTGGAGCCTATCACGGTGCCACCCCCGCCAGAGGCCTTTGAAGTGGCAGAGGCCCTTCGGCTCCTGAACACGGCATAGGCTGCCAAATCAAATGGTAAGTCCATCTTCCTTCCTCCCTCCACTTTACCCAGCACCAGGGGGAGCCACTCACTACCTGGGCCCACGCCACTGCAAAACTACAGGCCCCAACCCCTATGGTGCCAACATCCTTGCCTCGGCGCTGGAAGAGATCTGAGAGTGCATTCCTCAGGCCCAGCCCCTTAGTGGAGGGTCCGCAGCACCACGTTCTTCCCGACACTGCACTCGAAACCGCCTACCTCCTACTGAGGGCCAGGAAGGGGAATCCCTACTTGGTGCCATGGCCCTGGTGAGGGCACCCCAGTACCAGAATTGTCCCTTCTCCCAACAACAGCCACAAACAGAGGCCAGAGTCTTACAGAGAAGACTCTACCACACTTGAACCCCTTCACCAGGCCACCGTCTACCTGGGTCAGGGTCATACCCCTCGAGGGAGACCAGGACCCCCTATTTGACCTGGGGTACAAAACCTCTCCAATCACCATTATATTCTCCCCCTTCGTACTCATGTCCTTGACATTGCTGGGACACACTGGCCCAAGCCACCCTGATTCACCCTGGGTCCTCTAGGAGTCCCAAAAGGTTTGACCTCCTGGTTTAAAAAAAAAAAAAAAAAAAGCCTATTCAGTTTTCAGTTTTTCAGCTGAGGACTCCTAGCCATCCGGCCTTGGTTAAAAGATTCTCTAGACGTGTGGGATGCTATGAAGAGTTTCAGCAACTTCCTGCCACAAGAACACTTGGAGCATTTGAATGGCTTCATCAAGGAAGGTGCCTTGGCTTCTTGCCATGCCTTTACAGTGGCTGTTGATGCCTCAAACACAGCCAGCTGCAGCATTGTTATGGCTGTAGTTACGCCCTGAGCAACCTGGCTTCAGGATCTTGACCTCTCCCAGGACTTACAGTAGGCCATGTTAGATTTTCATTTAGAGGGACAGTCTTTCTCTTTACCTGCCCACTTACTCCCTGATCCATGGCAACTGTGTCCACAGGTCGGCCCTCAGACCCCTGGGTATGCTTACTCCCCAGGTGCTTCAACATTCCCAGTCTACCATGACCCCTTGAACACATAGAGGAGGGGTCCTTGTTGTATTCCCCCCCCCCATACAAACAACCAAAATGGCAATCTTTTAGGAGCCTTTGGACCATGGGATGATGGTCCCCTTTCCTCATTATAGGTGATCACCTCCAACAGGGTCTTTTCTCCCTCCATCAAACCCTTGAACGTCAGAGTGGAACCCTAAACGCTTTTGCTAAATGCCCCCTCACAATCAGCCTCGGGACACCTCTTCCTCCTCTCCGGTAACAATGTGCCTCCCTCTTCCCTTCCCATACCCTTCAGGTCAAGAGCCAGGCCTCCAGAGAATTCTCCTGTCATGCACTTGGTTCCAGTTGCATACGCCCTTGGAGCGTTGGTGGGAATCTGGAGGTCATAGAGGTATGTGAAGTGGGCACATGATGACCCTGCAAAAACAAAAAACAAAAAAAAGAAAAAAAAAAAACCACTGTAGCCCTCTGGGACAAGGGCAGGATGCCTATACTTCTGCCAACTCCTTCCCAGTCAGGCACACTGAAAGGGTATGCTCCCATGTTGCTATCCCGAGAGCGCTCCTTATCCATGTCAGCCTGCAATGGATTGGGGGGGGGGACTATTGCGGGATGATGCTCCGCACCCCCTAGGTGACGGGTAAGAGGGCAAGCTCATACCTCTTAGTCCTCTATCTTCTCCTGCTTCGACTCCCCAGGCAGTGCCCCCTTTAATATCGGGGCCATGCTTTTCAGACTCGTGTTAGGCTTTTGCCTGAGGGATCCTCAAGTCTCACCGTAGGGTTTTTTGCCTTTTCAGCTCCTCCCCCTCCTTCCCAGGGACCTTCACCACTTTACACTGTTTTTGCTGTCCATGGGTGGACCTCAGTTTAGCCCTTGACTGGAACCTCTTCTGCTCTGGTGCCTCCATCTAACCATCCAAGGGTCGCTTTCCCCTGAAAACCCTAGGCAGCCATCTAGGAGCTTCCTTGATCTTTCTATTGCACCCCTCTCCTCCCTAGAATTGCTACAAAGGGAGGTAGTAAGGGATAGAGCTCCTAACCACCAGCAGTATTCATACACCTGAGTGAGCCATTTGAGGACCTGTGGTCTTCAGAAAGAATAGACTCAAATCGAATCATAGGGTTGGAAGGGACCTCATGAGATCATCGAGTCCAGCCCCCTGCGGCTTGAACCCAGGACCCTTTGCTTATTAAGCAGAGGTGCTAGCCACCAAACTATTTGCAGGTCAGGGTGGCTCTTCTGCAGAACTCTGGCCCAGGGAAACTTACAAACTCTAATAGGCTGGAGAGCCTGACACCTTATGGGTGACTATTTCATCAAGTCCCTTCTTGCCCTGCAGTGTTCCTTAAAGAACACAGCAGTTCTTCCTTATTTTCCCTAAGTATAGGTTGCCTTATGCTTTTCTCCTCTTCCTGGGATCTTTCCCTCTTTCCTCCTCCCACCTGGGACTCACCCACACCTTACCCTCTCCAATACGTGGGCTGGCGCACCAATAACACTCCTTTCCCTCGGAGCAGGCATTATAGACCATGTCCGACTTGTGTCGTGCCTAAGTTGTTGTCTTCTCTCCTGATCAGGATCTATGCAAGATCCCTCGTAGTTGGCACATTGTAGCCGGGACCCAACACCTGCACCTGCCACCAGAGATGAGTCAGCCAGCTATGTTATGAAGGTTGACTGCCTCTCCATAGAAGTGAGAGGCGAAAATACCTTCAAAGCCACGTACCCCCTTCCAAACACTCCAGTTCTGGAGTTTGGAGGCACAATTCTCGACGCGGACCTGACCCGTCTACAGAGACGGCAGATACCCCTTCCCTCAATTCAGCACACTTCCCCCTACATGAGTCCACATACCAGGAGAGTAGAGTAAAGGGGCAGGGGATAGAAATGCACACCCAACTCTGAAGTGGCGCAAGACCCCCCCCCCATCCCACCATGGTTTCACACCACCCCTGCTTCAGGTCAGCCCCCCCTTTGGTTGGGGACGACCTAACATGGGGAATTCAATCACTTTTCCCCTAGTTTCTCTCCTGATACTAGGATGGGTGTACCTAATGGTTCCCTTTTTTACTACTATAACCTTGCTCAAGGGTTACCTCTAAAGAAGGGCCCTTCTGAGATGTCCACTTCTCTCCTTATGACAACCTCCCTGAAGGAGTGTCTCTGACATTTCTGGGCCCCAGGAATGGGTGTGCCAAGCATCTAGGCATTATTTGGGGCCCTCCTTCCAGGACCTCTATTCCCATGTGTCAATGGATGGAGGGGCAGGGGTCCCCACCCACTCCTTCCTCATTATCCTTCTTCGTGCATTAGCTCCCTTATGGAGTGAGGGCGCCCCTTATCTATCCTACCCATGGCATCTCCTGCCTGTACACCAATGGGGAAAGGCCTCCCATTTGGCCAAGGGATGAGGTGTTCCCCGCCCCAGTCTTGGTTAGCATCTTAACCGAATTGACCTTCCCCTTTTGGCGTTGAGGTGGCAAGGGCGGCAATTATTCCACCTTTGTCCTTCGCCTGCAGCTGTGGGAGTCTGTTGCCCTGGATCACAACTGCCTTTCTCAGGAGTCGATTCTTCTAGGAAGGGGCAACCCTCCTACACTAGACAGTCTTGCTGGTGACAAGGATGTTCTTTGCTGTTATGATATAGCAAATTCCCCGACAATGAACAGGGGACTGCCCCTGTTGGAGTTATAGTCTCCTGACAGAGTGGGAAATGACCCCTCGGCACTCTCATGCACGCCTTCTCTTGAAGATCTTGCACTTGGTGTGTCCATAGGCGTTCGCCTGGTGGCCCACTGCTTCTTCACCCAGTTTTGCATGCTGTGCTGTTTGTGGGTAGCCGTGCTGATGGCAGATATGGTCCTAACTCCGCCCACTTTCCATAGTACATCTAACAGTCACCTAGTACTGAATGTATCTGAGCAGCCCTTGAAGAAGAACGGTGGGTTACTTACCAGTAACCGTCCTCCTTCGAGATAGGCTGCTCGGATTCATTCAGACCCCTCCCGCCATTCCCGGTACTTGGAGTTAGCGACTAATGGGAACTGGGGAGGACCAGGGCTGGGGCCATGTATATGGCCAGGGGACAGTGGCTGCCAGCCCTATCCTGACAGGCTAAGGCTAAAAAAAGTTCTGGCCAATCGTGCGCTGTGGCACGTAGACATCTAATACTGAATGAATCCGAGCAGCCCATCTCGAAGAAGGACGGTTACTGGTAAGTAACCCACTGGTCTAGCTAGATTACAGGCTGAGTTAGCGTTACAGTTAGCTCCTGCTAGAGCTGAGACTAAGTAATTCAAGAAGAAACCGTGTTGCCTCGCTTGATAGGATGTTCTTGGTACTTCTCATGATGGAAAGTCAAATGAAATGAAAGTAGTTTTCACTGTATCCAGTATTGAATTCCAATACTGCTTGTAGGCAATAAAGATTAAACATCAAGTCACTTGACTACTTCCACCAGTGCTGCCTGAAAACAAGGCTGAAGGATCATATGTCAAACACAAACGTCCATGAAAATGAAGGTATAAAGTCATTTCAGATGATAGGTCATGTGATGGGATGCCCAAGATTACTATCTGATCAAACGAGTCAAGAAAACTGCAGGCATGGAATGCTTTAAAGAGTCTCTTAAAAGTATGCACCATTTCTACATATATTGCAGAGCAGATTGCAGATAACACAATAGAGGGCAGCAGCGGAAGACAGCAATCTGTGACTCAGAGATCAATGTACTTTGCATACCAGTGATAAATCTGTATGGGGAAAATAAAACCTAACAAGACTGCAGATTTGAGCCAACAGGAGTAGATTATCTGAGACCGATCCTGTAATAACGGAACATATAAGCAGTGGAGAAACTTAGGAAATGGCAATGTAGATTCCTCCTCCATCTTCAACCTTAAGTAAATCTTCTGCTAAAAGATTTCTTGCTGAAGTCATCAAGAAAACCGTTTCCCCCATTCAGCATTCTTCAGGCATCCAGCATTGTGCTAGATTACATGAACCCCAAAGTAAAAAAGCCTCTATTTTTCATAATCCAAGAGCAATGCAGAAAGGTATCTAAAATTCTTAGATGTTAATGATCAAAGATATTCATAACACAGAAATAGACATTGGGACAGATCCTGATCTGGTGTACATTCCCTTAGCTAAGGAAATGCCCATTTATTATTGTTTTCTTAAAAATCCATTATTTTTAATCTGAGAACATCTCTGCACCTAATTAAAATGAATTAGGTTAATTCTTAAAACACAATCTAATGTCTTTTATGAAAATGGCTCTTGTCTAAAAACCTGCTTCATTTTTAGAGTTAAACAATTTACTGTGAGTAAACCAAGAATAATCTACTGCTAGAATCAGAGCTCTGGGTAATGGATATTTTCCAAATGTAGATTATATGCACTTTAAGCATCTGAGCATCAGAAAACTAAGTTAAAATAACTATCTTGTGAACTATGGCCAAAACAGAACAGTAGTAGCTGGTACAAACTGTGAAACTTGATTGGGAGGGAGAGTCATTGGAAAGGTTTAATTCTGAAATGGTAAGTGTGCATGAGGGGCACATGAAGACAGAATTATTACCATGTCCAGCTTTTCATGCCCTGTAGAAGCAAAGATAGTAATTTAAATCCATTTTAATTTACCAGTCATGCATTCTGGGGTGATGGACTTTGGCAAGAATATGACTTGTTTAACGATTACTAAATGAGCCTCACTGTAAAATAATAAAATAAAATCCACTTTCAAATAAATTCACTTATCATTCTCATTATATAAGACTAAAGGATGCCTTGAGATCAGTGGAGAACTGTCATTTGCAATACTAACATTTACTGAATGAGCAAAGATTATGCTGACCTGAAAACAATACACAAAAAAAAAACCTTAGGTGATCACATAGATAAATGTACCAGTCTTTGATTTGGAGAGCTGTAATCTGACTGATCTAACATATAGTAGTAATTCACGATTGTCACCCAAATATTCTTTTAGAGATATTTACTGGACCTCCCAATTGTAATTGCTGAGATTTCACATAATGTAATTTGAAATTGGTATAACCTCAGTGCGTCACTTTAAAGATGAAGCTTTACAATTTTTTAACGAGAAATTCACACACTACGCAGATTTTTGCACAGGTAAGATTCTTGATTTTTATTTTCATTGAATGACAACGTGTTAGCATCAGTATTTTCCAACCCATATGTTTCATAACCCTATGAATGATAAAAGAAAATGATGTTTATTAAATATATGCACTAATATTTTACCTTCTACTAATTAAGGCAATCCTAGTACCAAAAACACCACCTTAGCATTCAAGTGTGGCAGCTGTTGGGGAGTTTTTTTTTGTTTCTTCTTGGTTTTAACTGCTCTTTTCCACTTATTTAGATTGTTGTCTGCATGTAATACCGCACAGTATTCTGCATTTGAAGTTGGTAAAATAGAAAGAATATTAAGTTAGCATACTGAAGTCAGCACATTATAAAAATCATCTTCAGCACATAAAAAGTGTGACTCGTTTATGTAATTTTTGCTGTCAAATGATGTTTGACAATAATCATATGATAATGAAATGTATAATTAATAATAAAAATGTCAGCATCTGTTAGCCTGTTAATACTGGCTGATTTTGAGTGTTCTATTTGGAATGTGTAATCATTAACTTATATTACATTAAAATCCCTCAAATACAATCTGCTTTCATTAGTTACTACTGTAAGCTGGCACCATGGTGTACAGCGGAGGTGTTTTTTTTGTTTTGGTTTGGTTTTTTTGTCTATAACCAAATTTTACAAATGTTGTTAAACCTACTAAAATAACCCAAATGTCCTATCAGCAGATGGATCAGATTTGCTGGCTGGATTGCTCTCAGCTGTGATTGATTGGCCATCTAAGCCTGAGCTCGTATCACTTATTCATTGGAACAGTGACTCTCTCCATAGGCACTGTCTGTCTCCTGAGGCCCTTCCATGCACTAACCTGCTTTTTTGCTGTTTACTTCCATGTTGCATAAATACAGTGCATTCAGAGACCCGTGCAGTTTACAGCTGCAGCACAAATTTCCTTGAATTTTCAAGGCTAAATTCCACAGTCACACAATGAATGTTCATAAACCTCCACAGTCATAGCTCTGCTACTTAGTAAGAGGAAATGCATAGTCCAGGTCTTAAAATCAGATTTCCATAAAGGTTTGACCAGTAACCAGATGTCTTCACAAAATGAAAAACTTTTTTTTAACATTTAACAAGAGAAATATTGGACACCAGGGACAGTTTGTTGTGTGGCAAACAAATAGAGGCTGTAGCAGAGGAGAAATTCCCATGCACGTGCTCTCATACCATCTGCAGAGAAAATCCTACATATGGGGCTAACTACAAGGAATTGCAGAAAAGAACCCTATAAAGCAAGTCCGCCTGTCTTTTAACATGCAAATTAAAGGCATTCTGTAGTGGTCCGAAAACTCTCCAGGGATTTGCAGTGGCCATCTGAAAGCTGCTTAGCTTCACAATAACATGACCCGGTGAAAACATCTGGTTTTGGAAGATCTCACAGAAATATCCCATTCTCTCAGCCTCAGCTGAAATGGGAAGCATTTTGTCACTTTTGTGTTTGGAGTCTGTTGGTGGTATGCGTACCTTACAGTCCTTCGCTGAAAAGCCATTCAGTCCTATTGAAAACAGTGGTATCAGCAACTTAGCACAAAGACCCACCCCCTTCAGCTCGCTAAAATCCAGTATTTAAACAGTCAGGATAAATGCTAATGTTTATTTTTAAATAATCCATAAATTGTGGATCTTGCACTGTTTCTTAGCAGTTGAGATGCTTTTTTATTTTGCCATATATTAACGCTGTCCACCAAAAGGCTATGGTCCTCTGCTGATTCTGTTGGTAGAGCCTGAGCTTTAAGCTTCCGGATGAAACCTGACACCTTTCCCCTTTTTTTTATTTTTTCATTTCTTTACATTTGATTTAAATATATAAAATAAGCACAACTGCAATCCCAGGCAGATCTGTTTCAGTGAATGCAAGGAACAGATAAGGGTATATATTTGAGGGTTAATATATAATTTACAAGTCAGAACTAAAAGGTTATAAAAATATACTAATTACTTAAAGAAATAAAGGAAATCCAAGATTAATGCTAACCACAGTAATAAGCCATCTTTCTTCATCTTACAGTGACATTGCTATATAAATGAAAAACAATCGATCTTTCCTTGTATTTAATTAAAAGCAAATGGCAATGCCATTTTAAAACACGATAATATATAATCAGTCACGTCATTTGGTCTTAGCATTTAAAATGTTTTCTTCTTTGTATCAACTTCCTCCTTTGAACATAGCCCAGTCATACTATACTATTGGCTAAAAGGGAATAACATCTATTGACTTCAATGGGAATTATATTCACATAGCCAAGAGAAGACCGTGACCCAAATAAGACTGTAAAGGCTTTTGTAAACCTAAAAACGCAGAAAGTGACACAATTAACAGGCCTTTCAAAAGCTTTGTTTTTACATGAACTGCTTTTTTGTTGCATAATTTGTTTGTGGTAATAGCTTGGGATAACTTTTTTCAGGCAGGCTATATTGTATTACTAGTGAGCAGGGAGAGCTTCAGAGTTGGATGCAACTCCAGTTTTAAAACAGTCTAAATTTATTAGTTTTATTTTATTTGTTTACACCAGTAATTCAGTGCTGGCTACAAATAAAGGCCTGATCCAGTGGCCACTGAAGTCAGTGGAAAAATTGCAATTGACTGCGGTGAGCTTTACAGCAAAAGCCCTATATCAAGCAACCATGAAGCAAAAAACTAATTTTAAATTCTCAGAATTAAATGGATAGAAGCCTGGCATGATGCTGGTACTATATCATGCTCACTGTATCAGAAGTTATTATTTTGTGTTCCCTCACCCCCTGTTTGTCAGATTATGAGCCCCTTCAGGCACGGACTATCTTTTTTATGGTACTGTGCATACGGTAGTTAGCACATTGGAGCCCTGATCCCTCGTTGGGGTGCCTTAGTGATATCCTGAAACAAACTATTAATTCATTAGTAAGTGTGAGAGACCAGAGCAGACTCTGTAATCATAATAAGCTCAGCTCCCTAAAAATGTAACTTTCTGCAATGATTGCTTGGCCATACAGACTTCACAGTCATAGCAGGGACAGTACGTAGGATCTTCTGCTCCCAGAGCAAAGCCCCTATCACAGTCTTCCTTAGCAGCAACAGAAGTATGGATTATACCAGCTCTAAGTTAGTCCCCAGTGAGGCGAGTGAGATGAATGTGCTTAGCATGGTAGTTCTGAAACTGTGACCTGTGTGGGGTCTTCCAAAGTAGCCCACCACTCCCCTTCCATTGACTGCAGGAAGGAACTGTTGCCTAAGGACCCAGGAGGAGTGCTTTGCCATGGGGCTGCAAGACCAGTGCAGGCTGCTTGCTGCACCCAAGGGGACGGGAGATCAACCCTCCTCTTCCCTGGCTCCAGCAGGCAGAGCCGGCCCAAGGGTTTTTTGGTGCCCTTGGTGAACTGTGATTCTCCCCACCCCACCCCCAATGCCGCCCACAATTCAGTATAGAGAAAAATAAGTCTGACCGGCTGAGGGGTGTGGGCTGAGCAGTGGCCTGGACTGAGCCGCAGGTTGCACCACATGGGCCAAGCCGCGCACACTGGGCTGAGCTGCATAGGCCAGCCCAGGGGTGCAGGCTGAGCAGCAGCCCGTGGGCCATATTGAGTGAGCGGCAGGCCAGGCTGGGCCAAGCCATGCAAACCGGGTGTTGAACCAAGCCGTGCCGGGCCAGGCCAAACCATGTGAGCTGCACCGAGTCGGGCTGGACTGAGCCATGCCACGCGGGCCAGGCCAAGCAAGTCCTGTTGGTGGGTCGAGTGCAGTGCCAGGCCAGGCTGGGCCAAACTGCACAGGCTGCGCCAGGCCAAGCCAAGCAGGCCCCACTGGTGGGCTGGGCCGAGCAGCAGGCCACACAGCAGGCCTTGCTGGGCAAAGCCGCACTGGTCAGCCATTGGGCCAGGCCAGCCTGAGCGGGTAGTTGGGCTGGGCCAAGTGGCCTGGGCCAAACTGCATGGGCTGAACTGGGCCATGCTGGACTGAGCCTGTGGGCTGGACCTAGCCAACCAAGCCCTGTTGGTGGGCTGGGTGCAGCGCCAGGCCAGGCCAAACTGGGTGGGCTGGGCAGGCCCCATTGGGCTGGGCTGAGGGGCAGAGCGGACAAGAGGCTGGGCTGAGCAGACCACGACAGGCAGGGCTGAGCCATGCTGTGCCGCATGGGCCAAGTGTGTTGGGCCAGGTACCATGTTGCACTTGCCCAGGCTGAGCTGCATGTTGGGCCGAGCCACATGCACTGCACTAACCCTGGCCAAACCACGTGGGCTGCATTGAGCCAGGCTGCACCGAGCCATGCCAAGCAGGCCTGGTTGGTGGGCTGGGGCGAGGTGGGGGGCATGGGCCAACCAAGTACCGCTAGCTGGCCAGCTGCTCTGGGTGAGCAATGCTGCAGCGGGCTGGGCCAGCCCCAAGCTGGTTGAACCATGGGCTGGCCAAGGGGCCCCTGCCACTCCCACCCTTCCTCCCTCCTTGCCCACCCAAGCCTGTCTAGTCTCCCTACCTCCTCTCCCACCTTGCTCTGCCCTGGGCTATCTACCTATGAGGAGCAGGGCAGGAACTTTAAAATAGGCTCAGTGGCCCCAGCCTAGTGGCCCTTGGCACCCCCTAATGTTTGGCACCCTAGGTGACCTCCATGGTGGGATGGGCCCTGCCAGCAGGTAGCATGGCTAAGTGCTCCACCTGAGTTTCTAGGCCCTGGGTGGGGTCTCTGCTGGAGCCAGAGGGAGGGGAGTACTGATTTCCCATCCCCCTGGCTACAGAAGAGACCCACTGCCTAGGTACCTGGGTGGAGTGCACAGCCTAAATGGAACTTGTGTTTTCCCCTGCTGCAGCCAGAGCAATGGGAGATCAACTCCTGTCTGGCTGCAGTTGTGAGCAGCCAGGATGAACCATGCTTGATGAGGGGCAGGACTCTAAAAATTAGTGCCTTCCGATCTGGCCCACATTTAGCAGGCCACCCACTTTGATTTAGCTGTCAGGCCGTGTACTTTGGTGGGTAGTGACAGTCACTCACCTACACTAGTGGTCTGTCTGTGAGCGTGTGACATACTGTGAGTAGTTTGTAGGTTTAAACTAGCGAAGGTAAAAATATGGCTCTTTGAAAGTAGAAATAGAGACAAAGTAAAATTCTTCAGGTATTCTTCAAAAATTGAACTTTATGAGCAGTATTATACAATGCACAGATATAATATTTTAACCAGGACTGTATCAAATTTTAAGATGAATGGGATACTTAGCAGCACGAATACTGCATTCTCATTGGTCCATGAATATGCACTAGCTCACGTTGGTAAGAACTACTCATATTTTAAAAATATATTATTTTTCTGGAATGAGAGTGAGGAATTACCTATTTCCCCATAGCACAGGGAAGTTATGGATGCCCAATGTCTTACTAATTTCAGCTGGTAGAGAGTCTATCTATTGTATTTCTGATATCACATTACATCATTATGCATTGGGTTCTAAGAATTAAAGAAAAAACAAACCAAAGTGTCTCTTCTGAATTTTATTTTTTATTTTATAGCTATACAAGCAGGGCTGGCCCAAGCTATTTTGGCACCCTAGATGCTTGAGATTTTGGTGCGTCCCCCCCATGTCCTGGGGCAGGATGGATGGTGGCCCCCCTCTTTACCCCCAAGCATAGCCAGGCTGGCTCCCTGCCAACAGCCCAATGCTGGTGGGGGAGTGACTCCCTCAGCCGTGGCCAGCTCCTCACCTGTGGCCCGATGCTGGCAGAGCACGGTGGAAGGCTTGCTGGCCCCAGCCCCAGCGCAGCCCTTGGTGCCCCCCTACAGGCCAGCGCCCTAAGTGACCACCTAGGTTGCCTCTATGGGCAGACCAGCCTTGTATACAAACCCTCTTCTACCATCTCCTTGTACCAGTCGTATGGAGACTGATACTTTCAAAGGGGCAGCTGTGTTAGTCAAGTTCTGTAAAACAAGCGAGGAGTCCGGTGGCACTTAAAGACTAACAAATTTATTTGTTGCATGAGTTTTTTGGGGAGAAAATCCCACTTCATCTGTTTGTGATACAGTGAATATTGTTCTTCAGTGATTGCAATGTCATGTAACCCATTAGCACTTTTTTCTCTGTGCTAATGTTTTTAATAATGTAGCTTTAAGAGATGTGATTGCACCTTTGTTGAGAGTCTTAGCACTGCAAACCCTATGAATAGTATCCATGAAGAAGATGTAGCATAGCCCTTTGAGGACATATCTTAATAAAACATCCAGGGACTTTTGAACACAATGGGAACTATTGCGCTAAAGCTATTTCTTCTATCAACTGAACACCCACCATGTGAAAGGGTGTAAGGAATATATCATACACCATTTGTAGCTATTTTTCAAGCCAAGTCAAACCTTTAGATTTCAATGTCCTGGCTGTTACAGTGTTCATGTGATTACCTTGTTGCACCTTTCACTCCGCTCAGCTGATTTAAGATTTGCTATTCTCAGCTCATATCTCTTTCTGACAAAAGAAAATAAAAGGTACATTTTTGAAGGGAATCAACTGAAAACTTACGTTCACTGACTACAACTTTCACCACTCAAGGTAATGAATGCTTAGGTGAGCTATGTAAAGTGAAGAAACTGCCCTCCTGGTAAGAAATCTGCATGATCTATCAGACATCATTAGTATACTGATTTGAACATACAAAGCTACTTTTGAACTATATCGTTCTTGATTTGCATATGGAAATTCCAGATCAGTTCAAGAGGTTATCAATCAACAGTATGGATTATATTGATGTAGAATCATAGAAACTGGAAGGAACCATGAAAGTACCATCTTAAACCATCCATGACTAGGGTTACCAGACTTCTGGCAAAAGGAGAACACATCCTCCTTTTTATCTTCATGTCCTCTGTCCGGCAGACATTTTAAAAATAAGTGATTCTGTCTGGCTTTTTACTAATGATGAATAAGTGTTAAAAAAAAAAAAAAAAGTCCACAAACACACACAACACCACAACCAACCCTGTAGCAACCAAGTTCCTGAGCCCAGCAGAGGGATCTTCCCCTCAGCAGCTGGGTATTGAAGCAGTGAACTTGGAGGTGGTCAGATGCACACACGCCCCAATCACAGCTGTTTACAAACCAGTCCTCACTAAAAGGTTGGGAAAATCTCGCAAGTGATTCCTCTGTGTGGGTTTGGTGGGCTTCTGCCTTTTAACAGCAGTCTAAATAGCTCAGCTGGTGGTCAAAGAGCCTCCTGATCTCAGGTTTGTGACCAATGTTAGGTACTTTAATTTTTGGCCTGTTGCTCCTTATGAAAGGGCTAAATTGGAAGGTAAAAATATAGGGGACACTAATAAAATAAAAGAAAATGAAGTATGCTGTAAATAAAATTACCAACAGGGACGAATTAAGTAAAACAAATAAAGGGGCACATTTGAACTGGATAGAAACAATTTAGGACTTTTTTTTTTAATTGTAAAATGGGCTACCATGGAAAATGAAAAACGAGAGGTGAGTTAACTGCTTTTTTTTAAGTATTTTAGGTGCTTTTCAAGTTTATATTTGCAAATTTAGTTTTTTAACTTTTTTTAGTCTCATGAACATTAATGAAAGGGTCATGAAACACTTTCATTTAATGAAAAAACCCAGTTTTCAGTAAAAAAAACATTTTGGTAATTTTTTTTATTTTAAAATAATTTTAAAAACACATGACATTGCACAATTTTAATGCTGCATTCATTAATCATTACCCATTTTCCATGACATAATATGGTAATGACAGTTATACTAATACTATACTTTCTCCGTGTCCTCCTTTTTGTACTTTCCTGGACTCCTTTCCCTGCTTTGGTATCTGGTAACCTTATCCCTGACAGGCTCCAAAGGGGTAGCCGTGTTAGTCTAATTCAGCAAAACAGACAAGGAGTCCTGTGGCACTCAAAGATTAACAAATTTATTGTATGAGCTTTCATAGGGTCTTTGGATTTTTCTTTCAGTACAACAGGAACTTTGACCTCATCTTTGTCTATATGCTGTTCCCCAGTGTTTGAATCTTTATAGCTACTTTGATTTGCTGTTACTGTGTGACCTGATCCCATGGCTTACACCTCCCTCCATTTATTTCTTCCCATTCTGTAAGTCTCCCCTATCTTCAAAGTGTCTAACAAAGTGGGGTTTTCTCCCACAAAAGCTCATGCAGTAAATAAATTTGTTAGTCTTTAAGTGCCATGGGATTCCTTGTTTACATCCCTGGCAGGTGTATGTCTAACCTGCTCTTAAACATTTCCAGCAATGGAGATTCCACAATCTGCCTAGGCAACTTATTCCAGTGGTTAATCACCCTGAGAGTTAAGAATTTTAACTGAAATCTCCCTTGCCATAATTTAAGCCCATTGCTTCTTGTCCTATCATCAGCAGTTAAGGAGAATAAATTTTTCTCCCTCCCCCTTGTAACAAACTTTTAGATACTTGAAACCTGTTACCATGATGTTTCCTTTCAATCTCCTCTTTTCCAGACTAAACAAACCCAGCACTTGCAATCTTCCCTTTTAAGTCAAGTCTACCAGACCTCTAATCATTTCTGTTGCTCTTCTCTGGACTTTCTCCAATTCATCCATATCTTTCCTGAAATGAGGTGCCCGGACCTAGGCACAACACTGCAGCTGAGGCCTAATCAGCATGGGGTAGAGTGGAAGCATTACTTCTCATGTCTTTCTTACAATACTCCTGTTAAATACATCCCAGAATGGTGTTTGGTTTTTTTGCAATAGTGTTACACTACTGACTCATATTTAGCTTGTGGTCCAATATGACACCCAGATTCCCTTCTGCAGTACTCCTTCCTAGGCAGTAATTGTCCATTGTGTATACGTGTAATGGATTGTTCTTTCCTAAGTGGAGTACTTTGCTCTTGTCTTTATTGCACTTCATCCTATTTACCTCAGACCATTTCACCAGTTTGTCCAAATCATTTTGAATTGTGATCCCATCCTCCAAAGCACTTGTAACTTCTCCCAGCTTGGTATCATTGGTAAACTTTATAAATGCACTCTCTATGCCATTATTTAAATCATTGATGAAAATATTGAACAGAACTGGGAGCAGAACCAATCCCTGTGGTACCTGCTTGTTATAATTTATCATAGTAATTATAATCATATTGATAGCTTTACTCTTAGTACCTGTGGTTTTTTCAAACTCAGATGATCCTGTTTCTCCTATAAAACACTGTACCACATTCAATAATGGAAAGCCAATGCTTCCCCACTCCTGGCAAAACAAAGAGCATTGTGCTGCATCATCCTTTCTTCCATGTGTTCCTCCCTAAGTACAGCATGGTTCAAATGCTATACATATTCAACTGAATAAGCTCTAGAGTATATCACTGCCATCATCTTTCTGCTTCTGAAGGGTGCCAGGTCATAGGTTTATGTGGCAAGGATTAAACTATCTTGAGACATGGTACCAAATCTGCAGACAGACAGACAGACATGAATGCAACTTGGGGAAAAAGCGGGTATGTCAATAAACCAGGCTTGTGCTGGGTATAACTCTCACATGGGGAATAATTGTCTGTCTGTTCCTCCTGAGCTGCTGTAGAGGAATTAATACAGCACTCATAAATTTACTTCTAATTTAAAAAGTCTTCTGTGGCCACATTTTGGAACCCCCAATAAACTGGAAGCACCATTATGTTTGTGTGAAGGGGAGAGGTTGAGAAGACATTAAAATAATATTTCAGTTTTTTAAACTGTTTCATAAGAGACAACAAATGGAAAGAACTGCAACTAACTTGTATAGCTGTGAATGTTTAAAATGTCAGAAGAAAGCTCTAGTCATAAAAAGGCCATAAAGGCTAGTAAGATGAGATCCCAATGGGCTTATTTCACTTTGGACTTCAAGGGCTGTCAATGAGATGCAGGAAGCTGGTCAGTCTTCATAAGCAGGCACATAATAAGAATATTTTCTGAATGTATGAGTTACAACAGCAGCTGGGTGCTGAAAGTTGAGGCAGCCACTAATAGCAAAGATTGCCTGCATTCATCATTGTGGATTTACTTACTGTGTTGCAAGTCAAACAGGCACCCTTCACATAAATATGGCATTAGCTGGAAGTATTCCTCATCTATTTTGTTTGACATAAGATACGGATTTGGCATAAAGACTGCTTAACATTATTTTTTTTGGCAGATGAAAAATATTTTGGTTTAGTTTTCATCAAGGCTGTAGTTACGACCACTAATAGCTAAGCAGAATGCCGTTTAATTGGAGAAGATCTGACACCACATTGAGTTTTCCTAAACTCTGAGTCACTAGCTTGTCTAGTCACTGCTGACTCAGTTACAGTCATGTAGCTAACTTATCTATCACTATGTGAAAAAGAAAAAAAAACAGCTAAAGTAGATTTGCTTTACTATATTTTTATTAGTCTAAATTTTGCCATTATTATTTTTCTAAGAGTAATATTTCACCTATAAAGTATTCTTTGCAATGTATTGGGTTTTTAACCACAAAGATATACACCTCCATAAGTAGAGGCCATTAAAACAATTTAATAGTGTGTCAACAAGCACCAATATGTACATAAAAACAGAATCACTGGATTTGTTTTAATACATGGAGACAATCCAGCAACGTACTGTCAAGTGCTATTGAGAATCATTTTCCACTAACAGGATTGCATGACTGGAATTGTTTTCAGTTTAGGTCTTAATTCTCTCAAATGATACCCAGTTTAACTGAGTGACTGACATTTTGTGAACACGTGAAGCAAGCAGCCGTGTCACAAATACTGCAGTGAGGCTGAAAATTTACTCCTGTTTCATATGGTATACATACAGAAGGACTATATTACAGTTCATTAGAGTAGGTGGAGGAGTGGAGCTGAGGTGAAAAATTCACAATGAAGTGTTTATCAAACTTAGCATCTTCTGCTTTATAGAAAACCTCTGAGCAGATCCAACTGTTCTCAAATGAAATTGGTATTCAGAACTTTTTTTTTATTGTTTTTCAGTTACCAAAATCTTGAATTGATTGCAGATGGTTTCTGGAAGCATAAGATATTTGTTGTTCATGCTGCATTGGTTAGTTGTAATTGATAAGTCACATGGTATTGTTTTTGTCCCCTGCTTGGGGGAGTTTCCAAGCACTTCCTCTGCAAACATTTGTAATGCACATGCAAATTTAAAATGTTCTTTCCATCAATATTATCGCATATGAGACTGTGAAATTCACTCTCCATGAACATTGGGGTCATTAATACTAGATAGCTCATGCAATCTGTGAAAATTACACATAAAAAAGTGTGACTAAAACAATCCACTTGAAAATATATCTGAATATTTGTAGAACACTTCTTTCAGTATTCATGTTGCTCTAGGACAGGGGTCTCAAACTCAAATCACCACAAGGACCGCATGAGGACTGGTACAGGGCTGCATGAGGACTACTAGGTTAGCCAAAGGGCTGCAGCACTGAACCCTTTTTATACAATGATATTGCAAATATCGGTAACCATAGTGTGGTTGCAAGCCGCAGGAAATAGCTTTAAGGGCCGCGTACAGCCCACAGGCCACATGTTTGATACCCTTGCTCTAGGAGGTTGGCTATGTAAGTAGGTAAGTTCAGTAGAAGGTAGTCAGTCAATGGCAAGAGCTAAAAGGGTAGCCACATTAATCTAGTTTATTCAAACAAACAAACAAACAAGGCAACTATCCTTATACTCCTGCAGGATGTGCAGCAGATCTCTCTCATCTGCAGTGCTGAAGAAAGGACACCTCAGCTGCAGCACCTCCAAGCATACCTTTAATAACATCATGTCTCTGGATTACAGGTTGAATCCTGATCCCACTGAAATCCATGGGATTGTTGCCATTGATGTCAATGGGGCCAGAATTTCACCCAGCCACGGCTGTTCTCTATGAAGCGGGGCATGGCCCAATTTGCAGATGGAAAGGTGGCTGTTCTGTGTCCACACGACTCCTTGTTTGTTTGGGGTGGTTTTTTTTTTTTTTTGCTGAACTAGACTAACACGGCTATCCCTTTGGAAATTGTCCTGTGTCCCCCATTCATGTTGAAAACTCACATGTAAAGAGGTGATTTGGAGAACACCTGTGGGTAGTGCTTCATCTGTAATCAGAAGAGAGCAGTCAAAAAGTCAATAAAATCAAATTCCCATAGAGAGTTTTTAGAAGAAAAGATACACTTATGTAATATTCAGAAAGTGAATCCCACTAGCAAAACCAACAGGAATTGATTCTTAAAAACTTTTGAAAGATTTTTCTGGATGTTGTTTTAGAAGTCATGTATATTGCTAAAGGTTACACCTCACATCTCTTTCTTTTTATGTGACAAACATGCCTGTACACCTGGAAAGCAGCAAGCTGTGTTGTTAGGATTAGGTTACAGGAGGAGGGAAAGATGATGGGAAATTCTCATGAGGCATGTCTGAATTATTTTGAAGAAGATAGATTTCAAATGGCACTGTAACCTGATGCTTTTTAAATGTGTAAGCATGTTTAAAGAGCAGCACTATTTGGTTTCTCTCTACTTAAGAGAAATTTAAATCCTCAGTAAATAACTCCTTCCCTTCAAGTGCTGTACAAACTAAAACCACATGATCAAAATGCAGACAAGCTCCTATTCTTGGTGCACCTTCCAAATCGTTCAAGGAGTAAGAGGGATGGGGAGCTGTTCTTACTTCTCACAACAGAGATTACAAAGGACCAAATTCTGCCCTGGGGTCACAGGCAAAAGGATTATTTAAGGGACTGATTCAGAAGTCTGTGGAGGGGGATTGCATCCAAATCAAGTGCCATCTTCCTCTTATTACACAGTGCTGGCATTAGCTTCAGAATTAGAGTCTTTCTCACCTTGAAACAAACACACAGGCACACCCATAAATTGGGCAACAACAGACAAGATGTAAAGAGAAGGCAATTGAGGAAATAAAGAGCCAGTGAAGATTTTTAAAAGTACTAATAAATTAAGAGATTCCTTTCACTTTCCTCTAAAGGTCTTAGTCACAGATGCTAATATGTAATGTGAATACACTCGCACAAAGCTAAGACTGCAGGAACAAGAGAGGAAGTAAAAAACAGACTATCAAAATGATGAAGCACCCTTCCAAAAGGTCAGTGCTGGCTGAGCAATGTGATTCTAGTAGTTTGCTTGAGCATAATCAGTGGTCAGTGAGAGACCCTGTTGAAATCTCTTCTCCCCCTCAGATGGAAGAAGGACATGAACCAGGCTGCATCTGAGCTGAGTACCTGGCCCCTTACCTTATCCCTGGGTTAAAGTTGAGAGGGAGGTCCTTTTCCTGGCCTCTTGGACAAATGCCATTGACACTTGACAACAAGAGAGGATTTGGAACTGAGTGTCCCAAGTAGCAATAGGCATGTCCTTGCTGCCTGGATTTAGGTACCTATTTCCCAGAGGATGAAGAATGGGCCTGTGGATACACCACTTGCATTGGCACCCCCCCCCCCATTGGCTAGCTTAGATGAGATGCCACCCCACTGGTTGGGTTTTGCAAATCCCATTGTGAAGCACCTATCTCTTATAGGAGCCCAGGTGCCTCACCCAGGCTTTGTGAATCCCAGTGATTTCCTAGGTGGCCAAAAGCTGACTGGTGACGCTCAGTCACCCTACCTCAGTTTCTTTGTGAGTCTAGCTCTCAGTACTCTGCAATTGTTTGCTGCTCCAGGAGTAGAGTTACTGGATCCCAAAACATGGAAAGGAGGACAGGGAAGTATGAAAAGGAGGACATCAGAGCACACATGGAAAAAATGTAGTATTAATATAACTGTCATTACCATTTTATGTCATGGAAAACGGGTAATGATTAATGAACACAGCATTAAAACCACACAATATCATGTGTTTTTTAAACTGTTTTAAAATAAAAAATAACAAAATGTTTTCTTTTACCGAAAACTGGATTTTTCATTAAACAAAAGTTTTTCATGACCCTTTCATTAATGTTCATGAGACTAAAAAAAAGTTAAACTAAATTTGCAAATAAAAACTTGAAAAACACCTAAAAAGTAAACAAAAAAAGCAAAAAAGCAGTTAATTCACCTCTCATTTTT
The DNA here is from genome assembly GCA_007922195.1 of Podocnemis expansa. Classification (NCBI taxonomy): domain Eukaryota; kingdom Metazoa; phylum Chordata; order Testudines; family Podocnemididae; genus Podocnemis; species Podocnemis expansa. The sequence continues at coordinate 3,025,811 of ML682019.1, forward strand.
CATTTTCCACAGCAGCCCATTTTACAATTAAAAAAAAATGTCCTAAATTGTTTCTATCCCATTCAGATATGCCCCTTTATTTGTTTTACTTAACTGAACTCTGTTAGTACTTTTATTTATGGTGTACTTTACTTTCCTTCATTTTATTAGTGTTCCTATATTTTTTTCCCAGTTTAGCCCTTTCATAGGGAGCAACAAGCCAAAAATTTAGAAAGCCTAACGGGGAGGGGAGGGGTGGGTCAAAAACCCACAGCCCTGCAGTTAAGAAGTACCCTTGCTACCCATGGAGCTAATCTGGATGCTGTTGGAAAACCTGGATCAGCTAAACACACAGTCAGGGGCTTCCCAAGTTCTTGGTGAGGAGTGGTTTGTGCTGAGCTGCAATTTGGGCCATGCGTGTATGTGACTGCCTCCAAGTTCAGCACTCCAATACCCAGCCACTGGGGGAAGGCCCCGTGCTGGGCTTGGGAACTCGGCTGTTATAGAGCTTTTTTTTACCATTCTACTCATCAGAAGGAAAAAGCCAGACAAAATCACCTATTTTTAAAATGTCTGGAGGATAGGGAAATGAAGGAGGGCATGTCCTCCTTTTGCCGGATGTCTGGTAACCCTATCCAGGAGGCACTGTTGCGGAGGCATCCCCAGAGCAACGGGCTGTTGGCATATTCCTCCTGGAAATAGTGCAGCAGGAACAAAGAATAGCAAAGGGGATGCAGAACCCTGCTTGTACATGCCATAAGGTAAAATGGTAACAAGCTGATGGAAATGCCTCAGCAATAACAAGCTTCAGATTCAGAAGAGCAGAGATTGTTGCCCAATACCACAGATAATTTATAATGAATCTAAACAGTTGGACTGCTGACCAAACACTAGATACGCTTTCATCTTCAGAACATCCTGAATGCAGTTCCTGGCACTGCTCTTATAAATATTTGCTGTGCACTAAGAACATTTACAGAATAAGATTCAACTGAGCAGCTATGATAATGGAACATTTTGGCTGAGATTTAAATCTACAAAGGTCAAAGATTCAGAGGGAAGGCTGCCTTGGTCTTTGTTCCCATCTCTCTCTTCTTGACACGCAACCCTGATTTCTCTCCTTCATATACAGACATTCTCAGACCTAGGTGAAATGGTTCTTACAAACCATCCTAAACGGTCTTCAGCTCTTTTATCCAGAATGGATTGTGTGGTCCTTTTGTGTGCTGGGTTTAAAACCGAGATATACCGGGGAGGAAGGGAAGAACAGAGGAGCAAGGGAGGGTCACCTCCCAGACTCCTCAGCAATTCTGACATGCCTTGTCTGCTCTCACCTTTCCTTCACTACCAGCTGCAGCTCTTGCCGGCTTGCCTCTGCTTCACACAACATGCATTGTATGAAAATCAAAGATAAGACAGGTAGCAGGTTGAGTTGTGTTACAAATCTTTATTCAATAGCAAAAATGGAAACTTAACAGCTCCAAAGCTGAGAATGTTTTAAATCCCTTTTGAGGGAAGCAGAATGACCAGACACCCATATTTTAAAGAAGAACCTGCCACCTTCACCTGAATTGTTAAAATATTATTTTGGGAAATGCATTACAATGTTAACACTAGGAACCTGAAAGAAAAGACCCATAAATCATTTTTTTCAGTGGGTCATGAACTTAAAACTGTGCATTCATCTCAGCAGTTTCATTAGAGCAGAATAACCTTAGTTTTTTTACAGCGAAATCCTAGTACATCTTGAAGTAACAAATCATTCTTTTGTTTCAGTGCTAGTTTGCAATATCACTGACATCTCTGAAAAAAGCCATCCTTGTCAAATGTTGCCTAGAAGCGGGTAAGTTGAGGAATGATGGAGATGTTGCCTCACTTATTGAGACGCTTCAGTCAGCATCAGAGGAATGCATTATTCAGGTTGAAGATGGGTTATATCAATGATTAATGGATTGAAAAACAAACTACAGTAGAACTTCAGAGTTATGAACACTTCAGGAATGGAAGGTGTTAGTAATTCTGAAATGTTCATAACTCTGAACAAGATGTTATGGTTCTTCTTTCAAGAGTTTACAACTGAACACTGATTTAATAGAGCTTTGAAACTTTATGATGCAGAATAAGAACACTGCTTTGAACCCTCTTAATTTAAACAAAATAGGTAAAGGAACAGTTTCATGACCTTGCTGAATCTTTGTTAAACTTTCTCTTTATGGTTTTAGTAGCTTGCTTTAATGCAATACAGTACTATATTAGCTTTTTGCTTGTTCGGTCTTGGCTCTGCTGCTGCCTCATTGCATATTTTTGATTCCAGATGATGTGGCTGACCATTCAATTCTGAACTCTGGTGTTTGTAATGCTGAGATTCTACTTTATATGTATATCAGTCTGAGGTTTAGCATCTAACATATACATACAGATTTCATTATTATAAGTGTCTTCCCACACTGGGAGGCTGACTGATAGGTATGTTACAAATGTGTTGATGATATTAGTTTGATAGCAGGAGGTTACTGGTTTAATGTAAATTTGCTTAAATAGTATTCCTTACATAGAGGAATTGTAACACTTTGAGTTCATCTGCCTGTGACGCATTGGTGTTACATATAGTGAGAAATATAATGCTTCCCAATTGCGATAACTATCCCCATATACAATCAACACAGTTTATTTTCTTATATATTCTATTGAGGGCTTGTGAGTTCACATGTAAGGTCACATTTTGCAACTGATCTAGTAATACACCTTTATCTTCCAGGATTTTATTTGATTCTGAGTGTTGTTCAAAATATCTAGCAAAATGACAATTAGACAATTCCATTAAAGACCAATTCTACCTTGAGATATGCATGCACAGCTCCCAATGACTTCGGCATAAGATAAATGGAGGTATCTGAAGGGACAGTTGTGGCCAAAGGCTACAGCTACAATACTTTCTTTCTAAAAACTACTTCTGATGCAGTACTCCACGCTCTGTGGTAGGAACAGTGGGAGCGTTAGTACAGGAAAGTCACTGAAGTTTTAATTGTTGTATAATCTAACCTTGCTTATAACATTCTCCCATTTTTAAAAGTTCAAGATTCTCTGGTTTCCATTTTACAGGGCTTGAACTCAATCATGCACTTATCATAGTTGATGGGAAAAGCTCCCATTGACTTCAACTGGAATAGGATTGGGTCTTTTGCTATGATTAAACTTTTAGGGGAAGACAGTTATAAACTCTGTGTAAATAACAATGAACTATCATGCAATCTTAAGCACAAGTAAATCAGTCAAGTCATTTTCGTAGGCTTACTATAAAAAGTTCTATGGCCTCGAGCGTAACAAAAATTACAACTAATGATGAAGTATGATACATTCTGGCTGGCCTTGGAAGTTGGGAACTACTGCAGCTGCTGGTGCTTTCTACTACTGCACATCCTGTTTATAAACAGCTACCAGAAATATGTAATTTTCTCTGATTTTTGCTGTTTGCTCTGGCTAAATACATTTGATAGTGCACTGGAATTGCCTCAGCCAATCAGAATACATTTATTCTTTCAGCTGCACAATTCTCAGCGCACTAATTGATTGTGGTCCTCTGCTGCGTACAAACACTATGCAGTTATTTCTCAGTAAACATGCTAGGCATATGCAAAACTCTCCACTCAGATTGATTCCTATACTAAACTTCTCAAGTTGTTTGTTGAGCAGCTTATCGCTCTTTGCACAGGAGGCTGGTAACTCAGAAGTGTACCCAACAAGGAAAAATATCCTACCAAAAAAGCAAAGAAAGTTGGACTATCAAGCTGCTGGAAGAGAAACACCATTATGAAAAAAAGGAATTTAAACTCAGTTACCTTCTTCACAGCAGCTATGCCCATTTGTGAGCTGTGTGCCCAGCAGTGAGTGCTGTTCCTGGCAGTAAGCCTGATGTAGTGAGTGTTTACAGGGTTGGGCCTGTGGATGAGAGACATTCCCAGAAGTCCTAAAGTTTATAGAGTGCACATACTCAACACCACTTTCCAGTTTACTGTTTGGTATTCATCTTGCCAAGTAAAAGTGTTTGAAAAGTGTTTTTTGTTTTTCTTAAGGGTGCTATCAAATAGTTTTCAGCCTAAAGTATAGACTGTTTTTGTTTCTAAACGGAGGTTTCGGCATCTTCGCATCAGTTTGTGCACATATGGATGAATGTGGGGCCAAGCTGCTGCAAGTTTTCCACCTTTAGATACTGATCCCACAAACGCCTATACATTTGTATAACTGTTCATGTTAGTAGTCACATGGCAGTCAGTGGGACCTTGGGTCCTCCTCATCCTGCAATGAGATGAGTGTCGGCGGAGTCTTACGCCTTTATGGAGCCCCATTCAAGTCAGTGACTCTCTGTGTGGACACTGACGTCTCCTGACCCACATCTCATTACAGGATGAGCACCTCAGGCTCTAGTTAAGCAAAGCACTTCAGCATATGAACCATGATTTGGTCTAGCCTACTTAAATGGGACTTGTGCACATGCTTAAAATTAATCATGCATTTACGCGCTTTGTTGAACAACATCCTCAATGGGCAGTTTGATATGAGCAAGGACTTCAGGACTGGTCCCAGTGGGAATGGGCAGAAGTGTGGTACCTTTTTAATATGTGTGTGTGTGTGTGTGTGTGTGTGTGTGTGCACGTGTTTTCCTGGCAATACTGGAGACAAATGCAATTACTTTGTGCTAGGGAGAGAGCCAGAAATTAAATGTGAAACTGACCAAGCTAGTCTAACTGCTCAAGTTCAGACTAGGTAGAACAAAGTAAATAATAAAAATGGAGAAAAGTCAGATATTTAATCTTTCCCTTTTTCTAATCTAAAGTACTGTGGGTCACTCCAATAAGGAGGCTTTAAATACAGCTTTTGTCTTGATATTGCTTCATGTAGCATTGGGTGAATCGTAAAAACAGTCAATTTTTTTTTTTAATTTCAGTACTTCTCTCATTTTTGACAGATATGTTCAGGAACTGTGCATTCAGTTTTGCAAGCTGCATGGGTTTTGAAAAACAACTCTCTCATTGTTATTTCCAAAATATCATGAAGTTAATATAACGAGCTATATGGGGCTATATTGAGCTGTTTATAGGCCTAGATAACAACCCAAAAGTCACAGTTGCTCCCCTTTTGCTCTTGTGAGAAATAAGTTTCAGCACCCCAGAATGGCCCATTTTATTTTCCCCCTTGCACTGGCCCAGTTCTGTGGGTAGGCTCTTTGAGGAGCAGCGAGGGAGGAAAATAATGACCATGCAGGGAAATGTGGTAGTGGAGGTAATTTTTATTCTCTTCATGACCCCTGACTGCATACACAGTCACATTAGGGCTAGTCATGACCTAGTGTTTAACAAAGATAATTTGACCTGTCCCAATCCTGTTAATGTTTTAAATGACAAGAGCTGTGGTATTTGCATATCCACTCCTAGATTGTGGCTAAACTAAATTTAACTGGGAAATCTTTTAGCATTGGTGCCAATGCACTGATGATAGAGTGGTGGAAGCCTGAGTGTAAACAGGGTAGAGGTCTTTTAACCCTCATGTAATGTAGACCAGGCTTCCCCAAGCTATGGGGTCAGGAAAAATTCTTATATTTACAGTATAGAAAATACAAAGAGCCTGGCAAATATTCTGAGAGAGTCTCCAAATGCACTTGCTAGCTATAACTAAAATCTCTCTGCAGTGACGCCTTCTTGGTACCAAAGAAAGGTTGACCATCTCCTCCTCTCTCAGTGTTCCCCTACTGCAGCCCAGACAGCTGGGGGAATTGCTGGGTAGCAAAATGGCTACGAATACACTCCACAGACTTTCAGGGGGAGAGCTTAGGACCTTGCATTCATGCAGCCAGCCACTTCAGGTCCGAGTACCCAGACACCAGCATCTGTCCAGTTCATTCAGAAAACCCACCACCCACCGCCAGTCAGATCCAGCTGCACCCAGTTCAAAGCAAAACAAAAGCCCTTCCTTAACCATCATCCACATCTCCACGACCTGTTGTCATCCGCTTCTGCAGGCCCTCTGTTGCTAACAGTGCCAAGCTGTCACAAATAAACATGGCAGTTAAACTCCTCAAAGATTAGAAAAACTTTTTTAAAATGTGTACTTTGTGTAATAATTTCCCTGCATAATAGAAATAATGTGTGGCTGTGAGCAGTAGACTCACAGTTAATGGCTTTCAGGTCTGGTAAACACTTCATCTGGCAGCCATTTATTGCCTTATAGACTAGTCACGACCACACATTATCGTTTAATTATGCTGAAATGATAAAGGCTTATCCAGTCAGAGTGCAGGGACACTACAGAATTACTGAATCACAACTTCCAAAGGAGCAGCCGTGTTAGTCTAGTTCAGTAAAACAAACAAGAAGTCCAAACATTGAATGTACTGTATTTGCAAATTCGGTTGCAGTGTCTCAGGACTTAATAGGGACATTGGATTTTTCTCTCATTACAACAGGTGATTTGACCTCGTCTTCCTCTGTATGCTATTCCCCAGTGTTTGAATCTTTTCAACTCTTTTGATCTGTGTTGTATTATAGTGTGACCTGTTCCCATGACTTACACTCCCCTGCATTTATTTCCTCCCATTCTGTAAATTCCCCCATCTTCAAAGTGCCTGACAAAGTGGGATTTTCTCCCACAGAAGCTCATGCAATAAATAAATTTGTTACTCTTTAAGTGCCACAGGACTCCTTGTTTGTTTTACTGAATCACAACTGTATGACAGATTTCAGTAACCATTCAGCATGCATTGCTCTGCACTACATTTGGATAGAAACTGCCTTCTTCTTTTAGTAATCATGCAGCATGTGTAACTCTTAACTCTGACTGGTACTCTTCAAGCCTATAACAATCACAGGAACTCCCAGCTTCTCAATATCCCCAGTTGGCAGAAGAGTTAAATCTTCAAATACACTCACTTAGTAGACTTTCCATCTAACATTAAGCTGACAGTGCTTTCTGTTTATAATAATGTTTATCTCTCATACAGCACATCATCCATAGATCTCAGCACTTTACAAAATAGGGTATCATTAGCTACATTTCACAGATGGAGAAACTGAGGTTAGAGCTGAGAACAGAATCCAAGCGTTCTGACTGAAGCTATTCTCCTCTCTGCTGAACTATATTGCTTCCCTTCACTGTGAACATGTCAAAAACCACATGAGGTACTAATAAACATCTTGGCCTTGGGGTTTATTTAGCCCAGGATTCAGTTATTGCTTCATAAACAAGAAAACTCTCCAGCTACCATCTAAACATGCCATCATAAAAATTATTGAAGCAACATAAAATATGTTTCACCATTACTGGACCAAATTGTGCTCTAAGTAAAACTATGCAGTCCTGCTGAAGGAATTAGTTGCATTAGTGTGTAACTAAGTGCAGAATTTGGCCTACGGTGTCAAATTCTTCATTCATATAGTTCCCAATATAGTGTAAGGAAAGCAATCATGACATATCATAGCCTCTTTCATTAAAAGAATAGGTTTTTTTTAACAACTTTTCAGCAGAAGCGTTAACTAAATGTAATCTCTTGACTGCTTATCTCTCTGGAATCATGAGGTTAAATATCAGAAGGGCTAAATTTATTGTTACAGATGCTTGATCTTGTTTTCAGTGCATTACACACTGGGTATTCATTTACACCTAAGTTAAAGCCAGGGGTAAAAAGCTATCATTCTGGTTTGGTAGCACTTAGCGCAGGTGTAAGAGTGGCAAACCCACCCCAATAAGTCAATGCAATTTACTGTTTTTGATAGCCTTGAGACCACTTCTGGGTTACTGTTAAAAAGCTCATGGCAATTTTCTTCAGAGGAAGGATTGTCTTCCGGTCTCCTTGGCCAAAATGTTCCGTTCTTCACACTGTTATGTAATATGCTGCTAGACAAATAATGACAGCAGTCCTACACTCCAACAGGTTGCAGTCGTTCAGTGGTGCTTTTCAGAATTTAGTTTTGTAAGAGTTTGGGGGCCTTTCTAGACAAAATAAGTGGTCTACATGTAAAACATGATTATTATGTGAGCGGGGCAATTGTCTGTAAGTAATATGATAGGCAATACTGAACCAATTTAAATGGCAGTGACGTTTTTACTGTTTGAGCTTTAAAACAGCAGCAGGCTAGATTCTGGGCTGACCCACAGCCTATGTAAATTCACTCATTATGAGCATAGCTTGTGGTATACATCGATGCAGAATTATCCCAGTATTGTTTTCAGGTTATAACTCAATAACTGAGTTTTTACATTAATTTGATTACAGGTTTATAGCGCAGAGGACTTCCCTGCATCTATTTCACAGATATCAACCTTTTAAATTTTATTTAATTTGTATTGATTTTTGCTGCATTTTTATAAGCAGCCATCACACATCTGAGCACACACAAAAATGATTACTTACGTGATAATTTAAAAATAATGGATGTACATTAGCACATGAATGATTAATTCCTCTTTGTGAGTACAAGCATCCAGGCTATGGCTGAGTAAAATATTGATGGTACAGAGGAAATGAGCTGTTTCTTAATTTAGTTTTGTTCTGGTAATGTGTAACTAATGTTGTTTCCTTCTAGCTATGTGCATTTAGTGAATCTTTTAAATTTTAATACCTAGCGATAGCTAAACTAATAGCTGCACAAGGCTATATGGGGTGAATTTTTAAAGGGTATAGATATATTTTACATACATTAATTTGGGGCCTTCCCTAATAGATATATGACAGTTGTAAAGGACCCAGATAAAGCCTCCACACCTGAGCTGGGAAGGTTTTCAGTTTTAAGAGTAACCTGTAGCCATTTTGCCAAGATACACACCTATAGGAGAGCTGCTGAATGGTGGACACTTCATTGTAATATCAATCACTCCCTTAGCCCCATAGAACACAAATCCCAGTTCACCAAGGGCTAAACAGGTACCTTAAGTAGCTGTGAGACTAACTTTTCCTACACTTGTACAACAGCCAAGCTCTGTACTCTAACCCACAGACACAGATGCTTTTCATCACCTGACATTTTGACGTTCTTGGATGGGAATCTAGTTTCTTTTACTCAAGGCTAATACACAGACTGGTTCTCTGGCATGTCTATCCTTTGGCCCAGCTGTTAGAGCAGTGGTTTTCACCACAGCACACTGCTGTGTCATAAGAACTGTCCAAGTGTGCTATGAAATTCTGTACAAAGGTAATAAAAATCAATGTAAAACAAACATTATTTCATCTGAAACACTGTTCTGTCTGACCAACTCATAAAACTCATGAAAATTAATCATCAAATTAAAAGCAAGGAATCGGGCTTTTGATTCTAAAACATGAACTTTCTAAATGCAGGTGGCCTAAGGGCAAAATTGAGATATTTGTATTTTTTTGGTGAATTTGAAACATTAATGCCGTTGATCCTTCTTTAGCTTGTTCTGTGCACTATGTTGCAAACCTCTCTAGTAAGCCCATAACCTTAGTAAATGTAAGTTAATGTGATGTTTACGATCAGTTAATTCAGCTGAAAAAAGCGGGTATGCCGTGGAATTGTCTCATTGACGTGTGCCATGTTACTGAAAATGTTGGGAACGAATGTGTTCGAATAGTACTTTGCCCGCTGATGTGGTGATGTGCTAGTTTTCATTTGGAGTTGATGCCTTCTAACCATGGGTTTCAAAAAGTAGGCTCTTCAAGGCAGCAAATGACACTTTTTCACTCAATGGGCTGGTTTTGAAATGGGAACACTGATGGCAAGCATGCAAAAGACACAAACATGCTTCTATTGAATTGATAGCAAAAAATCCATTCACTCCTATAAGGGCAAGTTTGGGCCTAAAATGGGAGCCATTAATAAAAATCACTTCCTGTTGCACTTGTAGGTTCTCCAGATTAGATATTAGGAAAAACTTTCTAACCATAAAGATTGTTAAGTACTGGAATGGTTTTCCAAGGGAGGTTGGGGACTCCCCATCACTGGGGTTTTTAAAACCAGATTAGATGAACACCCATCAGGGATAGTCTAGACGGGCTCAGTGCAGGGGTGGATGGACTAGATGACAGCTCAAATTTCCTTTCAGCCCTACATTTCTATGATAGGAAAGAAGGAGCTGCAGAAATTAAACAAACTTGTGCAAATAAAGGAGCAGGAGCCTTGCAGTGCCAAAAGGCAGAATTGGTTAGCTTCATAGATCATATAAAGTCAGTGTATACCATGGCCAGAGCGTAAGTGTGTGGTTTCTGTGATGTGTTCTCCTTCACCTTTTGTAAGTGGAAATTTTTATCCTTCTCTCATATTAATTGGAAAATCACAGACTAGAGAAAATTAAATCTTTCATGGGTAGTTCTATCATAGCTATTCAATGGGAAGGTTTTTGCAGCTGAATCCTGACATACACCAAAGAGAACCCTGATGCTTCCTCAAAACCAGAAATATTTTTTCAAGCCAAATGTCATGTCGGATAAGGCAGCAGTGTCGAAAAATAATTAAGGGGATCTACCAATGTCCCCAAAACAAAATGCTGTAGGGTAGGGTTTGATATTGACATGTCAAGGGGCATAATACTAAATGTGAACCCAAGTGAATAATGCCAAGGGCAAAATCTCTGCCATTTGCTATGAACATTATTATGTGTTGCAGAGAGGAGTAAATATCATCCTGATCAGCTGTGTCCAAAGCTACACCTACACAGCTAGGTTTAGCCAAGTGTCTAAACTCAGTTGGTTTAAAACATCTGTGAGGAAAAGGGAAAAGCCTTTTCTTAGAATTTAGGTAGATATAAACTAACAAAACAAACAAGGAGTCCTGTGGCACTTAAAAACTAAAAAAATATATTTATTGCATGAGCTTTCATGGGAAAAATCCCACTTTGTCAGACGCTTTGAAGATGGGGAAACTTACAGAATGGGAGGACATAAATGCAGGGAAGTGTAAGTCATGGGATCAGCTCACACTGTAATACCAAAGCAAAACAGTTGAAAGATTAAACACTGGGGAATAGCATACAGAGGGAGATGAGGTCAAATCACCTGTTGTAATGAGAGAAAAACCCAGCGTCCCTATTAAGTCCTGAAGCGATGCAGCTGAATTTGCAAATAAATTCCATGACTTACATTTCCCTTCATTTATTTCCTCCCATTCAGTAAGTTCCCCATCTTCAAAGCATCTGATGAAGTGGGATTTTTCTCCCATGAAAGCTCACGCAATAAATATATTTGTTAGTCCTTAAGTGCCACAGGACTCCTTGTTTGTTTTACTGAAGTAGACTAACATGGCTCTTTTGGACCTATAAACGAACAAGCTGTTTATTCTTCTGTCTTGACTGGTGGTAGTGGTTAGCCATTTTCTATCTATACTATATACATCAAATTTTATTAAATATAGAAATCACCTGGCTATTTTGTAACAACTAGATTGTTGTAACCAAAGTCAAGAAGAGCTTTTGCCTTCTAAATCAGGTTTACAGCTAGCCATGGAAGCCTAAAGAGCTATCGCAAGTTTACCTGGGAGACTCAAACAGAGCTAAATAACGTTCTTAGTGGTAGTTACATCCTTTTCACAAGGAGAGTTATATATGGTGAGTGTGTGCACACACAACTTAACTTTTTAATGTAAAAAAAAAAAAAAAAAATCTCCATAGACTGTTATCAGCTGTTGTCAGAGTCACCTTTGCGTGGGCTTCAGAAATCATTATGTGATGCCAAGATGATTAATGCTGGATTTTGTGGAATGGCATATGATCTTATTCTACAGATACACTAATTTGATAGTATATATAACAAGTGAGCCTCATAAACTAAAGGTTTCAATATGCAACAGTTACAACAGAGGGTAGTGTTAATACATTTCTGAGATGTTTAGTGCTGTTTGGGAGACCTGCTGTCTTAGTACTAACGTTCTGAAAGACTGTTTGATGTACCTGAAGGAAAAGTGGACACTAAATATCAATACAGCAGCTATCTCACCTTTGAACATTTTTACTGATAAGTAAATTAATTTTTGAGCCAGTGTATAAAGCATTGAAATGTGATACTGATGACATCAGTGAAAAGGGTGGAATTACAGTTCATCTCCATCTTTCATTTTCTTTTAATTTAACCATAAACAAAAAGGAATAATGAAATGTTTTCAGCCCCAATCCAGCTGCTGAAGTTGCAGGTCTCCATGCAAGAGCAGGGGTTCACCCACGCAGAATCAGTTGCAGAATTAGGGCCTTTGGGAAAAAAAGTTATTCGTGTAATACAGGCGGTGCTATTTGTAATTAAATACATCCTGTTAGACTCCTTGTAATTTTGTTTGCAGAGACACACCGCAAGTATAAATCTAGTACAAAGATTTTTTTTCATCCAGCTCTGGCTAATTTTACTACCAACATGGGAAACTGTAAGGTAATGCTGGTGACTGCAAGTCTGTACTGTATAACTGTTTGAGAAATGAAAGTTAGGAAATTAAAACTGCAGATGCTGCTGAAGACTTTCCATTAGTCTTGGAAATGTGCCATTAAATTTAATTAGAATATTCTGTTGTTGTTGCCCTAGATGTTTGAAATGAACTCCCTCTGTCAAATGACAGGTAGTGTCATGTACCAAACTAAGAAGCTAATCACTGTAAAATTAAAGTGAAAATTTCCCCTTCATTTTCATGTTTTTGTAGACATTTGATTATAGTGAGCCTTGTGACGTCTGCCAGTAACAGTACAACTAAAACATTCAGAAACACTTATCATCCTCGATGCATTCAATGCAGTCATTCTCTTATCTAGTATTCTAATTAGCTATGCGCATGCATTTATGATGTGAAGCGTACCATGTGACAGGCCATGGTGATGTCAGAGGTGACTCACCAATTGCTGAGCTCCTTAGGAGCAACTGGTTGAGCCACCTCTGACATCACAATGGCGTAGGGGTCTTGGCATGGCAGTCCTTATCGTAGCCACATACCGCATCATAATTCATAAAGGTGAAATGGCTGAGGATTTAAAAATTGACCAACAACAGCCAGTGAAATCCACGGATGGTTCACTTTAATGCCATGGCTGCCCCTTTGGAACTTGTCAAAATTATTAAATGCTCAGCTATGCTTTCAGCTGTTTCCAGTATTTCACGCTGACTCTTAAGACAATTGTATGTGGTGCTCACGCAGGGAAAAAAGCATGAAAATCTGAAAGTTTATGTGAAGGATACAAACTATCAAGGAAGAGTTTTAGCTGACCATAGAACTTTTGGAAAGAATGTTGTAAATAAAGATCTATTAATCGAATAAAATAAATATTTCATAAATTCACCTTTGAGTTTCCCCTTGTCATTTTTGATGGATTAGAGCTAGTTTATTTCTTTAAAAAACAAAGAAAGATGAACTGGATCTGAGATGAGTTAGGTGAGCTACAGTGAGTGGGTTAACTCCACTGTTAGAAAGACCTATCAAAAGAAGCATACAATAAAGGCTTCCCCTACCCATGTACTTCAACTGAGGGTTCAGAAAAGGCTTTTAGTTGCCGAGATCTCTTTAAAAATTAATAAATGATTGTTCTTTTGCAGTCAAAGTTTAGGTTCTTCACAAAGTAGAGAGCTTCCCAGGTCCCTTCCAGCCCTATGACTTGACTTGACTTGACTTGACTAGTCTGCCCACACCATATTCTGTTTTGTTTAGGGCCTCTCAGTGCAGCTATCAACATTGTTTCTGAGCCTGACCCCTAACGGACTGGCTACCTCAAAGTCCTTAGAGGAGCTTCTTACAGGCTGTGATACTGTGCATTCAGATAAATGGACGCTTCAGCACTGACGGCTCTGGAAGCACAAAGAGAATGATATAATTCACCACAGCTGGAGCTAGCCTCACTTCATTCAGCTGGGTTCCTGACAGTGCCGGCACAGAAAGTACACAGCCGGACCTCTTTCCACATGGAGAGTGAACCCTCTCTTTGCCAGCCACTTGATGTGGCCTATACATCTTGTCACACTTGGTGTAGTTCAGTGTTGTTCTTTTTAAAGAATTAGGAATTGTGTAGTTTTTACTCCTGCAACTTTCTTTGCAAGGGAATGCCGAGGCAGAAGTTTTCACCTTGAAAGAATGTTTGCTTTGCACTTCATTTAAAATCAAAATGTTCAAGGTGAAAAGGTGCTTGTAAGAGCTATTTTGTCACTCCTATGGAGTTTTTTTTTTAAAGGCTCAAATGTTGTGATTAGAGCTGAGGTATGCTTATGCTAGGACCTTGCTATGTTCACTATGTGAATTGATTTTATTCTCTTTGACCACTAAGCACCCAGATTTCACTTTGGACACCTGGCATTAAGTAAAAATATACAATACAAAGAATTTACAAGGCTAGTTCCTTATTCCATCTTTACTGAGGCAATCTTCATTTTGCAGCCAGCCATGAGGGTCCTCATAAAGAAAGAAGTGGAAATTCCTTGCCCTGCACCACCTTGCAAGCAACAGAATCCTGCTTGTTAGCCACTGGCTGAGCAAGGCAGTAGGGCAGAAAATACGACAGCTGCAGCATGAAATATTTATGGTTCTCTTTTATTATACTAATTGTTACTACCATGTTGCATCCGCCTCCATCAAGCGGATTGCGGGGGTGTCAAGAAGGACTGGATTTCATTTTTCTCCCACAAAAGCTCATGCAATAAATAAATTTGTTAGTCTTTTACTGCCACAGGACTCCTTGTTTGTTTTGCTGAACCAGTCTAACATGGCTACCACTTTAGAACTATTTCTAGATTATTACTGTAAAAATCCCAATATATTGGTAGCCTGCATTCTGCACACACCCCAAAACCAACTGATTTCAGTGGTAGTTTTGATTGTGTAAAGAATAAGGATTGGACTTGCTGCTGCACTTCCGTCAATTATGTTTCTGGGTGGTGTGACCGTATGCAGACACTGATGCAATACAATTGTCAAGGTGGGGCGAAGGTAGAGAGCCCATCCGTGTTAATGGAAAATTATCCCTATGTCTTTGAGATGACGGTTGTGCCATCTGGAGATACAGAGCAAGCTAGAAACATAGAAAACAGGAGAACAAAGATTTGTAAAGTGAGAGTATAACAGTCAGAAGCATTTTAAGAAAAACTTGCAACACGACGATCATGAAGATGCTAAAAATCTTACATGTCTATTAGGCAGGTTTTAGATAGCTGTAATCATTTAAAAATCTCTCTCATAATTTTCTTGAGCAGTGGCACAATAAGAGTCATTACAGAAAATGTGAGGAAGTACCTTTTTAAATGTTGTGGATAATTATGCTAATATGCAATGTGGATTGGATATTATTCAGAAATAAAACCGTGATCTCTTCCTTTATGCTTGCTCACCGTCGGTTCTGTACTTGAGTTATAATTGGTTCGCAGTATCCATAAAACCCAGAAGTCTAACAATTGGCGGTGTCTAGCTTATTGCAGTAAATCACGAGTGGAAGCGTTTCACTTATGACTTATGTTATTGGATACTAGGACTCAAGGAACAAAAGTGGCTGGCCCACTTGTCATGCTTTGCCTGTCAAGCACAGGAATTTGAATCCTAGCTTTACATTCTCCACTGTAGCAAAAGCTGGGATCACTTGTCACAGAGCATCTCCACACCAGCAGATTAAAGCTTGGTGTTAATGGGCTCCAAAGGGAGGGCTGAACAATCAGCCACTAATAGGATGGTGGCTGTGATATGGGTTCCTAGGGACAAAAAGTGAAAGCAAAGAAACTTAAAGGTTCCTCAGGTAGCCATCAGGCAGGCATATTAAATCCCTTTTAATTTTGTATAAGGAAAGGGTACCAGGGAACACCTGGCAACTATCAGCTAGTCTGTAGGTCCATTCCCCTGTACCAATGATGAGAAAAGAAAGATCACAGGTTGGGTTTCCTATTTTTAGCATTTTAGCCTTCTAAAATCCAGAGAGAGGCTACAAGAAGAGCGTTCTTTAATAATCGGTACAGATGAAAAGCCCATTGTTTTCCTTGAAGTGTTCTGCATTTATTCATGTGGTGCTCACTATACTTGTGTGTGACTTAGCAGGCCTGCCCCCTAGTGCTGCTCCCCAGTGGGATATTGACTGGAGGTAATGCTGCATGAAACCAGGAGCTGCATGAAAATAGCGTTTTGTGGCTATCAGGATAAACTATTATCAGTACAAAGTATTATTTACCACTGCTTTGGGTGTTTGGGAATTAGTCACTAAATATCACCTTAAATCTAAAATTGTCAGGCCTAATTACAAGCCATCATTATAACTGCAATCTATACAATCTAGTTCATTTTCTACCTTTATTACAGCAGTGTAAGTCATAATGTATCTGTTCATTTTGCAAGTATCATTCAAAGGCAGTTAATACAATAAGAACTGTGCACATCTTCACAGTAATTAATTACATATCTAATAGTTCTGAACAGCAGGGAGTTACCTTTTAACTCCATTGATATGCATTGGATTAGGAGCATTTATTGAAGGAAAAAAATAGAAAAAATGGTAAATATTTTTACTAAAGCATAGTGACTGTGATGATTTAACCATTATCAGACCCTAACATTAATGTGATTTGACCATGCTGGCACCATAATTAAAACCGCTGTTTTTATAGAAAATGCAACTGGACCGCAAATAAGCACAAGACATCAGGCACTAGCTTAACATCTTATTTCAGGAAGAGGCAGCTTTTGGGGTAGGCGAAGCAGGTGGCTGCCTAGGGTCCTACACAGTAAGGGGCCCCGTAGCAGTCGCCTGCTTTGCCTAACCTAACAAATGGGTTGGCAACCCATTTCCCCCCTTCCACTGCATGAGCACGGGACTGCCAGGACCCTGACCCGCTGCAGGGCTGAATGGCCCCGATCCAGGGCCTGGGCACGAGGCAGGCTCTGTTGAGCCCTGGGGTGGCCAGGGGCGAAGCAGTCTGAACTCGTTGGAGCAGGCTGCTCCAGGGGACCCCCCACTCCCGGCAAGCTGCAGCCCCACACCAGCCACTGTCCTTCCCCTGGGGAGGTGCGGCCGGCTAGGGTTGGCAGGGAAGGCTGCTCTGCCCCCACTGGAGGGAGGGCGAGCAGTGCAGCCTCTGGCCCCGGCAGTCCACGGCCCCAGTGTGCATGTTAGGGTCTGTGACGCTTCCCCTCAGACTGGGAGCAGTGGAAAGCCTGGACCGGGGGGGGCCTACAGATGTGGGAGCCAGAGTGGAGGGGGCAGCGGCAGGGAACTGGGACTGTGGGAGGGGGATATGGGCCACAGGGGGGACTGGGGCCATGGTATAGGCAGCAGTTTGGGGGCCTATATGAGGCCCCCCTACAATGGCTCTACCTAGGGCCGCCAAATGCTTACGGCTGCCTCTGATGAAGACGTCAGTTCCACAGGTTGGGAAGCTGGTTCAGCACTGACTGGCAGGAGAGTGACGCCCACACCAGTTCCCACAGCCTGTAGAAGAAGCAAGGAGTCCTGTGGCACTTAAAGACTGACAAATTTATTTATCGACTCCTTGCTTCTTTTGCTGGACTAAACTAACACAGCTGCCCCCTTTGGAACGTCACATTATGTAGGTGATCCCTGGAGGGTGCACCTTTCAAGCAACACTTGCTAGGTTTATAAACCCTCAGATTGGTATCACAAATATACAAATTAGCAAGAATTATGTACAGTTCCACTTTCTCACCAGCCACCAACAGGTTGCATTACTGACTTCTGTATCAAATTTTAGCTCTCTCATTTTAATGAATTAGATACAAATTCAGCTCTGGTTATGAGTCCACTGACATCAGTGGAGTAGCATAGAATCTGACTTCTGTTTTTTTCTGCCTCAGTTAGCATTAAATTGTAAAGTCTGGGGCTCAATGTAACAATTTAAATGAATTAACATGTTAGTTTAACATAAAGTATCTTTGTATTAATAGTATTTTTACTGCAGAAAAAACTCAACTGCAAATCATTGACATAATAGACTCTGATTGTTAGTATAGGGTAAGCACTATGACTATTTTGGCACGAAATTTAACATAATTTATATAACAAGCATGATGACGCTTACCTTTATGAATCATTTTGATGATGAAAAGCACATTAACCAGCCTAAACCAATGACCCCTCAAGATGCCCCTGTGAGATAAGATAGGTAAATTCTATTATTTTAATTCTGTAGCTGGGAGAACTAAATCAAAGCAGTTAAGGCCTGGAGCCAATGGGAGGTAAAGACCTAAATACCTTTGAGGCTGTCAACCTATCACACTTCTTCCAGGCCTGAGTGGAAATCACTGTCAGGGTTACGATTAGACTTAAGCAATCCTGGCTCCCGGTCCTGTTTTCGGTCCATTTATGTGGTTCTTGTCACTATCAGGCATTCTAGTGATACTGTAGTTAACATATAAAAGCCACATTTCTTTTAATTCCATTAATATACTTGCAAAAAAAAAACAAAAAAAAAAGTTAGCAGATTCCAAAGGGTCGTATTTACAATGAGGAACAAGTTTTAGGATGAATCAAGGTTAAGGCCTAAAAAAATCTCAGTATCTAAGTGGGCAATATGCCATGTAAGAGGCACACTACTGACATTAGTGCTCTGTTGTATCATCAAGAATTTAAGGAGCTTTTAGGCACATTACTGATGATTTATCACCGTGGTTCCCATCCTGCCTGGGTTGCCGAAGGTCACAAACTCTAAGAGTAGCCTGTGGCTGCCCTCACATTGGCTGCAGAAGGGAGCTGTTGCCTGAGGACTGAGGCAGAGCGTGTGCTGAGGCTACAAGTCTGAGTCAGGCTCCTTGCTGCAGCCAAGGGGATGGGAGCAAAGTGCTCTGCCTGGGGCCCTAGTGCTGAGGTCTGTGCTCGAGCCAGAGGGCAGGGAGCTCCGATCTCTCCTTCCACCTTGCTGCAAAAGGGAGCCATTACGGAGGGAGTCAATTGGACCACAAAGGGCTACTTTGGTTTCCCTGCTGCAGCCAGAGGGACAGGACAGCAGCAAGGAGGCGGCCTCCTCAGTGGACTCCTGTCTGTCAGCCGGGATGGGGCCCTCCTGGATTGCCGTCTTCCTAGTAGGAAATGATATAGGGCAGTGGTTTTTCAAGCTTACGATCAGGACCCAGTACTGAGTTGCAGCCCCCTCAAGCACTGGATTGCAGCAACCCCTGCTGCTGCTGCCAAAAGCCTGGAGTGCCTTGCTCAAAGATGTAATTGTTGGGTTGCAGGCATAAATGGTTTTTGTTTTTTTCTCAACTGAATCCTGAGGAAAAAAGTTTGAAAACCACTGATGTGGGGCACTCGGAGATCAGACAGCCTTACCGTTTCCCCTTTCCCACCCCTAGTTTTAAATAGGCAGCAGGCATATAAAATTATGCAATTTTTTTTGTAGAATGAAAGAATTGCAGACAACACTGTACAGGGTATAAAGGCTGAAGCGATATTAAGGAAAGTGATGCCTTCTCCTTGATACAGCCACGTTGCTCAATATAAGCTTTTTCTGCCCTCAGGTTTCTAATCAAGCCAGTCGTCACCATGCCATCATCTTGTCGGTATACAAATTCTGAGACCTGCAGCGTAGGGTTATTCCTTGAAAGCAGAAAACAAAGACTGCCCTCATGGCTCACGGCAGAAAAAACTTCTGGGTTATAAAAAAGGCCATTCTGAATGTTTGCTGTAAAGATGCCTGCGATGATGCAGCCACCAGAGAACATCTCAGTGAAGCAGACAAAGGATTGATTTGCCAGAAACGTCCTATTCCCATGGCTGAGAAAGTCTGTTGGCACAATTGCTGAAGAGATGTTAGTGTGAGCCAAATCCTGTAGTCTTTACTCCGTTGTCAACATGCAAAACACCCAGTGTGAAGTCACTGTGAGTTTTGGCTGAGGACAGACTGGCAGGCTGAGCCCAGCATATTTCTTGACTGGTACATTACTCACAAGTGCTATGGGGAAAACAACTGGGGAAGGACCAGTTCACTAACAACTGCCTGCCTCTTTACTTCACCCCTTTAGGTGCATCACTTGGGTTTGGGGGGATCCTAAAACACTGATAACACAGACCCTGTCCCAACGAGCATCTGAATTATTGTTACCTTAACTTCTCTTTTCTCACCACAAAAGAGAGCGCCAAGGCTGAAGCATGGCATGTGAACTTTTTTCCCCTAAGGCACACCATAACCCTTGCATGCTGCTTTAGGCACTTCGGCTACCAGCTGAAAAATTTAAAAAACTATTATCTGACTCCTGGCATGAATTTGTAACACTAAGGGGGCAAAAAGCCTTTATTTTCTGAACGTGGGACTTTTGTCCCGTGATGGGCTATTTAAAATGATACCACGGCAAGGACACCGGCCCCCGACCCCGTTTTCCTGCCAGTCATTAAGCTGCAAAGTGATAGTGCAGGGGACGTGTGTGTGTGTGACACACTCAAACGCCGTTTGCTTGCCTCTGCCCAGCTGTTTGCCCCAGGGCCCGACACCAAGCGAGGCTGAACTTCGCTGGCAGACGCCGCCTCCCCGCAGCGCCCTTTGGCCGCAGTTGCGTGGCCCCGGGCGGGCTGCAGGCGGAGGGCGGCGGGTCCCCGGGGGCGGAGCCGGAGCCGGAGCCGGGGCCGGGGTGGCGGCGGCGGCGGCTGGCGATGGCTCGGGTTACACCATTTGCTGCGCCGAGCGCGCCGGGTTTGTTTGGCTCGCGGCTCCTCCCGCCGCCGAGGGCCAGGATCGCGCCGGGGAGGTGAGCCGGGGCCGGGGCGCAGCACGTGGCGCGGGGGCCGAGCGCGCCAGCTGGGGCCGGAAGCGTTCGGGTTCGAATTCGGGTTCGAGTTCGAATTCGGGTTCTGGAACGTCTGGCGATGGCGGGGGGTTCTGTGTCCACACAGCGCATGGGCGGCCGGGCTCAGCCCACTTGTTAGCGCGGCGGTGCCCGGCGCTCCCGGGGCCGCGCAGCCCTGCTGAGGTTTGGCGGAGACAGGCAGCCCCAGGAGGTAGGTGTGTGTCCACACACACACACTTGCCCTTGTCAGCAGCGATGTGGCTGTTCCCAATGCTGTGCTTACTACGCCAGCAGTGTAGTTTGTGCACCCCGCGCCGTCCCGGCAAACACGGTCAAGAATTTGCAGCAAAGGACTGGTGCTGAAAAATTACTGCTCCTCGACTTCGGTAAAAGCCGGGGCATCTTGCTTGGTTATTTTCAGGGGGGGAGGGTGTCTGCGAGGGAAGCGCTTTAGTTATGCATCAAATGGTCAGAGTTTCAGTGGTTTCTGGAAATGTATTAATTTTAAACGTTGTCATTGGCGTGGTGGCGGTTCTGGTTAATTGTGCAGAGGCAGCCTCATAAAAGTACTTTTAGAGAGGATTTTTCCAAGGTTTCTTTTTTATGGGCTTTTATTCTGCTTTACTCACACTATAAAGATCCATCTACCGCTAATGTGTATGTCTCTAATTCAGTAAATTAAGCTGTTTGTAATCATGTTTAATGTAGTGAGCTGACAGGCGTGTTCTGTTATGTTGGCATATGTTGTATAAACATTTACTCTGGCTTGGACAAATAGAAATTGCCATATAAGCCTGTGATTTTTTTTCTCGAAATAACTGTAAACTTTAACCCTTTTTGCAGTAGCTAATACACTCAGCTGTTTTGAAAATGAGTTGCATTAGGGAATTAGGTAGGCTGGATTTGTTTTCCAAAGGGTAGCTTAAAGTGTAACTCTGAGGCTTTAAATTGGGTTATTTCACAGGCTGCTCACTTTCCTCTGCATCTTTAGTTACATTAAACTGCCTCTTTCATATCCTGCCGTCTGTCACTACCTCTGCTCATTTCTGCTAGGGATGCAACAAAGATACCATCATCATCTAAACATGCTTCGCATGATGCAGAAGGGTGTGCTAGGAATAGTGACCAGCCTTGTCACAGCTCCACAAGCCAGCTGTGCAGCTGCGTTTGTTCAATCCTTGGTGCTCTTTTGCTGGACCATCTTAATGGTTCTCCCTCTCCCATGTGGCTAGGCTGACCTGAACTCACCAGCAGCAAACACAGCCCTGGAACTGCTAGAACTGTGATCTAGTCTTACAGAGTTCACACATTTAGAGAGAGTGCTTAATTATGAGTCCAGTTCATTGTGTCTAAATGGATCCAAGCTCAAGTGAGACACAGGATTGTAAAGAACAAGTAGTAAAAAGCTCACTTGATGTCACAATGGTGCAGCTGTTTACAATCAGTCAGTATTATACAGAGCCTTGTCAATTAAGATTTTTCTTAAAAATTACTGCTCTTAACACAGGAGTGGGTCCTGCTCCCATTGAAGGCAAAAGGAGTTTTGCCATGAGTTTCAGTGGGCATAGTGCGGTGGTTTTCAGACTTAGGGTTGGGAGACTTGGGACCCAGAACTGGCTCGCAAACCCACAGGCACTGGGTCATGGCACCCCCTGCTGCCACCATCAAAACACTGGACTGCACTGGTGAGAGATTAATAGTCGGGTCATAGACATAAATGATTTTTTTCAGCTGGGTCCCAAAGAAAAAAGTTTGAAAACCACTGGTCTAGTGTATGACCCCTGATATATACACACTGATAACAGCTTGGTTACTCTTCTTTTCTGAAAAACAAAACAAAAAATTAAATCTCCAAGAAGTCCAGTTAGGAATATATGTAGATATGGGTGGTTTTCCCCATGCATTTTCCAGTGAGTAAAATGATAAACTAGCTTAGCAGTAATTCTTGTCTTTACTATTAAGTCAAAGGGGAGATGTGTATTATGTGTTTACTGCACAGTTTTCATAACATTTTCCAGTGAATTTTTTTTCCCCTGCTTCGGTTAATAAACACAAGAGATTGAGGAGGGACTGTCCCAGTTTTTACATAGCAACTGAATAAGAAAATAAGGGGGAGTTATCACATATTTGTTAAATATACTATAATTCCAGGAAGAAATGTAAACGTACTTCCTGCTGTTGGATAAATTAATACTTTGCTCCAGGAGCAGTTAAGGAGAAGAAGGAAAGCATAATATTTGGAGTGGGTAGTATAAGGGTTTTTGTGTGTGCCCCCCACCCCCCGTTTTAGCAGTCCTATAGATAATTAAAATGGTTCAAATCTTGATTTAATCAAAAGTGCTGTTCTTAGTGTATGCTAACAAGCCGCAAGTAGCATGTCCCCAGGATTCGTCACTGAATTTGGGCTGCTAATTGGATAATTAACTTCTCCAGTTTAGGCTGGGTACTGACAGGGAGTATGATTGTGAACGCTGATCCATGGCCCCCAATCTGTTGTTAGAATAGATTATCTCTTATTGTGCATCAGGTAAGCTTGCTGCAGTTAAAATCCATCTAAGACATTTTATGAAGCTGTTACTTGTTTTGCGAATAGCTGCCAGCTTCAAGCTCAAAAGAAAGTATGTTCTGATTTGTTCCCATGTCACATGGAAGAAAGGTTCAGGACAATCATTGCTAGCCTTATGATGCTGTTTTCAGGAGGTCTGCGTCTTGTCTGCCTTAGCCCACTTTCCCTTGTCATGCATTGACAGAAATGATAGTACAGCTAATAACAAAAGTTGTTTCAGTTTATGCAGACAGGAAAACTGCTAAATTGTCTAACTTCCACAAGAAAAGGACAGTGTAACTAGAGAGATCAAATCTGGAGTGTACATACAAAGATATGTGTATTTCCTTAACTTTTCTATTCCATTAGGCTTTTGTTAACTAACCCAGATTAGCATTTTAACAACCCTGAAGTGAACTTCTGCCATTCTTTCTACTTGGACACTGTGTGTAGATCATCCATCATCCTGTCCTTGGCCACAACAGGCTACTGGCTCCATAACCATTTGGAGCTACGCAGAAACCATCCGACTGTGAACAGCACAGCTGGCTGCAGCAATTTTTTCTTCCATACCACTGGCAGCATTGTCTGGCTATGGTAACTAAAGTTAACATCCAGAACATGAAGTTTCTTTTGTTTGGCAGGTTTAGCTCTGCCCTGAGGCAGCTCACTGGGCACACCTGCAAAAAAGTCACAAAATGGTTGCTAGAAATGAAAGGCGCCAATGGAGGATTTTAAAGACTCTGTCTTTGGGATCCCAGTGTGTTCTTAGGATGTGATTATTAATTTGATTTTCACTTGAAGGAGAACTCATTTTCAAATCCTAGTCAGTTTCTTTTTGGCAATTGTGGTGTATTTTGAAAATGGATTAAGGAACAGAACTTTGACTTGGCCAGTCAAACTGGCAAAAAGCACAGAAAGAGACAAATTCTTCCATGTATTCTACCCTTTGTTGCAAAAGCTATTTTCCTTCCACAGTGGGAAACTTTGCCCTACTCTACACAGGACTCTTCTCAGCAGCAATCTACCTGCATGTAAACAAAGCAGGTACAATGCCTTGCGTAAATGCCGGTAGCTTCGTAAGCCACCAGGACACACTGGGGGGGGGGGGGAGCTGACCGCAAATCCTTTGCGGTCGGCTTTTCCCTACATCTCCTGGGAGCCAGGACTTCCAGCGCTGACTTCTGGGAGCACAACGGTGAGTTCAGACTCACTGCTAAGTGCTCCCGGAACGCCAGGAATCAGTTCTGTCAGTATAGACATAGCCATGATTTAACAGAATTAGTGCTCATAGCCTAATTGTTGCAACAGATGCTTTTTTCGATTTGTTTTGATGAGTTAGGCACTTATTATAAAAGAACCGTGTACATTCTACAATTTATTGCTTTACTTCTGAATTGTGCTATGAAAGTCAGGTAGCCAGCAGGTGCGTACAGTTAGAGCTCTGTTGTGATGTTGTTGAGGTTTTGGCATAATTCAAACCTGTTGGCCGTGTTTCTTGTTGGCCATGGTCTCTTGTGGCAAATCCATGGCTTTTCTCCTAGAATCTAATTCTCACTGCAAGAAGTAGGGAGGTCAAGAGGTGGTGTTGAGGAAAGGGGGAAGGGAGGGAGACAGTGCGAAAGGGGAGCTGCACGGGGCTTAAGCAAGCGAGTGACATTTGTTCTGTCCAGAACGTTTAAGAACCTTGTAAATTAAATCAGTCTCTAGACAGCTTTGATTTATACACTTACACAGCAGATTGCCCTGGCTCTGTCTGACCTTGGTAACATTACAGGGGTTGTATTTACACACAGATATTCTTCTTGAATAATGGGTAATTGTTGAATAATGTTTTTTTTTCCTGCCACTTCTGTACAGGCTTTTCGTAAACACAAGTCGTACAGTTCATCTCTTTTCTTCAGATGAAATAACTGTGACAACATCCCTCTTTTAGTATCTTGAGTAGTAGTAACATACAAGATATGTCCCAAGACCTCCCATTGGTAGGACTCCCCACGGAGTATACTGCGCTATAAAACAAACAGCACTTAACTCACTTCTCCAGCAGTATCTCTGCACTAGGGCCTTATCGAGGTTTGCCTTCTCCATATTGGCATATAAGGATCCACAGCGTACTCTGGGCCCTATTCCCCAGGCACTCTCAATGGACACTGCATTCAGCAGTTATTCAGGCACTAGGAACATCACCACGTGGACACAGTGTTGCTGCCCTACTACATAACAGAACGTGCTTGTCCTAGGCTGTGTTCACACGCAGGTTTGTTTCAATACAAGTTGTATCGAAATAACACCTTATTTCAAAATAAGTTAATTCGAATGAACAGTTTGTTAATTCGAATTAAGGAAAAAAGCAGGAATCGAAATAGCATGTTCAGACGAGTTATTTCGAAACGAGTCACTGTTGTTTCAAAACAGCATGTTCAGACAGCATTGTTTCGAAACAGTCATTTCAAAACAACGTTGTTTCATCCCCACATGGGGTTTAAGTTGTTTCGAAACAACGGTGGGTCATGTGAACATGGCCTTTCTTATTTCAAAACAACCCCTGTTGTTTCGAAATAAGACTGCTGTGTGAACACATCCCTAGAGTCAAATGAAGATTCTCATATTTGAAATCCTCATTGATATACAACTTCATTCAAGCACTGCCCAGGCACCCATGTGCCTGTGTGCTGAGCATACATATAAAGGCTGAACTGCCAGATGTTACAAAAACTTAGCTGGTGTTTTAAAGACATTAAAGTGTTAATAAAGTAGCCATAGCTCTGCGCATTACAGCTGTCTTAAAGAAGAGACGCAGCTACAATGCATGTCTCCATTAGCACACAATTAAAGGATGAGCACAAGATTTTAGTATCACCTGGGCTCGAGCAATCTTGGTAATTCATAGAAGTGATGTGTTCAACGTCTACGATAAGATAATCAGCAAACCTGTACAGGATCACTCTCCATG
Organism: Podocnemis expansa; assembly: GCA_007922195.1. Classification (NCBI taxonomy): domain Eukaryota; kingdom Metazoa; phylum Chordata; order Testudines; family Podocnemididae; genus Podocnemis; species Podocnemis expansa. The sequence continues at coordinate 3,051,963 of ML682019.1, forward strand.
CTGGCAGCTGGCTATGAGCCAGCTTTTTTGCAAATATAGATATTCTTTAGAAAGAGTACTGAGGTGAAAGGAGGAGGGATCAGAGTGGGAAACTAGTTGTGTGAAAGATGTCAACAATGAGAGAACAATGTCCCCAGGTGCCTCATGAAAAGAATAATAGGGAAAAAAATCATCTTACCAAGTGGAATGGTTTAGTTTGATTTGCGAAGAGCTGCTTCTCCATGACATCTCCTTAAGTCCAACACATGTGTATCAAAGATTAAGGCAATGAAAGGCTAGTCATTTGTTTTTCCTGACTAAATCACATACTTTCATAAGGCAAATGCTGTGCAGATATTTTTAGATTTAATGATAACGTAGGACAAAGATAATCAAATCACATGCTTCAGGGCTTAATCTGATTCCCTGCAGGGGTGAGGATAGAATTTTTTTTTAATACGCAACTGTACAAGTTTTTCTAAGTATGCTGTGGATGGTGTTTCCTCCCCCTGAAAGCATCAGACTAAAGTTTGTTTTATCCAGTTGTAGAGATATATATGAATCATAAGGTTGGAAGGGACCTCATGAGGTCACCTACTCCAACCCTCCTGCTAAAAGCAGGACCACTCCAGCTAAATCATCCCAGCCAGGGTTTTGTCTGAATGTTTCCAAAGATGGGTATTCCACCACCTCCCTATGTAACCCATTCCAATGCTTCACCACTCCCCTAGTGAGAAAGCTTTTGTAATATCCAACCCCAACCTCCAGAGCTGCAATGTGTATTTTGTTTGGGTCATATATGTGTTCGTTCACACAGGCCCAAATTCATCCTTGTGCTGGTGCTATTTGTACCATAAAGACTGAGGAGAGTGGTCTGTGCACCCCCTGTTCAGGGTCTGCTGGGAGCTAGTCTGGGGGGAAGTATGGTGTAGTGCAGTGGTTCCCAGCGTTTTCTCTGCTGTGGCACACCCTGCTACCTTTAATTAATTTTGCAGCACACCACCATATAGTGTCCAAATGAACTCATGAATATTCATGAGCCAATCCAGAGCTCTCTGAGTAGTTTTCAAAAAAAATTTTGGGGCACACTTGCTCAGACCTGACGGCACACCTGTGTGCTGTGGCACACTGGTTGGAAAACACTGGTGTAGGGGCTAGGGTGCTAACTGAGGCCTTGGAAGACCCAAATTCAATGCCTTTCTCTGCCACAGTCTTCCTACGTGACTCTGTGCACCTCATTTGCCCAATGGGATAATAGTGTCTCCCTACCTCACAGGTGTGTTGTGAGGATACACACATTGAAGATGCTACAGTTAGGTGGGTGATAGATTGGAGAACCTAAGGGAGCTGGTACATGCTGACCATATACACAAACTATAGCTGCCCTCTATTGGGCCACTGTTGCAAAGAGACGTTACAGTGGTGCAAAAACACCTACCCCATCTGCTCCCGCTGCAGTTGTCTCCTGTTGGAGTGAGGAATCGAGCCAGCTCCTGCAGATGGCCTTTTGCACCAGGCATATCCCCCAGCGGGTCAGTCGCCGCACAGTAATGAATCCCCCTCTGTCGCTGAGAGTGTGTGCCCGCATGTATATGATACATTTACAAACATACACTCACAAACAAAAGTAGCAAATATAATAATGTGATCCAAATGTTCAGTGCTAAGCTACAAAGATATGTTTTTCTGCCATTATGTGAAAATTTAGCGTGACTGGAACAGACTCTGCATTTGATTAGGCAATTTAAAAAATGTAAGAGACTTTACACTTGAGGGCAATGCTGCAAAACAGTTGCACAGTACATGTTATAAAATTGGTTTGTCTTCACCAGATTTCCATGTTTTTATGCACTATATCTCAAATGATAAATCTGAAACATCACATGGTAAATTAATGCTTTTTGATGTCATAGAGTAAATAAAAGCAACAGGGTAAACAGTTACTCAAAAATTCAAATAACTGGTGAGAGAGAAGACTATAATACATGGCTCATTCTCTTCTCCAGCACAAGAGAAACATTTCATGCAATGTTCTTTCCCAGTTGTAGTTAATCTTTAACGCTTATGAAGATAATATTAAGAGTTAACTTTGAGCTCCAGTTTTGTATACTTTTTCATGCCTGCATTCACACATGCTATTGCCTACACCCACAAAAAGGCATATATAGTTTTTTCATTTCCCATTTAGTGACCAGCAACTAGATTTGTAAATAGAAGAGGCCCACATATGTTCAAAACAGTGCACCCATTTTACAGGCAAAATGCAGTGTGAGGGCAGCCTTCAATAAATTCTAGTAATCCTGCCCTCAAAGTGCTTAGGAGGCAGTGACCTGTTCATTGCCAGAAACAATTCTTCTTCCCTTTCCATGCATCTTTTCAAACAGCTCTTTACTTTTTTTTTTTTGAAGAGCTGCCCCTCCCAAAGCAGCACTCCCGGCCCAGCATCCTTCTATCCAGCACCACCACCACTGCCTTTCCGTCAGCAGGTGGACTGATAGCCAGCCGCTGCAGTGTCCTCCTCCATCGACACCCCTACCCCAAGCTGGGTCAGCAATACAATGTTAGAGGTTTGGGATGTGGGAGGAGAATACTGTTCATCATGAAACAAGATTCAGCGTTACACTGACTTGGCCACTGACTGTTAAACAGTAATACCTCCTCCCCAGTGCGGGTCTTTCATTTCAAAACAACGTACCCCCCCAAAGGGGACTATGGCCGCCTTCTTCTTCCTGTCCGTTTCAGACATGTTGCGGAGATACCCTACTTCAGTGTCTCATCCCTCATGTGCTTTTCGACAGAGCAGATGCTTTTGATAGGAATTCTAGGGAGTGTGGTTCATGGGAGGGATCATTTTCTCCAGTGCTGAAAGATGGCAGTGCTCGGGAAAGAGAAAAGGTGATGTAGCAAAATGAAGTGGATGTTAATCTGCATTACAGTCTCACTTGCACATACTGGTTCATACCTGTCCTATAGCTCTCCTTATCAAGGACGGCTAACTTTACTGAAATGAATGGTGGTGTTGCAGTACAAAATCATGCACTACTGTATATGTTGGTTTTAAATAAAACAGTTAATTTCACTTGTGACTCCCATCTGCATTTAAAACTAAGTCTCTATCAGTGAAAGGTATTTCATTTTGGCTTCTGAGATTTTTGCTTGTTTGTTTCTAAATCTGTATTAAAGTCTCTTTCTAATAAAATATAAATATTTTCATCTTCATCATCAGAGAGCTTGGCAAATCTTTCTTTAGATTTCAGTCTCAGAAATTGCATGCCAAAAGGCACCCTTTGAAAACAGTGGGCAACTTACATTCATTTAAAAATCACAGGAACATGGAAGTTAACTCTTACTGTGTTTCATGAAACACAGATTATCGAGCTCAGAAGAAAGAAAAATATCTGAATATTTATGGACCCTAAACTATTATTTTGTTGGTAGTGTTGGTCCATGCAGGTCCTGGCCAGAGTACTGAGTAAATGCTTGTGTTGCTGCTGTCTTTCTTCACCTGTTCTGGGAAGAAACAGAAGATATAGATCTCCTTGGCTGGCAACATGGCACTTTTCTTGAACATTAAAAACAAAGCAACTGTACACCATAGATTTTCATACAGTGCTGCTTGGGTAATGTAACCAGTAAAACCACCATGTCACAGAGCAGTGAGAATCTCAGGCCAAAACAAGCAGTTTAAGTTAAAAAAAAATACAGGTCTGTTAAATTGGTTAATCAGAATTCGGCATAAGCAAATGTACCTTGCACTTTGTCACCAAGCTCAGGCTCTGGCAAACTTTCAAATGGAGCATGTCCCACAGAAGTTATATAAAATGAGAACTGATTTGGCAGCAGAGTTTGCTTTAAAACAAAGTTAGCATTCAGTTGTAGAATTTGTGTATTGCCCTGACAAAGGACAGAAAATGGAGTAACAAGTAAAAAATCAGCTTCAGTAATGATAGTTAAAGGAATCATTATGCTTTAGTCTATGTTTTACTTCATTTCATGCTGAAAACTACCTTGTTTGAGCAAATTTTTGATCATAAGAGAATTCAGTCCTCAAAGTGTGTCTAATCAGCCACTGAGAATTTGCATCATTATAAGTCAGCCGAGGCATTTAGCTAGCATTCTGTCACTTTCTTCTGGAGTAAAGGAAGGCGTGCTCTCTTTATGGTGTTAAAAACCTGCAAACAACTGAAGTGTAACTAACAATACTATAAGCCAATTAAGAGCAAAGCTGCTATATCCAGAACTAGGGTTTCATCACTTTAATATTAAACAATTTTTTACTTCAGCACAGATTGAGAAGTGTTAAAGTGGACTCCTTTCAACAGTATCTTAAAGAGACAGATCGCCTGTTTGCTGTCAGAATCAGTTAGTAGCAGGGCTTCAGACATTCTACATTTCTCCAGAAATTTTATAAAAATCATCACCATAAGAAAGTGTGAATGTTGCAGGATAAAATTTAGGAGTTAACTTATCAAAAGTGTACCTTTATATGGTGCATAGCATAAACATTTTCTTCAGTTCCTTTTATGACTGATGTGTTTAATTATATACTGTTTTCAAGTAAGCTTCTTTTCAAAGGGCCACAGGAATAGTGTAGGTAGGTATGTGACTTCATCTTGTAGGGCCAGACTATTCTCCTTCTCTACTCTTTATTTATAATTAGCCTAAATAGGCTAATGTTATCAAACTCTGAAACTTGGATTTACCACAGCACAGTCACCTATGAAACTTAAATATAGACTCAACACCATGTGCCAAATGTTGCCCTCAGTAACATGCGTGCACCATCACCAAAGTCAATCCATATTAAAAGGAAAACATGGGAGAAGAGAAGCAGGGCCTAGGGATGAGTGGGGAGCCTGGGGAGGCAGCAGGATCTGGGAGCACTGTGTAAGGGACTGGTGTTTAAAGTGCCCCTCCAAAAGATCAAATCAAATCAAATCAAATCATAGGGCTGGAAGGGACCTCGTGAGATCATCGAGTCCAACCCCCTGGGAATTGAACCCAGGACCTTCTGCATGTTAAGCAGAGGTGCTGTTACATTCAAATTGCCGTGAATCCCCCTGATAGAAAGTAAGCACTATTATCCTAAAAAACAAACAAGGTGTCCTTTGGCACTTCGAAAGACTAACAAATCTATTATCACGTAAGCTTTCATGGGCATAATCCCACTTCATCAGATGCATGAAATAAAAACGGCAGTATGTTGGGCATAGATATGCATTCAAAGTCGCACGGTCAAGTCAAACAGTACCAGAGGGGTAGCTGTGTTAATCTGTCTCTGCAGAACAGCTAGTATTACGTGTAGATGTGGGCCATTAACAGCAATCTAGTTCACAAAACAGAAAATGAGTAACCAAGATGGCAGAAGCAGACTCTGGCTTAGAGCTCAGGAATTCTTTTTCCCCAAGTCCTGGGCTCCAACCACTAGACCATACTATTTTTATAGTTTGCTTTAGTAAATACAGAATACTGATACAACAGAAGACAGCCTTTCCAATGTTAATCTACAACTACATTGGGCCTGATTCACCATTAGCCTCCACCTTCTGAGTCATTTATACCTGTGACAAGAGATATAAAATTTTAGCATGCTGCTTTAGTAACTACACCCACTTCATTCACATATAGATAGCTACTATCCAAATGCACCCCATAGTGTAGTGGCTAGTGTATCTGTTTTACATGCAGAAGGGCCTGGGTTCAAACCCCAGGGGGTTAGACTAGATGATCTCATGAGGTCCCTTCCATCCCTATGATTGATTCTATTCTAAGATGCTGGACAACAGCAGATCAAGTCCATACAATTTAACATGGCAGTTTTTAGCTGTTAGGACCTAGTGCCAGTAAAAAAGTCTCCAAAGCCCCTGAGAAGGAGGGGCTGCTACAGAAAGCAATTTTTAAAAAGTCATTCCATCTTGCTCCTTGGGAGTGAGCTGCAATTTTGTCTCTCCTGCATTCTGCTACTTCAGCCGCTCAAGCCTTTCTAGGGGTCTGTTATCAGCCATAGACTCACCATATAGTAAGAAATCTGGCCTCACTGAAATTTGGCAAAAGTACTTTCCTAGGATTAGGATTTCACTCCTAGTCTTCCTGAGAAAAGAATCATCCCTCAAAAGCCATTCAGGGATATAGTCAGTAATTCCCCCCATACCATTGCCAAGAACTTGATTTTCATACCAGGGTGCCATGGAAGTAGCTGAAGACGCTGCTCTAGGCATTCGCTGAGTCTAGACTGTCTTATCTCCCTTTGGAATGGGGAGCAGTTTTTACAGCTTGAAGCCCAAGAAACTTGGTGAGCATCTGTGAGCCAGCAGAGACAAAGAACTGGACCTTGCACAGACCTTTATATTTGTGTTACTATTGGAATTAAAATTTTTACAGCTTTTTTCAAAAGGTGCATGCCTACTTGTACTCACTGTTATTTACACATGTATGGGTTAGTTTCAAATCTTGGTGCGTCTCAAACTTTGAACCATCAGCAAATTCCAGAATTATACAGGAGAGATTCCTGAGAATAGTCAAAACAAACAAAGAAAACTAGCTGATGACGTTGACAATCGAGAACCTAGCATTAGTGTGGTAGGCAGTGATCTGGTAAGAAAAGGAAGCAACATGGTACGATGCCATGGTTAAAACATACTTCCAAGACAAACACAGTTTCCACCAAAAAAGTCATATTGCTGCTCTCATAACACTTAGCTTTGTTGTGTGCTCACTGGAGAAAGAAAATGGCAAAGTTTGGCAAACTTATTTAATACTTTTCATTATATTAGATTTTTTAAAATTCCCATCTTTTATTTTTCCCTCCAAGAAACTTTTGTAACATTTAAGACTTAGTAGCTATGATTGTTTCTTTTCAACCTGTCCTGAAGTTCTTTTTGCATTTACCCCGTTATAGCTCAGTCTATGCTTGATAATGAAATACTCACAGCATAAAGCGATTTGGATATAATTTTTAGAAAAGAAAAATGGTCAGTTTGGTTTCAGTCTATTTTATTTAATTATTGCTTCTCTACAGCTGATTCACATTCCCTTCCCCATTTCCTTTTATATGGCAGAAACATGCAACAGTGATTAATGCAGTGTCACACATAAATTGACAGTTTGGTGTAGATTAATGGATAAGGAACACTGTCCTTTCCCTGCTAGGTATGATTGCATGAAGCCTTGCACATCTTTTAAGGGGAATAGTACTGATTCCACCAATTGAGAATTTAAAGTTGGCATTATCAAAGAATGACAAGCACTAGCCACAACTAGGCAGCTAAAGATTTGGGGAAACTTCTTGTTCTTTGCACAGCCAGACTGTTACTCACTGTAAAATAGACGATGAATGAGGGCTGATTTTTCACCCAAGCCAATCTCCTTTAAACAGGTGCAAGTTTGCACCAACAGATAAACTACACTTGCATTCTGGTACTTGCAAAAGTCTTGCTGAAGCACCGTACTAAACTCAGAAGATGTGGCATTAATTCCCATTTCTTCCATAGACTTTATGTATGACCATGGATAAATCATTGAACCTCTTTGGAAAATTGTTCACAGAGGGCTTACTGAAGAGTGCTGAGCTCGCTGGCAAACTCTACCCCCACCAGTTATAGCTGCTGAACTTTTCTGAAACTTGCTTTAATTTGTCATGGCTTCAGCTGCCCATCTGTGAAATGGGGCTAGGAATATTTTAGCTACCCAAATTTGCATCTATAATAAATATCGGTGCTACAATTTGTAGGCAACATTATTCAAAGATGAGTTTGAAGCCTGGACGAAAAGAACCAGACCCAAGGAGTGTAAGCGATGTCTGAATTTTCTTCTGGGCAGATATTTCCAACAATTCATAATCAGATGGTTCTGGTCAAACAAATACATCATCATCTCTATGTGTATAGTCCCCTGCAGACCTCCATGAATGGGGTTGCATGAGATAAGAATTGCGTATGTCCTACAGTAGCATATCTGTGTGCAACAGAAGCTTGCCCCTGGCTGGCAAAGCCAGTGTTCTGGTGGCAAGGTTTGAGTAAATTTTCCATTCATCCCAAGAGCAGTCTTTCTGCAGGTTTTATTCCTTCCTGGCCGTCCTGATTTCACTGTGTTCGCGTCCAGGCTGCCAAAGCTGTCTTAATGAGTAGGTCCCAATATCTTCACAGCATGGCTACATTTTACTTCCTAAACATGTTGGAAATGTGAGCTGATACTTCCAGTGCTTTTAAAGTACAGACTAATAGAGAAACCTTTACCTTTACAGTCATAGGTGAGTGAGTCTAGCTTTCCTTTTTGGATCTTCTCCCACTTCAGAACAACGATCTGTCCATGTAGAAGTAGATGTTTCCAACAGAAAGGATCTGTCAAAGGTGAAATTGGGTTAGATGGGATTATCAGATGTAAGGATTCCCAACATTTTAAACTTTGTTTCCACCTTTGGATCAATCCTCTTTGCTTAAGGAAGATATAAATACAGGCTTTGGAAAATTTCTCTATGGAGATTCATTCACTAGCATTACCCTGTTCTTTACCACCTGAGATTTTAATGTGTTATTCAGAAGACTGATTCTTACTTTGTTCACCCTTTAGTGTGTGTGGGGAGGGTCTTTTCCTTTAAGCACAGTTATTTTTAAGTCATTGTGATCTTTGACCAGCACATATGTAGCTGTCCTTTGTTCTTGACTGCCATTCTGGTTTTTATTTTTCACATAAATATTTTGTTTTTTAACTTTCACATGTATCAGGTACTTTTCTTTGAGACAGAGGTTACATCTAGGTTTCATGTGAACTTTCTTTTGATGTTCTGAGATTTTTGGGTTGGGAGTGGAGAGAGTCCTTCCTCTGTCCAATATACCCACAATCCCAGAAATGTCTCCATAGTTAATTAGTACAGAGATTGGAAATTTTGGAAATCTCGGAACAAGATTATTTTATGGAAGGGAAAGGCCCCAAAATACCATGCTATGAGGAGTCTCCTGTTCCATCTAGCTAATATATTCCTAAATCCTACCAGGCCAAATGATCTCTTTGGTCGCTTAGACTTGATGGCCCTTCCCATCACCCTGCATCTCTTCCTGGATAGACAGAGGCATCAGAAGAGGAATTCTATAATGTCCTTTACCAGACATTGGGAGTATGGCTACCAGGAGCGACGTTCGCACAGGAAAAGACCCAGGGCCCACTGCTGCCCCCCTCTCCCCTCGCCAAGTTTGGGGGCCCAGGCCTGATCTGGACCTAAAGCGCTGGGCAGGACCCAGGTCAGGCTCCTGTTGCCGTCAGCCCAGCCTCAGATCCCCGGCCAGGGCTAGGGCCGGGGAAGACAGCCGCTGGCCCAGGTGGCCCAACCCCAGACCCCCCAGCACTCGGGGTGATGGCACTGGGACTCAGGGCACGAGCCACCACCGCCATCACCCTCCATGCCCAGCGTCAGTGACGGCCCTGATATCTACACTGATGGTGGCAGAGACTGATTTTTCTGGATCAACTGAAAAGTCAGTGGAGACTTGCTCAGCTGATCAGGAAATCAAGTTATTAAAACCACCTCCTCAAGTGGCATAGCACTGCATCAACGGGAACGCATTTCTTGTGGGTTCAGCTCAGTGAAGCTGAGGCACTAAAGGGGAGTCACACTGTGTAGCTTGTGTACCTCCCACTGCCACCAGATTTTGCCAGTGGTATAGAGGAGGCCTATGCTTTAGTGTTTGACTTATTCTATCTTGAGGTTGATGCCCTTCCTCATTTTTTCTAGCCTTGAGAGTAGGATTGATATTCAGAGCTGGTGAGAGCCAGAGTTCTGTCTGCAGAAAGAACATTTTTTAACCGTTAGTGATTTTTATGCATCTCAGACCCACTAAGCTGCAGCATCCACTCTGATGTGTACTTAAACAAGAAAGAACTAACTTGACTAACATTATTAATTCCCGTTTGTTTAAGTGCACTCACTAGCAATTTAATGCTAGATGCTTCATCTGAGGAGGTTGTGTCAAGCCAAGGACGGTGCCAGGAATCATTAGTGTTTATTAGCCACTGCTGCTCATCAATCTTGACTAAGAGAGCAACCCATCCGTTCTGGCCTGCTGGACTTGAGATGCAGAAACATCATTAATAGTTAAAAATGCATCTTTTACAGGTCAATCTGTAATGGATAGGAACTCGTATATTCTTCCCATTACCGAGTACTGTCTCCATCTATGCTGGTCTCACTTAGTCCAGCATGAGCTCCGTTGGGTCAGTTTAATTATGAACTGGACAATCCTTGCACAGAACCGGGTTTAGGACCTAGACAAATCTTTTCATTGTAGCCGGCAGCTTTTGACTTTCAGTAGCAGTTAAATACAATGTAACTGGCCAGCAAAATATTAAGTAGCATTTCAAGCAAGCCCTGGGGCTTCTCATGTACTTGATTTTAAGCATGTTTAAGGGCTTTGCTGGTTCAGGACAGTGCTGGGGCCCAGACCATCCCTGGCAGCTCAGAGACTCTGGCTAGCTGGCAGGTCTGCACCCCGTCCCTCCGCCCTGTCGCCCCTTCCAGGCATGGTGCTGAAGCTGAAGGGAAAATGTCATGCAAGTCTCCATAAGTCATGGCATCTGTGACTTCCATGGCCCTGTGACAAAATTTTATCCTTATGGATGTGTGTGTACATATGTCTTTGCAATTCTCAGAAATATTAGGAATCAGGAGATCTGTTTTCTTTTCTTAAGCCAAGTAATTTACTAGAAAAAGTGATTTCAGCAACTGTGGAACAGAGTGTTTATACTTAAAGCAATAGGGACTTGTACCTGCAAGACAGAAGAAACTTGCTTTGGAAAGTTGCCGCAAGCTATGCTACCACAGCTGCCTTATTGCTAATGTGAAATAAAACCTATGCCCAGGCCACTCATGGTCATTAAAGATTCCATTTCACATTGAGACATGTTTTCTTGCATCGTGCCCGAACTACAACTTGAAGTAATTACTTTCTGCCATCTAAAATACGGCTGTGGCGGCAGTTGGCAAAATTATGTTTCGCTTGTCCCAAGGCTGGCCCGAGGGTTTTGGCGCCCTCAGCAGACTATGACGTTGCCCCCTCATCCTCCCACATTCAACACAGAAAAAAATGAGAAAGTCTAGACTGAACATATTAATATATTATTTAAATACTGGGAAAAAAAATCTATTTCTGTCTAATTTGATGCTCCTGACACCGAGGTGACTGCCTTGGGCGTGTATGTGGCCGAGCTGGCTCTGACTTATCCCATTCAAAACATTGTGACAGTGTTGCTGCTGTTTCTCCATGGTGGCTGCAGTGATCTCAATATATATTGTACAATCTGTTGGGTGCTTTAGACAAAACAGGTGCTACATAATTAGTTGTCTTAAAAGGATTAGACTCTTTAATGGGTAAATGTTGTTACATATCAGTTTTGTTGGACATTTGCACACAGATGGAAAAAATATTTCCAGGGATGATCATCAAAATTTACTGGCAGGAGACACAAGGAAATACTACTTGAGACCTTAATGCAAAGAATTTGTGTAGTTTGGTATTACAAAGCAATAACTTTATGATTTGTAGCATCTACTGTCACAAAATAATTACCGTCTACCCCTTCAATTTGCCACACCTGCAGAAATTTAGATTGATTTTTAAAAAAAAAAATTAAACCCCATAATGTTGCATAACTGAAAATTTAAATCAATAAAAATAAAAATGCCTAAAAAGAAACTGGTGGACATGTATGTTATAAAAGCAAAAGTTGAATTCTATCAAATATGCACATAGCTCTCAGCATTATTTACTTAGTTACAGAATGGGGGGAATACATTCTCGGGGCATGATTCTTGCTACTGGGCTGCGCTTGGTGCCCCAGTGCAAAGGTCGGTGATGAACCATTACCAAATCTGAATGCATTTAACACTCAACTTGCACAAGTGTAAATTACTATAGAAGGGGAAGGGAACTAGAGAAAAGCTCTGTGTGGTGATGCTCAGCATGGGATGAGTGAGGAATCTAGTCCCTGCCTCTTCACCTGTGAGTGAAAGGGATTTAAACCAGGATCTGCCAACTTCATATGAGTGCTCCAGACATGGCGCTGTGCGACAATGACATGAGCTCTCTCAGGCTCCCCATTGAAGCTGTTTCACTGTGGATAAATGACGCCTCGCTGAGAGCCAGAGAGCGCGTGAGAATTGTTCTGTAACAGATGGTGAGAGCACTCACCCTAGGAGACCAAGGACCAGTCTCACCGATCCAGTGACTTGGTTCATCCACAGTGGAACAGTTTTAACTGTAGACACCGGGCACACCCCACATAAAACTATCCCATAGCCCAGGGCATTCACCTGAGAGCTGGCAGATCCCAGTTCAAATTACTACTGTCCCTCAGGCAGGAGAGGGATTTGAACTGGGGGGTCTCCAACATCCCAGATGAGTACCCTAGATGTTCTAGGGAACACCTCCTCCAGTCTCTCCACAATCCACGGCTAAACACACTTTCTGGATCAGGTAGGTGTCCCTCTGGCTGGCTTCTCCTAGTTTGTGGTTCACTCTGGGGCTTGTGTGTCTGGATGCCTGGTGCGGCGCAGCAGTGCACAAGCACAGGGAAAGAAATAGGAAGGAAAGAAAGAAATAGGAAGCTTTTACTGCAAAACTTAAAACACCACATAAAAGGTTTGAGCAGGGGTTTTGTGCCTCTCAGTGCGGTGTGATTTAATGGGGTCTGATTTTATAATTTAATTGCCTAAAATGTGGTTAGGCATCTAAACCTTTTTGTGACTCTAGCCTAACCAGATCAGCTTAAATGCTCGTCTACACTACAAACTTCAGTCAACAGACATAGGTTGACTTATGGCTACTCTTCTTGCCCACATTACCCTATTTCATCCTCACCAGGAGCACTTCCATGAACTTAAAAGGGACAGTGGGGTGGGGAGGACGAAGAGCCTCATGGCCAGCTGGGTTCTAGCTGGAGCCCCTAGCTGTGCAGGCGTTCTTGTCACTTCCACAACTCCAGCTCTGAGCTGGGAAATTCACAAGAATGATAGTCAACAGCCAGGATAAGTAAATGGCAGTGTTTGCACAGATACTGTGTTGCCCTAACTATGCCGACATAAGCCCTGCACCTCTCGTGGCTGTGGGGTTATGATCCCAATGAAGTAGGTTGCTTACCTCAGCAGGACCAAGGCTGTAATGTGACCACTGACATAAGTAGGTCATTGTAAAGTGCTTTGTTGACCCAACTCGCACGAAGTAGACCAACGCTTAGATTTAAAAGAAGAGCCAATCTAAACAGCAGCTTGGGGGCTTACCCAGACTATGGGTGTATTGATTGTGGTAGATAAAATTTAGGTAGTTTATGGGAAAAGACTAGTGGCTGCCATTCAGTTATGGGGGACGGGAAAGCTTGCGGTTTAATTAAGACCGTAATCCCAACTTTTAACAGTGTTCACACCAAGTTAGAAGCTGCAGGTATAACTTGCAGTCCTTGTGATTTAGCTGGAATGACATTCATCAGCTACCTCTGAATTCAACTACAAGTTGGCAAACATCAGTACAATTCATAAAAGCTTTACTCAGCATTGTCACACAGCAGTTGTCTCAGTATACACAAAAGGGCCTTTCATAAAAGCAGGGGTACGCCATCACTGTTAACATTCAAATTAAAAAAAAAAAGTCTCCAATAAACAGTCACATTTATTGTCCTTCCTGTAGTATTGAAACTGCAAATAGTGTAGTGGCTAGCACCTCTGCTTAACATGCAGAAGGTCGTGGGTTCAATTCCCAGGGGGTTGGACTCAATGATCTCATGAGGTACCTTCTAGCCCTATGATTTGATTTGACACATTTCTGTTTTACAGGTAATTCAGAAGTATTAGCAAGAAGTTGGTGCTATTTTTCACCAACCATGAGGCTGCCTCTGCTTTGTACCTGCGTGATGCTATTGATTGTGTCCCAGTCCCTAGCTGTCAGCTTTCCTGAAGACGATGACCCTATTAATGTTGTTGACTACCACTGTAAGTCATCTGCAGACTGCTTACCTTTCAAACACTAGATGCTTGTTTTGTTTAACTGAAATTTTAATTAATACGTAGACACGTAAAAATGTTTTTTCTTCTGCAATTTATTCTTCACCAGATTTATTTTAGTGGGTCTTACTCTTTTAAAAAAAGCAATCAGACATACAGTAATAATTTCAATAAAAGAACATTTGCTGACACTGGCCATCTTTTATTCATTCATATTCAAGACATTACTTGAGGAATTTAGTTTAAGCCCTTCTACACCTAGTATATACAGCTAATCAATGCTGTATATTGATTCTTTAGCTCTGTAATCCTGAGTGATGGTGTAGCCCATTTTTACTTGCAGATTCAAAGCAATATCCAGTATTTAAAGGACGCCCTTCAGGCAATGAATCTCAACACAGGCTGGACTTTCAACTCATGTTGAAAATTCGAGACACACTATATATCGCTGGCAGGTAATTTTCCTGTAGTTGGTTTATTAGATTTAAATTCTTTTCTCACCTAGTTTTTGTGTTAATGTGGGCAGTTTGTCAAAGTAATCATCTGCAGACTGTGATCAAAAATTAGAATTGGACTGGGGGGACCCTCTAGAGAAATAAACACTATCCATACCCCATGTATAAAAATTGGATTTGAAGGGCAAAAGCAGCAATTTGTTGCTGCAGTTAGGCTAAATCATTTTCCTTCTTCTACACTACAGCCCTGATTAAAATGTTTCCTGATCACTTTGAACTTGGAATGACACTTCAGGGATATAAAAAAAAGAATCTGTAACTTTTGAACACTGACACGCTGATCTGGGCCTGGACAACCTAAGAGCTGAATAGCTGAAAAACAGATGTTATGTGAAACCACTACACTGACTGGAACCAAAAATGCCCAGTGTTGCCCTCTTTGTGTTAGACAAGAAAATCCATAAGGGCTTTAAAATGCATTCCTTCTCTTACAAGTGTCCTAAAAAATAGATCAAAACCATGCAGACACTGAAAATATTCATGCATTGTTTCTTTTTCTTTGTTTGCAATAGGGATCAAGTTTATACTGTCAATTTAAATGAAGTTCCTAAGACAGAAGTTACTCCAAGTAAGGTGAGTAGCTATAAGGAAATTGATTTGATTTTTTTAATGAATTGTCAAGATGTGAAGTAAACTTTGATTTGATTTGATTTAAACAGAAATTAACCTGGAGATCCAGACAGCAGGACAGAGAGAACTGTGCCATGAAAGGAAAACACAAAGTATGTTTATTGTATACAGAGCAACAAATGTAATACTGCTGATTGCAGGTGTGAAGCCTGTTCTTAATTAAAGCTTTTCTTCTTTCAGGATGAATGCCATAACTTTATTAAAGTCTTTGTTCCCAGAAACGATGAGATGGTGTTTGTCTGTGGTACAAATGCATTTAACCCCATGTGCCGATACTACTGGGTAAGGTCTTAAATAACATGCCATTAATCTGTTTTTCTGTAAGTTTGCAAAGTAATTGTGATGGTTAAACTTTCTGGTGTAAGCGTTTGCAGAATGCTTCTTTTCCTGAGTAGTATGGACTAATAGATTTAAAAAATGGATAGAAACCATCACATATAGTTACGATATATGTAAAAATAGTGTTACCCCTTCATACTGATGTGTAGAGCAGAGATGACACCACCACAAATTTATTTTTCTTCTCTAGCTGAATACTTTAGAGTATGACGGAGAAGAAATCAGCGGATTGGCAAGATGCCCATTTGATGCCAGACAAACCAACGTTGCCCTCTTTGCCGGTAAGAATTTTTGCCGTAACCAATTTCAGTGATGAATGACGCAGAAGATGCCAGAGGCTTTAAAAGAAAGCACTGAGAAGCTGCAGGTGGCAAGGTGCCTCAGATTCTAAGATTACATTAAAGGATCTCAAAAGGATTAGAAGCTAAATTGTTAAAATTTAGGTTAGAGTAAATTTGGGGAGAGTGGCAGTACAAAGAGAGAAGATTACAGGCTAGTCAGAATGCTATGCATTATTAATGAGCCATTAATACCACATTTTGACTGTTGTTTTAGATGGAAAACTGTATTCAGCAACAGTAGCAGATTTTTTGGCAAGTGATGCTGTTATTTATCGCAGCATGGGAGATGGATCTGCCCTAAGAACAATAAAATACGATTCCAAATGGATAAAAGGTAATTTTGAAAAAATTATTTTCCTATGTATAGGACAAATGTAATTTTATTGGCATTGTGGATCAAGTGTATCATAGTCTGTATGTTTTGATATAAACACCATTTATGTACAATGCAGTGTGTGGTATAGCAGGATCCAAAAGATAAGAAAGCAACTTTGTGCTGATAAAGCACAACCTTTGTTTAAAATGTAAGGGTTCCCTCTCCCCTGACCCAACTCATAGTTAAATAGATTAATGAATGAATCTGTAGTAACAAAGACCTTCACTGTAATACAATTCCTCTGAGGTCTTTTTACAGTCCATTAGCTAACATTAAAGACTATAAGTTCATTTAAGCTTGAATGCACCCATATTTGGACTTCCTAAAGTGTTTTCAATATTGGAGTTCACTTTAGTTGGTGTGTAACTAAGGGAAAGCCTTTAAGTCATGCACAGCAGTCAGTATCTAACACTTATTGAATGGTTTTAGGTAAACAGCTTTCTCTTCATTCTTTCTTACAGAACCACATTTCCTTCATGCTATAGAATATGGCAACTATGTTTATTTCTTCTTTCGAGAAATTGCTGTAGAGCATAATAATTTAGGCAAGGTAGGTATATAAAGTCAGTGTGTCACAATCAACTATGAAGTATCAAAATAAATCTTATCAAAGTGAAATATGTTGTCATGAAAAATAGCCTCAGCAACACGTATACAGCAACATCATGCTGTGTGAACTGATGTAAAGTTGGTAACAGTTTTTATATCCTTATAATCGTCAGAAGAAGCAGACAAATGTATAATGTGGTATCTGAATGGAACCTTAACAGCATTTTACATTTTCCCTGTCCTGTTGCACTCTTAAAGACTAACTCATTTACCTATCCCATAAGCTTTTGGGGGAGAAAATCCCACTTTGTCAAGCCTCTGACAAAGTGGAATTTTCTTCCACAATAGCTCATGTAATAAGTTCTCTACAGGTATCCGTTAACACCGCCATTTCCTTAACTCAGGAAATTAACAGGTACTCTATATATGCCTACTGTTAAAAACCATGGTAGTTCCGTAATGCCTTGCAGCAATGAATGTTTTAGTTGTACTACAGCAGTTTATGATACTTCTGCTTCACCAGGGAAGGATGTTCTCCAGTAAATTATTAAGCCATTTACACGTGGTTAATTAAAGACTTTAAATCTCACTATGATTTCGGAGGTGGCAACAAGGCTGACTCTGATGCATTAAAATGCTTACGCACTAGCAGCTAAGTATTGTTTGCTTTCTTCCTTTCTGTGCCAACTCAGAAACGCAGTTACAGAACCACAGTGTTCCTGTCTGCAAAAGTATCCTCGGAAGAGGCTATTCTTCATAGCATTCCATAAGCCAGTTTGCTTTTTGTTCTCTGTACAGGCTGTTTATTCCCGTGTGGCACGTATATGCAAAAATGACATGGGAGGTTCCCAGAGAGCGCTGGAGAAACACTGGACTTCATTCCTAAAAGCTCGGCTCAACTGTTCTGTTCCTGGGGATTCGTTTTTCTACTTTGATGTTTTGCAGTCTGTCACAGACATAATAGAAATCCATGGAGTTCCGACTGTTGTTGGTGTATTCACTACACAGCTTAACAGGTGAGAGAAGAGCAACCTAACATCAAAAGAAGTTCTCCAGTTCCCTGTTACAGCTAAGATTGTTGCAAGAATTCAGACCACAATGACACCAGTTTTCTTATCTTACAGCATCCCGGGTTCAGCAGTGTGTGCTTTCAGCATGGAAGACATTGAGAAAGTATTCAGAGGGAAATTTAAAGAACAAAAGACTCCTGACTCTGTTTGGACAACTGTACCTGAAGACCAAGTACCTGAGCCAAGGTAGAAGACTCTCCCTTGTGACACTGTCATAATATGACTCCTGTAAACCTTAAACCAGTGACACATTGGAAGAGTCTGGTCATGTAAAACTGAAGCAGCAGTTTTCACTTGGACTATCAGTATTCATATCAGCTGCCTGCCCTGCTCTTTCAGGATGCTTACTTTTTCTCATTAACTAAAATACTGAGAGATTTTTTTTTTTTCCTTTCAGACCTGGCTGCTGTGCAAAACATGGTCTAGCAGAGGCTTACAAAACTTCTACTGATTTCCCAGATGAAACCCTATTCTTCATCAAATCCCATCCGCTGATGGATTCTGCTGTTCCCTCAGTCACTGAGGAGCCTTGGTTCACAAAGACACGGGTCAGGTATGACATCTTTGTGAATCGCCATACATTAAAAGGGAAAAAAAAAAAAAAACCTTCTGAAAACTAACGAATGGTGTACCTTTGGGATTTTTGTAGATATAGGTTGACTGCAGTTGCTGTAGACCATTCTGCGGGACCCTACCAAAACTATACAGTCATATTTGTTGGCTCTGAGGCAGGAGTGGTGCTTAAAATCTTGGCAAAGACCAGATCTTTCTCCTTGAATAACAGCATCTTACTGGAAGAGATTGATGCTTATAATCCTGCAAAGTAGGTATTATTTTAAGAGAACTGCTTTCCGGAATATCAAATATATTCCAGTGTGTATATCATTTAGTCACTTTCTTCTTGTGGGCTAACTAGTAGTGGTATTTTTTATTTTGTGCCATATTTTGTGAATAATGGAGACTATTTTATTCCATGTCTGTTAAGACATTGATGCAATCTAGATACTCTGCAAGTAGATAAATTTCTTCTTCTGCATACGAAACACCAGTATTATACACAGTCTTAGCTTATCTAAGGAGTTTGTTTTAAGAATGACAGTGTTCAATCATAAATAAAGTAATCACTAATGAAAAAATTATTGTTCTGTAAGCAAGAGGAGGAGGGGATGTGAAGCATTCCATTTAAAATCCAAAAGGAGGTTTTTGGATTCTGTTCCAGGGCAGGTGGTATTAGGCGTAGTGAGATCACAAAGCTAATGGGTTTGGAGTTTCTGTATAGGAGTCACAGGCAATGGGGTTAAAAAACTGCTCTAATAGTTTTTAGGTTGTATGTAAATCACCTTATGAGCTAGACTGAACTACACTGCTTGAGAAGCTTTTCCACAACACTCATCATCGTAATGTCCAAGTAGTAGTAATGGTTACGCCTACAGTTTTCAGGTCCTACATAGCTGCAGTTGACTGACAAATCAAAAACCTTTCCAGTCTAAGCTCTACACAAGACACTTCAGTTTATATCAATAACCTTTTCAAATGACTTTTACCAAACAGGTGTAATGCAGAGAGTGAAGAGGACAGAAAAGTAATTTCCCTTCAGTTGGATAAAGAACACCATGCTTTGTTCGTGGCATTCTCCAGTTGTGTTATTAGAATTCCTCTCAGTCGCTGTGAGCGCCATGGATCATGTAAAAAGTAAGCCTACATTCCTGAACTCTAAAGTAAGGGCGCAGCAGTCTCTGTTGATGGAAGAAACATTTTCTCTGGTTTGATCTTGCACAGGTCTTGTATTGCTTCACGAGACCCCTACTGTGGTTGGCTAGAACAGGGGACATGCGGAAGAGTGAAAGCTGGCATGTTGTAAGTGCTATTTTTATGATCAGCTCCACGTAGCTAAAATAGGTTATTGCATGTTTTTTATATGCACTGTGTGCACATTTATAATATATATGTGCATGCACTCAATCTCCCTTTAGTAAATCTCTAAAAATGCTACATTTCTCTTAGTGCATGTAAGCAAAGAGTGTTAAATTCTGGTCCAGTTCTGAAGTCTTCCTTTAGGGAACATTTTTACCTTTGTAAGTATAGTCAGCCCCACAGAGAGGGCAACCTGGAGCATGACACAGACTAATTACAGATCAGAAACTTTATTAGTTTAGCAAAAAGATAACAGTATTCTTTTAACTGACTTGGAAGCGACCACAACAGTCAAAAATACATTTAGAGTTGGACTATTTCCTTTCTTATTTTCACATGCTCATAACTCCATGGGAGAGTTTCCACAGCCTAAATTTCTATATATGTCTCAACATTTTGGACTGTTAGAATGAAATTTACTCACTTGATTTTCACAACAAAATGCAGAATAATATATTTAATAGCAGAAAATGTTTTCCACAGCCATTCTGTATCTATTGATGTTTTCCAAAGGCATGTTGCAGCATGAGGCCCATTGAGCACACTGTATTTCCAGCTGTAATGTTTAATGTGATATTTATAATGGGTCCAGTGTTACCCATTGATAGGCATGCACAACTCCAGTTGAAACGAGTGGCTGCAGTTTATGTAAGTTAAGTTTAGTATGAGACCTTGATTTTTTTTGTTTTGTTTATTTAAGTGCTTAACATTTTAACGCTTCAACACCATTTTTGTTTTTAATATACAGTGTATGTCCAGTTTATGTTTTCAGGAGAAAATCACACGTTTCCCTACTAATGCTATTAATTGCAGGTTCTCTTTGTTTGTTTCATACAACCACAGCACTGGTGGCTATGAGCAAGATGTAGAGTACGGCAATACAGGCCAACTTGGGGATTGCCATGGTAAGATACAGTCACTGCTGCTAATTTATGATGTGTCAACAGTAGTTTGTGGCCAGGCCTCACTGTGAATGTTCAGTTTATGATGAGCTGTTCGGTGACACCCTGCACGCACCACCTAGTATTACCAGGAACAGTCACAAAGCTGAGCTATTCGGCCGTGAGCAGCAGAGATGTTTTACCTCCTCCCTTTCCCTCCCCCATCAACTCCAAGGAGCTGTAAGGTATTGAACAGTTTCCCTTTTTTTGGTAACAGATCGTATTTCTTTTTTATTTTCAGTTACTCAGGGCTTAAAATCTTTTGCTTTCTTTTGGTTACTTTTCACTGATTACTTGTTCCTTTAATTCTTTTAGAAATTTTGCCTACTACAACTACACCAGATTACAAAATATTTGGCGACCCAACATCTGGTTAGTTTTTTTAATTTTTTAAATTAATGATCTTTTCTTTCCTTCAGTTCAGCATTTTCAGCCCTTTTTTCCCTTCCTTTTGCACAGTTGGCAAGCCTTCATTTTTGTGCTTTTATTCATGACCCACTGATGGTAAAGATAGCTGATTTCTTCTCACTCAACACTTCACCCCGTGTAGCCGCATGTTAACAGCTCATTTATTGAAACATATCCTTTATTAAAGAGCCTGATTAACATAGATGACATTGTCACTGCTCAAAAGTCCACTAAGCTTTACTCCCCCCCACCCCCATTTGTGATTGCCCCTCCCAGTCATCTGTAGTAGATGGATGGCAAAAAAATCTCATCTTTTCTCTCCCTACCATCTTATCACACAAATACACATTTTCTAAAATGTGTATTTCTATGTTTTGGAAATGTTTTGATAGTTTGTGCTAATCATTTATCATTGACCTGTGCAGCAGAACAAGAACTATAGCAGACTTATCTTGGTGCAGTTTCATCATAGGGGCTTTACACCCTTTTCTCCTTTCAGTGTTTTTTCACAGCAAATCCCTGTTTCCCAGGAATGTAGGAGCCAATGTGGCTTTGGTCCAGAGTGAAACTTGGTCTCTGGGACTTCAGCCCTAAGGGACGTTTCTGTTTGGCAAATCTGAAGGAAATCTGTGTGGCTGTTTAAAAGGGTGGAACACAACACATTTTGTGGTTTGGTTTCTGATGTTATTCGCACTTCTGTAGCTCACCAAGGGGCTATGTCTGATAAACAAATAGTTTGCACTTTTAGTTGCCCCTAATATATATCAGAGTGTAAATCTGGGTAGGGGAGGGGAATGAGCGCATACCTGGAACGTGCTGAAAGTGTATGAACATCCAATTGATTGATTAACTAGGGGGATGATGACATAATGAACCTGATTTTCAAGCCCTGAATTAGCACATATTTGAGGGCTTACTTTTCTAATGCAAATCCCAATTCCAGGCACACATGGTTAAATCTGTCTAGCCCTGTGCACACAAATCAGGGATTTGTACATGCAAAGTAGGCTCAGTGTAGACTATTAGGCCCAACAGGTCTGCTGCTCATGTGTATTACAATGTAGGCTGTAATGACTTCATACACTAAATTCATTACTTAAAAGGATCAAAGCAACATAGTTCCTTAGGAGCCATTTCAATGAAAGAAAAATACATTTATTTTCTTCAACTGGTGCCTGCAACAGCTCTAACAGAGCTGATCTGTTCCCTCAGGAATATTTAGTATTTTGGCATCGTACACGGTCACCAATACACATCTTTGTGGAGATTTTTAGAAAACAGTGAAATGAAATGAAACAGCTTGTCTAAAAATAAACAATATAGCAATGACGTAGGATAATTTGTGCATTCTCCCCCCCTTCCCTCTCAGCCCCCGCTTGCTTATAACTTCCACACTGCCTTCCCTTTAACTCTCCTGGCGTTTGAACAACAGCTCTAATGTTATTTAATGTATTATTTTTACTTTTAATCTAATTTTTGGCAGCCCTGTGTACATCTGTGAAGTATAGGTCATATATTGCCCTGACATGTAACTCCCATTAAATGCCTTCTCCAGCTATAATTTAGAAATATCACAAAATAGTGAGGAAAGCCTATTTGTAATACACATTAATAAAAATCTGTTTGCCACCACAGACATGGCGTTATCCTCAGCTTCCATTACCACACTGGCAAGTATCCCAGTTATATCACCCAAAGTGATTGATTCCTGGAAACCTAAAGTGACTGGCTCTCGGAAATTTATAGTTCAAGATGACCCAAACACTTCTGATTATTCTGATCCATTATCAGGTGTCCCAAAGGGTAAGGCCTTACTAGGGAATACATTACAGCTGAATGGAAACCTGATAGTTCCAGTAGAAATTTGAAAATGCTGGGTCTGTTATCATTTGAATATGTTTATACTATTTCCTGTGAATACACAGAAGGTTCAATTATGGTTCTCGTGGGTGGGCAAAATGAGGTTCATAGCTTGGAAAAATGTCAGCTGAAGTCAGCAGGAGTTCTGGATGCACTGCAAAGATAAATTCAAGCTTTACAGGTGGCTGGTTACTGGAGCTGGGTGAAGTCTGAAGTGAAACTTCCCTACAGGAAGCAGATTCACATCAGCCAAAATACCTTACAAATTCAGGTTGATTTCACAGCAGGGTCAGCATTAAATAAAACAAATTATCCCTTCGGAAAAGCAAAATTTTTGTTTCAGCATTTTTAAATGAAATATTTTAATTTTTCAATTTCAACAAGTGTTTGCTATGAAACTTATTGGAAGTGGTTTTTTTAATCCAGATTTTTGAAAAAAGGATCATATTAGGCTGACCCTAAACATTTTTTTTCCAATTTTTCAGCATGACCAATGAACTAAAAACCCACGTATTTTGCCCCCTCTGTGTATTACAGATCAGAAGTAGTCTAGAGAGGTTGAATGCGTCTGCTTGTCTTCCCAGCCAACAAGTGCTTTGGCTAATGTTTGAAAACGAATTCTAAAGTACAAAGTAATACCCCATTGATAGGTGGACAAAACTGCTTAGTTGAAGTCCAGCCCTGGAGTTGGACGCCCTAAACTCCCATTCTGTTCAGTGGGATTGCAAGAAATGCAGTTTCAGGCTGGAGATTGACGGCTGCTGAAATTATGCTTTGGAGAGAGGCATAAGAGAGCTTGCACTCAGACAGCAGCTGTGTGCGTGGAGCCTCTCGATATACACTCCCTGCACAGCTAAAAATTGTAAAGACTGATTTCATATATTACAGTCACTTCCCTTCTGTTGCCTTTCCCTTTCAATCAAGTGAAACACTGCATAGGCCGTTACAGAAGCAAAGTATTCAAATTGGCGAAATAATATTACAAGAAACACGGCCAAAACGTCAAATTAGACTTTTCTTGGTACATATAACATCATGGTGACAGACACATTTGCACAATTCTCCTTTTATTGAAAATGTCACAAGCCAAGAAAAGATCCTCAGTTTTACAAATCACAAAAAATATATCAGGTTTCCTGTCAGCCACTATGTTAGTGCATTTGTGATTTTTTTTATTTGTTTTAAGTTCTGTTTTGCTTTAAGTCAATATGTTTTTGTCCTAATTCGCTCTTGTTTCTTATTCATAGTGTGACATTTCTGTTAGTGAATCTTTTAACCCTCTTTCCTTTCCTCTTCTGCACAGTACCATTAAAACCTATAACTCTGAACATTAACAATGTTCAAAGGCCTTGCCTCTAACAAACGTCAATATATTACAACAATCTCACTCGTCTTCATTTTAGCATTCCCTAGGATAGTTAACAGACTTACTTTTGAAAACTAACATTGTCTTAATTGCAAGATGTCTGTGGTTGCTTTAAAAACCCCCAAATCTAAGAGCTTCTATGCTAATATATGAATTAAACTAAGCCAATATTCATTCTTCTTCTAGATTTTCACAAACTAATACTTTTTATTAACCATGTATTTTTAAGTTCTGTGCAATCTGAAATGCTCCTGAGTAAATAACAGTAAAATACGTGAACAAAATAATGTAATTGTGAATTGTAAAATATATAAATAATCATGCAGAGTACAGAATTCTAAGGATAGCAAAATATGGAAGTATAGTTTGTATGTTTTTCACAGTACTAACATGTTTATGACACTGCAATATGTAGATCATTTAGTTTTACATAACATTTGCATAATCCTGTCTCTTTTGATTTATGAGTTGGGCAGGGAATTGAGAAATTCCTCTATGAGTTATTAAATGCAGTCTGGCAGAGTAGCACCTTCTAACCCCAATTTTCCAGCAAAGTAGTTAATGTTAATAACATACAAACCACTGTTTGTGAGCCTTAAAGGATATTTGGGGACAATGCTGGGCACCTGACCAATAGATTATAGAACTAGATGTTATTTGGGGAATGAAACACTGACGAGCTTTTCTCATGATCAAATGAAACAAAGAGTCTCTATTTGTGCTGCTTGATACTAGCATGGTACATTATATTTAGAAAATGTATATGCTCCAATGTGGTAGATGATAGCCTCCAGTAACACTCTTCTAATTATCCATCCTTGTCTTTCACCAAGGCAGGCAGTCTTTATTTTGGATTGTGTGAGTGTGACGTACATTATTTTAACCAATCGTATGTATTTGTTGCAGGCGTAAGGTGGGAAGTACAGTCTGGAGATGCCAACCAAATGGTCCATATGAACGTCCTGATCACTTGTGTATTTGCTGCTTTTGTCTTGGGAGCCTTCCTTGCAGGAGTGGTGGTTTACTGTTACCGAGATATATTTGTACGGAAATCCAGAAAAATACACAAAGACGCAGAATCTGCCCAGTCCTGTACAGACTCCAGCGGGAGTTTTGCTAAACTGAATGGGTTATTTGATAGTCCTGTCAAGGAGTATCAGCAAAATATTGATTCGCCTAAGCTATACACAAATCTTTTGAGTAGCAGAAAAGAACTGCCACCGAATGGTGATACAAAGTCCATGATAATGGACCACAGAGGGCAGCCTCCAGAATTAGCTGCACTTCCTACTCCTGAATCCACGCCAGTACTGCAACAAAAGACACTGCAGGTGATGAAGACTCACTCAGACAAGGTGCAGAGCAACCTCAGTGCTTCAAGAAAAGAAACCTCTCTAAAAAGCCCTCAGTTTTTTCCTTCCAGTCCCCCACCCCATTCTCCATTAAGTCATGGACACATTCCCAGTGCTATTGTTCTTCCCAATGCCACCCATGACTACAACACATCTTTCTCAAATTCTAATGCACATAAAGCGGACAAAAAGATGCAAAATGCTGATCACCCACTGACAAAACAATCAAGCAAAAGAGACCATAGGAGATCTGTTGATTCGAGGAACACCTTGAATGATTTTCTGAAACATTTAAACGAAACACCTAATAATCCCAAATCAATTATGGGAGACATTCAGGTGGCTCGCCAGACTTTAATGCTAGATCCAGTGGGAAATATGTCTGAGATTCCCCCTAAAGTTCCTAACAGGGAGGCCTCTTTATATTCTCCTCCCTCTACTCTTCCACGGAATAGCCCAACAAAACGCGTGGACGTCCCGACTACCCCAGCTGTACCGATGACCTCTTTAGAAAGACAAAGGGGCTATCACAAAAATCCTTCACAAAGGCATTCAATATCTGCCCTTCCTAAAAACTTAAACTCACCAAATGGTGTTTTGTTATCCAGACAGCCTAGCATTAACCGAGGGGGGTACATGCCTCCCGCCACGGGCACAAAGATGGACTACATGCAAGGAACACCAGTCAGCGTTCACCTACAGCCTTCTTTATCCAGACAAAGTAGTTACACAAGCAATGGAACCCTTCCTCGCACAGGGATAAAGAGGACACCATCCATAAAACCTGATGTGCCGCCAAAACCTTCATTTGTTCCTCAAACAACTTCAGTCAGACCACTGAACAAATACAGTTATTAGGACATGTATATTCTGTTAGTGTGTGGTATTGACCTGTACAGGTTGTCGGATGATGTTGTGAGAGAGGCATAAGACAGAGACTTCCTTGTAATTAAACAGAACAAAGTGGCCAAAGAAACTGTCTTTACTTCAGCAACATCTGTGTCTTGCCACACATCTCTACAGCAAGACTAGCTAAAACAAACAAAGGAAGGTGCTGGTCATTACAATTCTTTTGTTTGAAGCTAAGGAGACATGTAGCACAATGGGAGTGGGGCTACTTTGCTGTTTTAACTAGCTGGTAAAATACTTGGAAAAATCTGTAAGCAATTACTTGAAAAAATGGGTTCCATGTTAGACTGCCGGTATGCGTGGTCTTCCCATTAAATGTGAACACTTTAGTATGTATGCATTCACCTTGCCTCTTGCACAAATGCCAGAAAAGGGTAATGTCTCAATGAATATCTGGGTTAATAAGCAATTTGCTGAAATTCAGTCTCTGGCCCAACAGTAGCATTGTTTGTTTCCATGTTTGGCATTTTGTTTATGCCACAGAGAAAGCTCTGTGTGTGTATATAGATATATGTATGTGTGTGTGTGTGTGTTTGTACACACTAGGTGGTACTTAGATTGCCATTGCATCTTTTATGCTGTGGAATTGTTTACATTGCTCATGACTGAACAAACAAATGACTCTCTCTTCCTTCTGCAGTCCGTTGGGTTCAGTTTGGGGATAGCTAGAGAGGAACTGTGCATTTCGGTCAGCATTCCAGACAATAGCCGTTGCTGAATGAGTAACCCAATGAAAGAGTACAAAAATGTATTCATTTTAAAACAACGTCACTATGCTGCTATCGAGTCAGATATATATATTTCAAATCTAGTGTTTGGGGGGTGAGATGGGGAGAATCTCGCTGTATTTCCACAGTTCCTCCTTTCAATACCTGGCCACTGTGAATTTGAGCCCCTGTAGTTCTCATTGAGGGCAGCTAATAATCTAGAATACACCAGGTGATGCCTGTATAATAAAAGGATACCTTCTTGTTGCATCTATTAACATGCTACACTCTGATAGACCCTTATCCATATAAAGGAAGAAGCACTAATTGGCTGGCAGAAGCAGTCTGAAAACTCAACCGTAGTGCAATCAATTTGTTTATGTTGTGTAATGTAAGTATTTTCTCTGAAGTCATGCAGGTAATGACAATATGCTGTAAATATTATGTGTGAGTTTACCTGAATCTGTGCATTTTGTGCCTTACTCATGCGAATGATAAAAGTACTAAGAAAATTTGTCAAGTGTCCTCAGTATAGCACATCATATTTTCTGAGTGCCAGATGTAATTCTCTTAACAAGCACCCAAAAAAATAAACGATCAAAAGCAGGAATAATTAATGGTAAATAAAGGCAGCCTACAATTCAAGGAGATAGCAGTAGTAAATCGCCTTACCTTGCTAAGCATTCCACTGATCGCTATAATGTGAAATCAAATGAGGTTTCTAGGGTAGTGGAACACCTGCTAAAATTGGGGAAGCCATTTAGTCAGTTTTACAGTATCCACTTACAGATGAGATTCAGCACAGGTGGCTGTTTTAGCTTGCAGACTACACACTACTACACTGTTCATCGACCATAAGCATACGAATAGTCATGGCAGAGGAACACTTACTAATTAGTGAGACAAATAGTTTCAGTCAGTGTCCGAGATGACAGAGATTTAGCTTACCCGGCGAGGAGGAGAGGCTGCTAGTCTGAAAACTAGATCACTGTTAAAAAGCATAGAATAAAGATTAGAACTTGTTCCTTTTTTATTTCCTCTTTGCTTTAAGACTGTTTTTGTATTTCCTGAGACCTCTAGATCCAATATCCTGTGATCTCTTTTCTTAAACATTTCCATATTGCAACTAAAATGCTATGGATTAATAAAAATTTTAAAAAAAAACACTACTCAGTCAGCATATAACAAAGACTGATTTGAATTCACCTTACAAACGTTAATTAATACAGATTGATGTGAAATCAAAACAAATATATATGAACCCTGATAACCTTCTGTAACATTGTGCTGCCTTGTAGCTGGTAATGTGAGTTCTATCAGTATTTATGTTGAAATTTCTAACATTCGATCGAGTCATTTTGTTAATTTAATAATAAAAAAGATGCTTTATCCATTTGTGCAAAGGTAAACGCAGATTGTATCTTTTTAATGGTACGGCATAAAAAGTAACCCTAAAAATGAAGCTGCTCTATACTACGGAGTACTTTAACATGTATAGGTATCTTGTAAACTTGTATTGTGGATGTGTAAATAATACGTTCTTTGGGTTTTTAACACCGCATGTAAAGTCAAAATAAAATATTCAACTCAACAGAATGTCTAACGTTTTGTTATCGACTATATTTATAAAATGTATTGTTCTTTTGCTGTCAAAAAAAGGAAAAATTCTGCTCACGTCTAATGGCGTCATTAAGAAACCAAACAGACATGGCCTCATCAGCAATACTGGGTATCACGCAGCTTGTAAAAGACTGATAGTGTGGCTCACAGGTGTACATCCACTTTCATGATAGGCTCACGAGCAGGCATGTCTGCATTAGAGAATGAGTGTGTGCAGGCGACTGTCAGGCTCCTGAGTTTAAATTCAAAACAACTGGTGTAGAAAGGGGAAAATCCAATACTGTGTCAGATTAGGCAACATGATTCACTGCACAGATGTATTTAATTTGAAAAACAACCAACACCGTCTTTCTGAAAGCTGTACTGTAAGTTGATTTCAGGCTCACAAATGGCAGACTTGCTTCCTGTAACCCTCTTGCTTTAGTGTCTAGTTACCCGTCCCCATTCCAACTCTTACACAAATACAATATACTATTAGGATGGCCAGTTTTTCCCTTTACAGTGGAAACAATAAATGTTAATTCCCAGTAAAGCTATTGTTGAACTCAAAAATTGAGTATATATCAGCATTTCTCTAACTATCTGAGGCTTAAAAAAAATTGCAGGCTTTACCATTTGGCGTTGGGACTGGTAATAAAATGTTCAGCAGGCTGTTAACAAAATTTGTTTTCAGGTAATTTAAAAAAAAAGATTTGCTACAACTTTCTTCATCAGCTCATTACTAACCTGAAATTACTAGGTAAAACAAGAGAGTTGCACCTAAACATTATTTTACTAAAGCATGTTTAATTTTGTTTCCAAAACCTTGGGTAAAAAAACTACAGGATTAAAAACCCTAGTAACTCAAGGAATTTTTTTTAAGGCCAAAAAAACATTTATTTTTAGAAAGTTGTACCTGACACACATTTAAACTCATATGGACCGCCGTCAAAAAAAAAAAATCCCATGTAAAGGGTATTGAAGCTGAAAGGCAGAAAGATGCTTGCTCAGAGTGTGTGGGGGGGGGGGGGTGCGATTGCAGGATGTACGTACATATGTGCATGTGTGACAGGGGATTAAAAGTTTAACCAGGCCGGGGGGGGGGGGGGGGTTGCCGTATAGAGGAGCAGCCCAGCGCATTTAGCCGTCGTCTCACTTGTGCGCAAGTGGGGAGGGGAGAGGAGACAGTGGTTTCTCATATGCCTCCTTTTCCTGGCTTCTGAAAGAAAAGAAAAATGAATAATGTTTAAAAAAAAAAAAAAAAAGGGCAATCAGGCCATGTTTACATGACAATGGGAGTGAAAATACTGACTAACTACATACAATAAAATTATGTGCAATTTTTAAGGAAGACAGACCATTAAAAGCCATTCATATAATAGGGCTTAGCATTTGCGTAACAGGGTCAAAGTTTGCATATCCATGCCCATCTTAGCCACTGATTCACTTTGTGACTTGGCAACTGAGTTAACTAGCTTAATGTTTATATCAGATCAAAGTACATACTGAGTATTTCCAGTTTCTGTGTTTGAATCAAGTTTTCCTTGGAGTTTTGCGTTTTTTTTCCTCCACCGCCCAGTCAGCACCTTATTTACTACATCAAAATAAATAAAGGGACAAGGAAATCCTTGTGAAGGGCACGTTCCTTGGCAAGCGTAGGGTGCTATGGGAAGCACCTGCGGTAGTTTCCCAAGTGTATGCAAATTACATGGGATGGAAAAATATTTTTAAATTAATGTGGCCCTAACTAGCCTAAGAGATAGAGCATCAGCTGTGCAATAGGTGCATGAGCTGTAAGGACAAGGAATAGTGTCATAGGTGCAACCAAGTTTGTCTGCAGTTCAAATTTCATATTTTAAAAAACTAGCAAGAAAACAAAAACCAACAAGAATTCTAAAAACCGCTTGACCTACATTTTGTTCGTTTGCAGTTTATGTGGGTGGTTGAGTGCTGATTAAGTTTACTCCGCAAACCTGAGGTTTGGGGAGCCAATGTCTGTTCGCATGGCTGCCGCACAGGCCTGCCTGCACATAAGGGCCTTTGTGCATTTTTTGCAACCATACTGCAGTGTCCTTCCACACAGCTGACATTATAACCTGGCCTGAACCAAATACTTAGGGACTGTTTCTGCTCTGCCTGAAATGAAATTTACTGGAAGTGCTCATTTTATGAGCATATTCTGAATTCATACCATGACCTGATTTATGGCTTGATCACTGGCTTGCGCCTGCAGTCGGACATGCTTTGTGAACTCTTGCTTCACATGGTAAGTAAATTTACCTAATTGTGCTAGGCTGCTAATGTATTTGACACACCGTACCAAGCTGGGAAAATGTGTGTCATTGGATTGCCCCCCCCCCCCCCCCCGGGCATCGTCACAGAAACCCCTAGGCTGTACTGAATGCTTCCCAACAGATTGGCATGTCTGCTCTTGAGATCAGACAGGGCACGTTGTGTGTATATTTTCCTACGCTATTTTGTGTAATACTTGGAGGCGAAGACCCCAATCTGCCAAATAGAGCGACCTTCTTGGCTGTTGTCAGGGACTGCCCTATCACTGAGCAAGAAGAGCAATTTACGGGGGGGGGGGATTTAAAATATTAAGAATCCTGCACAGCAATGTTCCCCTCTAACTACGCGTAGACTGTGTGCACAAACAATTTCTTTGTGTGTGCAAAAACATTTCTTTGTGAGCACCAATATTAGCACTATTGAATTTTTTTGTGCATGCTTTAGTTTGTTGTGTGCGCAGGTTTCATGACCTTTGTGCACGCACACAGCTTAGCGTGCACAGTCTTAGTCCCAGTCCTTATCACAATGGCCCCAATGGCCACTGCAGAGCGCTACTAGCTGACACTAATGCAGCTGTCTGTAAACTCAGGCTTAGAAGCCTAGCTGGGTTTAAAAGCTCCACTATCTCAACCATGAGCACAAACAGGACACCAAACTAAACAGCGCCCTGGTCGACAGGTCTTAAAGGGAATACAGACTCTGCGGCAAGGAACAGCCACCCTCCAGGGTAGAGTTTTGTTTTACGTGCGTCAGTTGGCCCACACATATTTCCCAATTGGGCACAAATGGAAAAAAATTATTGAGAGGAAAGCTGAGTGCATCACGCACAACAATGTAGTAGATGAATGCAACTTCCCTGGCTGTGAATGACATAGCCAGGCAATAATGATTGGTCTCAAAAGTAGTTAGTGGGCAAATGTATTAAAGGAACAACTTCACATTCTTTGTTAAGCCTTGACTATTTTAAATTCCAACTATGTTATGTACCAATGAATAATCAAATTAGGCACATGGTACAGCTGCTGGTCCATAACTGAAGCACTAGCATGTCCCACTGTGAGACCTGTTTTTTTGTGAGCGTGCACAAAACAATAGCTGTGACTGTGCATTGCTTTTTAAATTCACTCTGAAAGCCCACCATATGTTGAATTGACTCATTGCTCCCAGGCCCACATGGACCTAATTTAGACACATGAACTTATGTAAGCCTACTTAAGTAGCAAACTTAGAATGACACAGCATTTGTGGAAGCAGCATTTTTTTTTTAAGAATACTGTTTTACAAAGGCCTTACGTGCTACTAATTACTATATTCTACCAATGTATATGTCAGGCTTTTGAACACAGGTTACTGCACTTAATGTTTAAAACTAATTTTTTTTTTTTTTAATTTCTGCTTTGCAATAATGAATTGTTAAATAGAAAATTCAAAGGGGTTTGTTTGGAGGAAAAAAAATCAAAAACTGCCTGGTCATAGTATTTTCATGTTTGAAAACCAGCTTAATCAGCAGTGAGCTTTACCAGATTTTTTATGAGCTCATTCATAGTGCAGTATTTCCTTTTCTCATAAAAGTGGAAGTCTTCATCTTCATGGCTTCTATCAAGCCATTCTTAGTCAGGCTGAGGAAGGTTTGGGACTAGACTATTACGTCTACAACACTAACCAATAATTTCTCTTTAAAAGTGCAACTTTAATTTATTCTAATTAACTTCATTGTTCAGGTTCCAGGGAATATAAGCCAATCTTAAAATGCAGCTCTATGTGAGTCCTTCATTTAGGCTATGGCCACACACAAGTGCGTGTTGCGAAACAAGCTGGTTCGCACGCATGCTTTATTTCGAAATAAGAAACAGTTATTTTGATATAAGGCAAAAAAAAAAAAAGCAGGAATCAAAATAGCATGTCCATACTGTGGACTTGCTAGTTGGCTTCAGGGGCAGGGCACCATGGGAGGTGTGGCAACAGGGCCACCTCCCTGGGCTATGTCAGCTGCCATGTTGGTAGCCAATCCCATAAAAGCTAGCCATGACCTCACTTCCTTGTCCACTCTAGCTAGCAGGACTCTGCAAGCAATGGACGTTGCCCAGACAGCGCCATGCAACACCCAGCTATGCTGCCTGCCTGCAGTGTCCTGCTCATGTGGGACACTCTGCTCGCGGACCCAGAGGGTGCCCAGCCTCTGCCCGAGGCTTACATCCACCTCATCTGCAGGGCAGAGCTACTGACCACCACCACCACCCCCCATGCCTCACCAGGTCTGGACCCAGGAGACCAGCCCAGAGCGGTGGGAGCGGGTCATGCTGCGCACTTGGGGGAACGATGACTGGAGGCAGAACGTCTGCCTGAGCAGGGCCAGCTTCACCCTCCTGGTCACAGCACTCGCCCCGCTGCTGCGCCACAGGGACACCCCCATGAGGCCTGCCATCCCCGTGGACAAACGAGTGGCCATCGCCCTCTGGAAGATGGCCACTCCAGAGTCCCACAGGTCAGTGGCGCACTTGTTCAGTGCCGGGAGATCCACCACCAGGAACCTCCTCATCATGGTCACCAGGGCCATCAACGGGGTCCTGCTGCGATGCCTGGTGAGACAAGGGGAGCTGCAGGACACCATCCCAGGCATGGCCACCCTTGGCTTCCCCAACTGAGTGGGGCGCCGCGCTGCCACGCACAGCCCCATGCGAGCGCCGGAGTACAGGGCCGCCGAGTACCACACCCGCAAGGGGTACCACTCCATCACTGGGCAGGCCCTTGTGGCCCACCGAGGCTGTTCCAAAACTGTTATGTGGGATGGCCAGGGAGGGTCCATGAAGCCAGGGTGCTCCAGAACGCTTCCCTCTACCGGGCCACGGAGGCAGGCACCTTCCCCCCCCCCCCCCACATCAATCTTGGGGGAGTAGAGGTGCCCGTCCTCATCGTGGCGGACGAGGCCTACCCCCTGCGGCCATGGCTCATGCAGCTGTATGCAGGGCCCCTCAATCCCTCTCAACAGATATTTAACCACCAGCTAACCCGCTGCCACCAGGTGGTGGAGCAGGCATTTGGCCACCTCAAGGCCCACTGGAGGGGCCTCCTCACCCGCCTCCACCTCACAGAGAGGACACTGCCCCAAGTGATCGCCGCGTGCGTGGCCCTCAACAACTAGTGTGAGCAGAGGGGTGAGCCCATTCCACTTGTGTGGGACGCTGAGGCCCGACTCCTCAGCAGGGACTATGTGGAACCCCGACCTGTGCCCACACGGGAGCAGCCATCGCAGCGAGCCCTGGCCGTGCGTGATGCCCTCTGGACCGCCTTCACTGAGGTGGAACTCTGAGGGCCAGGCCTGCCCTGCCCCACACCATCCTCTCCCCCGTTCACCCACAGCCAGCCCCCACCCATCCACCCACACTGTCAACTACCCCCAATAAAACTACTCAAAACCACAAATAAGTGCCAAACTATCTATTTATTTAACAATCAGGGGTTGAGGCAGGGAAAGGCTGGGGGGGGGTTATGGGCTGGGGCAATGTGGGGGCAGTCCGGGGGAGGGGGCAGCAACTTGGAAGGGGAAAGGGGACTTTGGGGAGTTCGGGGAGGGGGTAGCAACTTGGAAGGGGAAGGGGGACTTTGGGGAGGGGGCAGAAACTTGGAAGGGGAAGGGGGTGAAAGAGTCCGGGGGGGGGGGCAGGCAGGGCCGGGGGGGGGGCCGGGGGGGGGGCTGGCATACCCGCACCCATGCCCACGGCCACCCTCTGGTCATCATCGCGTCCAGGGAGGGCCAGGCGGCGAACCCTCGGCATGCAGTGGCAGGGTCATCCTCTCCACCAGCTCCCGGGTGGCGGCAGCGTGGTCCGCAATGGCAGCTGGCAGGCGCTCCAGGGCTGTGGCAGTCCGGTCATCTGCCGCCGTGACCCGGTCTAGGACCCGGAGGGCAGTGTCCTGCCACTGGGCCTGCTCGCAGCACCAGGCCTGCGTCGATGCCTCTATCCGTTCACCGAGCTCCTCGAGGCGCTCAAGCTTGGCGCGTGACCGGGGGAGGCCCCTCCTCCGCCACTGGGGTGCCCTGGGGCTGAGGCATCAGGCTGGTGGTACGGCACAGTGAGCGGCTGGGCGACCTGCTGGAGGGAAGCATAAAACACAGTTGGCCCCTGCTGCCTGCTGGCCTTGTCTCTCTGCAGCCTGTCTGCAGCACACACCTCTGCCCTGACTTTCAGCAGGTCCCAGGATCCCATGGGACATTGCCCTGGGGTAGGGCTACCGGCCCCCAAAGCCTTGGAAGGAGGCCAGGACAGTACTTTGTTTCGAAAAGGCATGTCTCAACGGCGTTGTTTCAAAACAACTCGTTTTGAAACAACCGTTGTTTCGCAACGGAAGGGATTTAATCCATTTCGAAACAACGGCTCTTGTTTTTAAACAACAGAACCCGTTGTTTTGAAATGAGACAATGTCGTTTGGCCTTGCCACTTCTTATTTCGAAACAAGCTCTGTTGTTTCAAAATAAGACGCCTGCATGGACATACCTATAAAGTGACATGACCAAAATCTAGGGTATGTGAAGTACAACAAAGTGTGAAAAAGTTGCATGTAACTTCAGAGCTGCTCCATAACTGGGGCTGATATACTCTAGAAAGATCTTGAAAATTACATTTCCACTCTGGATTTGACACCTTGCAGGTTCCTGATGATGTACTGCATTGCTTGAATGTTCAGTCAAAGGAGGATTTTCTTCTCCAAAGGCACAAATAACTCCATTCAGATGTATGAACACATGAAGGAGAAAACACCTTAAAGTCCTAGCTGTGCCCACTAAACAGGTTCAGTCCTAAGAGTCACACAAGTCACAGAGGCCAGAAAAGTATAATCAATTACCAAAAATCTACTCTTTTTCACATTTCAAAATACATTCACTTAGAAACCACTCACCTAAGTTTGAGAGAGAAAATTGTATGATCTGAACCTGGCGGACAGAGCAGACCTTCTTGCAGCAAATGCCACACTGGCCAACAGGGCCATACTGAAAGCCAGCATATTACTAGCTTTTAAATAGGACTTTCCTGTCCACTCCAAACCCCAGTGCAACATGCCCTGGTCAAAATGAACACCCCTTTGGGACACTGACTTTATTAATAAACAAATGAACAAGAAGTCATCCAGCCCAAGCCTTCTCATCAGCTTGGCTGCTCCCAAGGCCAATAGCTCATGGCAGCTCACCCTACCCCCAAAACCCCTCTGCCTCAGACCCAAAGTCCCTCCATCGGGGAGCCTAGCTTAGAAGCCTGATTCCCACATTTTGACAGTCTTCTTGCAAGCTTGCTATTTTTTGGTAATTGTCGCAAGGTGGAGATGGTATGAGCTCTATCTTCAAGACAAATTATTAACTTTTTCTTTCTCTGGTCTAGTGCGGAGCTGGGCACCTAACTGTCACTTGTGTCTCTGAAAATCCTCTCAGTCATTCTGTCATTTCATCCTTGGCTTTTCCACTGAGACTATCCATCAAGATGCCAGTTGTGCTGAGAGCAGGGCCAGTCCTTCCATAGAGGCAACCTAGGCAGTTGCCTAGGGTGCCAACAATTAGGGGACACCAAGGGCTGGGCTGGGCCAGGCCAGCAAGCCTATCCCACCCTGCTCTGCTCCCGGCCCCTGGCACCGTTCCCCAGGATGGGGACAGACCCCTGCCCGCTGCCAGATCCCTGCCAGCAGCCAGGACGAGTGAGCGCCAAAATCCGTGTTGGCCTAGGGCGGGGATTGGCAACACAGGCTCAGAGAGCCACCTGTGGCTCCCTGAGCATCCCCTTCTGGCTCCCTGGCAATCTCCTCAAGGGAGCCAGGTGTGCTCCAGGGACCCCCAGCTGGCGCAGCCCCCCCACTTCCATGATGCCGGGGAGCGCGCCAGTCCAGGACCCCCCGCCACAAGCTGCAGTTCTCTGCCAGCTGCTTTTAGGAGGGACGGCTGGCTGGGGGTATGTGGGGCAGCCCTGCTTCACCCCACCAGTGGCGGGAGGGACAGAAGGAGCCTGCACACCACCACCAGCGCTAGGGGGCCGTGCTGCAGCTGCTGTGCTGGCTCCAGATCATGCATTTGGGGGGGGGGGGCTCTTTGGCTCTTTTGGGTTGCCAACCCCTGGCCTAAGGCACCAAAAAACCTTAGGCTGGCTCTGGCTGAGACCCCTCCATCCACCAGGAACAGGGGAGAATCATGTCACCTGCGGAGAGCAGACTGAATCGTCTATCATCCAAAGAAAAATATTTAGGCCAATCAGCCATTACTTAGACACAAAGGATGATTTTGAACCAACACCCTACTGACCTACAAAGTCTCATGTGTTTCAGAAGTCTTTTGAGAGGTTTTTGGTTTATTATTGTTGTGGTAGGTGGTTGTTTTTGGAAGGGATGAGAATTTTAAATACTTTTATACAGGATTTTTGTTTCTGTTCAATCCTAAAGATGCTTGAAAATTTGGCACTGAGAACTCTGGCCTAAACTCTAATATTTTTACAGATTTCATAGTATTAATGTTATACAATGTGTGTTAAATCTTGGAGGTTAAATGGAGGTTCATGAGAGTCAAATTACTTTTAATGTGTAATTTCCCAGTCTTTTTCAAGCTGTACATATATTTGATCCAAAATCTGCAAGGCTACAGCAGGATGATGAAAGTCTTTTAACTCAGTGAATATATTAATATGTAGCTAAAAAAACATAATAAACTGCTGAAGCTATTACAGTATTACTGTTACACTAACTCTATCTACTAAAAATTCTCAAGAAAAGATTACTAGCCACACAATCATTTTTCCAAATGCACTATACTGTTACTTGGCCCCGCCCTCCAAAAACGCACTGCCACTTAGGCACAAAGACAAATCACCTGCTAAATCCCATTTTAAAAAAATAGATAATTTTACTTCCAAACCCTCAAATCAGCTTTTGAAACAACCATTTCTGTCATGTCTCACCCTACAAAGGACAGTAGCCACGCCTGTTTTTGTTTTTTGTTTTTTTAATTTTACATATAATAGAGACTATATATACAAAGGAACCAGCAGGCCTAGAGTGACCACTCCAAAATACTTCCAAACATACTGTATCAATTCTTCTCCACCTTTATTATAAAAATATCTGTACTAAGCAACCAATTTTTGTTGGCCACATGAGTGGCCATGTAGAACAGGTTTCACTGAATACATACACGTTAGGATTATGCTTATGGACTGAGACTGAATTCAAGAGAATTAAGCATAACCTACACTACTTTGCTGGTAAATAAGTCTCCCAGATATGTACATTACTCCATAATGCCCAGTTATCTCCACTTTTCACCTTTAACTATAGTCGTGGTTGAAGGCCATTAAATACATCTACCATCGCATTCCTAACAGTCACTTAAACCCAATGTGCAGTAACTATTAAAAAGACTCACTCGAAACCAAGAACTTACATGTAAAACATCCAAAATATCACACAGAGCTTAACTGCACAGTTCCACCCCAGTGGAGCACCAAGTCTTTTTACAACCACTGCCTCTGCAAGAGGCATATCTAGTGTGTTAGAAACAGAATTTCATGCCGCATAATCCCTTCTATGAGTTTAAATCCTCAAGCACAAATATCTCAGTTTATTTCCCAGATATTTAAGTAGCCTAGAACTGAGCTTGCAAATTATTCCTGATCATGTTAGGCAGGGATTTGCCAACACCCTTCCCATCATGACAGGCCGCTTCCCTTAGCAGCAACATTTTGTTCTTGTTAAGTAAACAAGACTAGTCTGCTGAAAAGTACCCTGCGCAACTCTATATTGGGTACTGGACTCAAATGAGCATTTCAATTAGATTCATTAAGGAAGTTATTACTTGCTAATTGAATAGCAACAGACTGCTAAGGATCACTTACTGAAGTCTACTGAGTATGTAAGAGAGAAAGCTACTCCTGGTGTAATTCCATCAACAATAAACTAGTGTAATTAGATTCTTACGAACAAACTCCAATTGCCAGGAATGTTGAAGCAGATAATTGGCACTTATTACAGGTATCTTCTCCGTTAGCGCAGTATCAATTAACAAACGTACTAAATGTCAGTTTAAACTCTTAAATAATTAATACCAATGGATTGTAGGTCACCTGGTTAAATACTGTTTAAATATTTAAACTTTCATATTCAAAAAAAAAACTGAATACAAGCCTTACAAATGCAATTGCTCTTCTAAAATTTACATACCATACACTGTGGGAGTACTTAGTCCCCTGAACAGGTGGGCACTGGGAAGTCTCCTTATGGAGAAAGTATGACAGAGAGCAATTCAGCAACTCACCCAAGATTCAGGAAGATTGGGGGAGCCGTCAC
This sequence comes from Podocnemis expansa, assembly GCA_007922195.1. Lineage (NCBI taxonomy): Eukaryota > Metazoa > Chordata > Testudines > Podocnemididae > Podocnemis > Podocnemis expansa. The sequence goes on from ML682019.1 coordinate 3,091,410, forward strand.
GTGATGTCCAGCAGATTTACAGCATGCCTGCACAATGAATTAAACTGATTGTGCCATTGACAGGTACACCTGTAGTAGGCTTTTATCTCATTTAGTTGCACTGGTAACTATAATGAAGATTTAGTGCCACAGACTTCAGTGCAAGCTCATCTATCCATGCTACAATCAATGTTCCCTGTAGGCTGTGTGGGTGCACAAGCACGCAGCTCCTGTCACTCACCCATGCAGGGAACGCTGCCGGCCATGCACAGTCCCTATCCAGCCAGAAGACACGGTCTTCTGGCCAACTGGGAGCTGCTCAGCTGCTCCAAACTGGAAGTTTTTAAAACTCCCGCCCTGAGCATGCTCAGGGCAGGAGCAGCAGCCTGTGGCATGGCTACGCTGGAGGCCATGTAGGGGACCCTGGGTGGAAGGGTTGGGAATTGTCAGGCAGCTGGCAGGGAAAGGGTGCAGGGCTTAGGGTGAGAAGAAAGGGTGGGGACGGCTTGGGGGGGTGGAATCCAGCGAGCTGGCAGTGGAGTTAGGAAAGGGTCGGGAGGAGCCAATGCAGCAGGCTTGGGACAGCCAGCGGCTGGGCAGGTGGGCAGGGAAGGTGCCCAGGGCTCAGGGAACTCGTGGCCAGCTGGGGAAGGTGTCCAGGGGTCACCCCTCCTTATTGGTGTGTTTCTGTAACGTCTCTTGGCAGTGTGTTTAAAAAATTACTTGGGAACTCTGGGTGTTCTCGTTCTATCTTCTCAAGGCAAGAATGGGTGCTTGGGTGAGCTAATAACTTGTGTGTCACTATTCTGTGAAAACCAGGCTTAGTTTGCTTCATTCTTTTGGTTATGCCCAAACCACTAGCAAGGGCTAGCTATGTACTTAACAAAATGGTTTTCACAACGTCCCTGTGCTACAAAGCAGTGTTGTTGTCATTACTGTACACACAATGAACTGAGGTGTAGAGAGAATAAAGAATCCAGTAACTTTGGGTGCACAATCTGAAATGCCTAAACTCTACTTTTTCAAAGTATTCTGCATTATAAAGCGCTTTATTGTTCATCTGCACAAGTCATCACCAGCCATACGATCTGACAGAGTTTAGGAGGACATGGCCAAAGCTGAGTGGTTCCCCTGTCCAGAGAAGGTGTGCGAGAGAAAATTATAGGTGGAATTGGTAGTGATGCCTCTAGCTAAACTCACCCTATGTTTTTGATCATAACTCCTGTTTTCAGCTGCTTACACTTTGTCAGACAAGCTATTCATGCTTAACATTTCCAGTACCTTGCTGCAAGTCTGCCTACAGCTTGTAATGCGTACAAACAAAAGGGCCAAATTAAGGCTGCATGAGCACGTTTCATTTTAAGAGTTTTCTAACATTTGATTAGCTTAGCAACCT
>ML682019.1:3097784-3287563 GCA_007922195.1 Podocnemis expansa
TGTTTCGGAACAATAGGTTCCGAAACAACATGTTCACATGCGTTGTTTCGAAACAAGCGTTTCGAAACAAGGTTGTTTCGTCCCCAAATGGGGTTTAACTTGTTTCGAAACAACTGTGTGTCGTGTGAACATGGTTTTTTTGGTTTCGAAACAACGAGGTTGTTTCGAAACAAAAGTGCCGTGTGAACACAGCCATTTAGCTTAATTGCATGGACATCTACCTCTTCAGTTAATAGAGTAAGTCGTAGCACTAATAAGCAGCTGTTCTTTATGTGAACCAGTCAATGAGGCGGTGGCGGTGGGGTGGTGGAATGAGACACTGCTAAGAGTAAAGCCCTCAGTTGTCTGTTCAGTACTTCTGATGACATATCTTGCTGCTTGGCCCTGCCTGCTTAGCTGAGGAAACCGGCAGGCTGGCTCTCAAACCTAGCAGCAGCAGTAGTTTGCTGGCTGCTTAATGAACATACCCATGGACTCTCTCCTCTTCCCTGTGCCCATCTCTCCAAGCCCTGTTCCTGCCCTGCACTCAGCCTTTCTGCTGCCCCAGGACCAGCCCTGCTCTTGCCTTCCCTGACTCCTGGTACTTCCAGTAAAGGTTGACATAATTTAATAAAGGTAGTTTGAATAGAGATGTTCCAAAAGGTTAGCCATGTTGGTCTAGTTCGGCAAAACAAACAAGGAGTCCTGTGGCACTTTTAAAGACTATGCATATGTCCACACGAGTCTTTTATTTCGAAACAACACTGGTTGTTTCGAAATAAAAAACTGAATGTCCACACAACGTTTTCTTATTTTGACATGACAGGCTCTGTCATTTCGAAATAAGAACCATCATTTTGAAACAGCTTAAACCCCATTCATTTCGAAACGGCTGTTATTTCAAAATGGTTATTTCGAAATAACGCCATTTGGACATGTTGTTTCAAAACAGCACCATTGTTTCGAAACAACATGTCCAAACAGCCTTACTTCGAAATAACCATTTTGAAATAACAGCCGTTTCAAAAGCAGGCTTTCCCTTCATTAGAATTAACATTTTCTTAATTTGAATGAACTTATTTTGAAATAAGGACTTTATTTTGAAATAACTCATTTTGAAAAAATGATGTACTGTATGCGTGGACATAGCCTAACAGATTTATTTATTGCACGAGCTTTCATGGGAGAAAATCCCACTTTGTCAGATAACTAAATTTGTTAGCCTTTTACATACCACCAGATTCCTTGTTTGTTTTGAATAGAGAGAGGATGTTGGCAATAGTACAAGGCAGATAGCAAGGGCATTACTTAAATAACATGAATATCTTTAGAAAGAGAAAGTGGGTTAGGTAATATATTTTACTGGACCCCATTCTGTTGGTGAAGGAGACTAGCATACACAGAGCTCATCTTGAAGTCGAGGAAAGGGGGCATCACAGTCTAGTTGGATTAGTTAAAGATATTACTTCCCCTGCTTTCTCCCTCTAATAGCTTGGGACAAACATGGCTACAGCAACACTGGAAATGTGAATATCTTTATAAGTTATCTGACAAGTGCACATGTTCCCTCTAAGCTGATGATGCAGCTGAGCAAGTTATGAATGCACTCAGAGAGCTGGTGGGCAGCGGGGAAGGGGCCCAGTAGGGGTTAGGGAACCGGTGGGGAACTTGCTCAGCTGCATCATCAGCTTAGAGAACACATCGGCTACAATCCTATCTTCATTTGCTGGGCACCCTCTGTTAGAACCTTCCAAATAATTTCTGTTGCTTTCTACTAGTTTAATTGGCCCCAGGAACCAGTACATCAGATATACTGCCTAGTTCTAACATCTAGCTGGGCTGCTGGAACAAACTGGAGATTTTCAACTGGAATTTCTGCTCAAGAGAGGCAAGAACAGAAGCCTTTCTCCTGATCCTGTACTTTATCCACACAACCATCCTCTTCCTTGGTACTATGTCTTGGCATGAAATGAGAACCCCTGTGTCTTCTGTTTAAGCTCACCTCCTCTTTGGCACCAAGGATGGACCATCTGGCCAATGAGTAGGGATGCTTTTGGAGCAACCCGTCCCCCCATCTGTCAACGTCCCTGTACCACCCCACTGACTGCTAGTCCACTATGATTAACTATTTAGGCTTGACCTATTCAGATGTTTTGCCAGCAGGGGAGTGGGTGGTTGATTTGTGGGCTAGGGAGGGCAAGGTGGGGAAGAGATGGAGTTTGTGTGTAGCATAACTATATCAGTAAAACCACTAGGCAGCACGGCGTACTGTGCTTACAGACTTGATGTAAGTTATACCAGAATTTTTGGTTTTGTTTGTTTGGCTGGTTTTTTTGCTGGTATAAATTGTATCTACACTAGATGGCAGGGAGTGTAGACAAGATCTTAGGCTATAAGCTTTTGGAGCCAATTTGTGCAGTGCCTAGAACAACAGATTCCTGGCCCGTGACTAGGATTCCTAGGTACTACCGCAGCAACAACCACCACTCAAAATTTCAGAGTCCCGTAGTAGTATGAGGCCCTAATCCCTCTCACAGAACTCCTCCACATTCTCATACTAACAGGCTTCTATCGACACCAACTCAGCTGTTAACCTCCTCTCCAGCCCAGTGTGGCTTTGTGGGTTATCAGTGTCTGCCTGAGGCCCAGCAAATCTCACCTGTATCCGACCTGTTGTTGATATACACCATCCTTACTAGAAGTACGCCATAATCGCAAGTCAATCTCTTGCCAGCAGTGCCTGTCCTGAGCAATCTGCTTCCATTTTTGCCGGAGAACTTTAACCATCGGGTCTGCCCATGTCAGATGGACACCTTGGTTTACTCAGTGGATCCCTTATGACTGCAAACGGCCTCTTGGTCGACTGTGAATGAGATGAACAGCAAATCTCATTTCACACAAAGGCACCACAAAACCTAGGGCTTGCTCTATATTCCTCTAATCCCTGAAAAGCCTTGAGGTATATGAAGGATGGTTGAGTTCTGAATGAGCTACACAGGTCTATGTATTTGGGGGAAGGCAATTTCAAATAATAAACACCAAGACACTCCAACATACTTTTTAAAGCTTCGGTTCCCTTCTAATTTAATGTCTGAGGTGCTATTCTAGTCATCTGGAAGCCTTTTCCCTCTCCACTGGCAACAAGAGTCTGTCTTCCAAGACATTTGAATAATGTCTCTCTTCCTCATGTAACATCTTCCTTGACTACTCCTCTTGCATAATAATGCTAATAAGCTTGCAGCATTTGGTGACATTTTTCTTCCCTTAAGCGAATGCCTAGTTTTATGCAGAACTGTTTTGTTCCGTGCTTTGTCTTCTGGATATCTTTTTTCTATTCAATGGTCTACCTGTGCACACACATGAGTCTGTTTACTACTTTCCATTACGAGTTATTTGTGCTCCACTTATTAGCATACAGGTGAAACAGATCAATAGATTATTTATATTACTTAAATTGCAGCAATTCTTAAAGGGACCAATCAAGATTAAAGCACCACTATAGTATGTACTTTATGAATGATATGAAGCTATAATCCATATTCTGAAGACTTTACAATATATAGTTAACCAGGGAGCTTTTGTATGTGAAATGAACTCAATCCTCAGTAAATTATACACTATGAAGTGTGCAGCAATGTATCAAAACTGCATGTTTTACCATCAGCACGGATTTCCACAGCTCCACAGGGGTCAGCAACCTTTACAAAGAGCAGTGCACAAATTCCTCCCCAACCCCCTCCCGGTGCCGGCAGCACGAGATGACTCAGCAGCCCACTTTCCCATGGCATTTTGGCAGCAAGGGTGGACTCAACCCCTTCCCATGGCAAACCAGCACTGGGACGGACTCTACAGCAGCCCACTTTCTTGCAGCATGTCAGCTGTGGGCGCAGACTCTGCAGCCCCCTTTTGGCAGCGTGCAGCAGGAGCAGTTTGTAGCTCTCTTCGTTCCAATGGCAGCATCGGCAGTGCCAGCAGCAGGGTAGGATGCCACGTTCTGCTCAAAAACTTGCTTTTGGTACGCATGCTGTAGGTTCCCAAGCCCTGCCAGAAATTAATTCAGTGTCATAAAAACTCAACATAACGTAGGCAAATACCTTCTCCATTTTTCAGGTGGGGTAACTGGAGCACAGAAAGGTTGACTGAGAAAGTGGTAGAGCTGGGATTTGGGAATGGAACCAAGAATTCAAGTCCTAGTTCTTTTCTCTATAACCCAAATCCCCACATACCAATGTCAATGTAAGTCTATTTGATATGAATGACATTAACAGTACAGAGCTAACAGATGGGCTCTGTGGAGTTGCACAGGGGTTAAATTTTGCCTAGAGCCTTCAGATTATTACAAAAATTACCCACTAACTTGAACACTGTTTAGAATCCACATAATGAGACAATGGTCCACAAATCTTTCATCTCAGGCCCACGTATGTTTTATCATTATTCCTCTCAGTGTATGTCTATTCTGACGGCAGAAAAATCGCTGCCATCAGTGTGCTCTTCCAGGTTTGATTGAGCAGTCTCTCAAGACGCACTCAATTGTCCTGGAATTTGCACCAGTAACTCCAGCCCCAGAAGTAGCATAGCACTAAGGTGACCAGACAGCTTTTCCATTCTCCTTAGTGCAGTGAGTAGGGTGCCATAAGTGGGAGTTAATAAGTCGATAGGAGATATGCATGGTATTTTACATACCTTCAGTATCTCCCGTCAACTGCTGCCGAAAAGTGAGGACTATGGCCCATTACTTCATATGTAGTAACTGTTAAACCCTCTCCGGAAAAGAACCCTGAGGAGCCATTTATACCCCCAGAGAATAAGACCCTTTTTAAAAATACATCATGAAACAATGTTGCATGCCACATCTTCAGAATCAGAGTTGGCATTATCTGCCATTAAATATAAGAGACAGGTCAGAAAAAGGGTGACAAAAAAAGACATGTTCAGAGCTGCTAACATGATTATAGCAAGCACTATAATGGTCATTGCTTTCCTTTGGAATTGATGTTAACAAGTAAAGCCTTTTATTTCTTTGTTTACTGGTGTAATATAAATACTTCATGAAGTGCATTTCCTCGCCATCTAAGCATCATGTACATGAAGGCAGCTTGTTCTAACAACACTGTTTATAATTTCAAAAGCACCGAAAGCTCAGTGGTGGAGCAGGAGGGTTTAGGGTCTTATTTACATGAGAAATGTGCTGTGTAAAGAACTGAACAAACCTCCAGTACTGCAGACCAATTCTGCCTGAGATTTGCAGCACAGACTGTCAATACGTGCCTTGAACACAATGGGCAGCATTTGTAAAAGCATCTTAGTGACTTTGGAAGCCTATATTTTTAAAAGTGATATAGGCATTTAGGGCTGGATTCACAGGCTGGATTTAGGCATCTATCTGCCGTTTTAAGGAACTCTAGGTCCATCATTTAGCTGCCACCAGCACTCACAAAACCCCTTGATCATCTGCTACTTACATGGCTAGAAATGTCAGATGATTACAGGGGTAAGTTCTACCATAAGGTACACAAGTCTCCTAAATTCCTGCTGCCAGGCAGGTTGATGGCTGCTTCTGGCCTGATACTGCCTGGCACCTCCCTCGCACCTCAGCCTATCTTACCTTCAGTGCATGATTCAGTAGATCTGGATCTGGATTTGCTCTGAGCAGAAGCTGCTATAGCTATAGGTAGCTCCCAAAGGTTGCAGATTCGGCCTGGCAGTCTGCTCCCCCAGCAAGACAGAGGGCCAACAACTATTAAATTTCAAATAAAATAGTGTGGTTATTCAAACAAGAAGCAGCAGCAGCTACTATTACAACAGGCTATGGAACAAGCTATCTGCCAGCCCAGGTATGGGGGGAGGTGGTGGAGAGGGCTGCAGCCCCTGGTTTTGAATACACCTAAAACAGTCAAAGAAAGAGAAGCCCCCTCTTATAAACATTAGTCAATGCTTTGAGGGCTCACTCAGCTTGAGAGACAAGTCCGGTTCCCCTGATAAGAAGCGGGGGAGCCTCTGACTGACCGGAGGGCACCCTAACCACTGAGACAGAATCATTCTTATACTCTCACTGAGCCGAATTTAATGAGCTTCAGATCAGACCCTTAGCGAACATCTACAGGACATCACAAAATAAAGTGGCCAGTATAAAGATTAAATAGACATATCCAAATGAAGCTGTAAATATAACAAATGTTCCACAGCAGCAAGCAAAAGGCTGAGCGCAGAGATGGAATTTGCAATATGCTTGAGAAGAGGTGGTAAGTGAGCTGTAGGCCATCCACTGTAAAAGCCCTTTCATCAGTCCCCCATATCTAAAACATAGGGACTTTTGCCAAGACAGCAAGAACTGATTTCAATTTAACTGCTTCAGTACAGGCACAAAGGACAGGCCAGTCCTGACTCGAAAGCTCCAAGAAGGCTGGAGACACATTGTTAGGATCCATGGAGCCAGAGCAAAATGAACGATTTTAGCAGGCCAGTGAAATATACTTCTAGAGGATCTCATTGTCTGTCTTTTAATCAGGACGAAGAGGAGATGTCCTATGTGCAGTTCCAGGCACCATACTTTAGGATGTGTCCCAACTGGTGCAAGTCCAGAGGAAAGCAACAAAAATGATTCAAGGTCTAGAGAACAAGATCCATAAGGGAAGACTGAAAAAACTGGGTTTGTTTTATCTGAACAGGAGAAGACAGAAGGGAGGTGGTGAGAGAAATGGGACACATGATAACAGTCTTCATTTGCATTAAGTAAAAGGTTGCTATAAAAAGAAGTGTGATAAATTAGTGTAGTGGCTAACACCGCTGCTTAACATACAGCAGGTCCTGGGTTCAATTCCCAGCGGGTTGGATGTGATGATCTCATGAGGTCCCTTCCAGCCCTATGATTTGATTTGAAATTGTTCTCCTTAGCACAAGTAGTAATGGACTTCCATAGAGAGTTAAGTTAGACATTAGGAAAACTTTCCTAACTGTAAGGATAGTTAAGCATGATCTCATGAGGTCCCTTCCAACCCTTTGGGTCTAGTCTAGGTGCATGAGTACATATTCACTGGAACAAACACCCATCAGCTATGGTCACTCTAGATACCTAGTTCTCCACAGTGCAGGGGACTTGATTAAATAACTTATCAAGGTCTCTTCCAGTCCTGCATTTACCTTGCTGAAACACACCAGTTCTGATTTCACATTTCACACAGGAAGTAAAAGAAAAAAATGAAATGCACAAGCGTGGTTGTTCAATTTGGCTAACATAAACAGGACTGTGCTCTGTAGACCAGTGGAAGAAATATTAGCATCAAGGACCACCAAGCAGAGTGCAGCAGCTGGCAAAAAAACACTATTATAAAGCAATTTTATGAGGTTTACAGAAGAACAGGAAACTGCAAACAGAAGAATGCAGCAAAGGGAATTGTAACAGGTTACACACAGTCAGTGATTCTCTTTCCAATTGCAATGAACCTGCTAATATAATGCAAAGTCCATACAGTCCAAACACCCGCAGAAATAAGACAACCCCTAGGGAGGGTGTTGCTGGATGAAATAATTTAAATGGCTATTAGTCAATCAATATATGTTAGAAAAAGTATTGGAACAGTGGAAAACAGTGTAAAGAATCAAGATCTAGCCATGTCAAAAAAGTAAGGAAAAAGGTTCAAGATAAGCAGTTTTAGGGTAAAAGAGACAGATTTATAAAAGAACAGATGAATAATTATGATAGATATAAATGTGAAACTAAAGCTCTGATGATTAGAAAGGAGGAACAATCAAATGAGCCAAGGAGTTCTGGAGATGAAATGTTCTTGACTGGATCTGGGAGAGAAATAAACCAAAAAGCAGCTCAAGGGCAGCCCATGCTATTTGCAAACATGGAACATGGAGGCTGAAAATAGATACAATGACAGCTGCAGCCTCTTTGATGGGAGACTTGCTAACAGGTTGTCAGAGTATTGTGTGGCTTTCGTCCAGGCCATGCTGCTGGAGGCACAGTGTTAGAAATACTGACAAACGTTTACTAAAAAAAAATAATAATAATTTTCTTTCAGGGCAAAAGGAAATATGGCTGTGAGTAACTAGTCGTAGTACTGTGTTAGACCTTCTGGAAAGTGTGCAGCAGAAAATGTGATAGACCCCCCAGGCCCATAGGGTAGATACAAGCAGTCTGCTAAGTAATTTTATAACAGTCGTCGTCTTGCCAGGGGCATTGGCTCTGGGTGTGTTGAGCACATAACCTTGTTGGGGTAAAGAAAACAACTTCCAAATTAACAAAGAACACAATCAAAGGGCTGACTGACTAGGGGAGAAAGTGAGATCTGCTAAATAAATATAGACCTGCTCTGTGGGAGAGGAGTAGGGGGAAAGGAAAACGAAGCACGGGTGAGAGTCTCAGGAGAGTAGAACAGAAGAAATTGAGTCCATTTTCCTTGTGACTAATAAGGAATGTGTATAGGGTTCTTTGGCCACCCTAGATGGGATGTAGTGGGAGGTGCAAATGGTAAAGGTCAGAGACGGTTCTGAGTATGGTGCTGAGCATGTCAGCACTTCAAAAAACTACTCTCAGCAGAGGAGGGTGGGTAGGATTTTTTTTCTAATGTCTGCAGAAATATGCTCTGGGCAGTTAAGGGTTAAGACAGAACCTTTGCCCCAAGGCCTGTAAGGTCAGCAGCAAATGGAAGGCAGCCATCAGCCTTGTTTGGGGCCAGGATAAAATAACTTCACAGTGGGAAGAAGGCCACAGTCCATTGCAGAGGAAGTCCTTTGGCACTAGCTAGAATGCTCTGTTTAAGGGGTTCCAAGTGTGGAGGATCTGGACCCTCTTTACGTGAGAAAACCAACCAGCTTTCTGCAACTAATCTGACACACTAGCTAGAAAGTTGTGTTGCATACTACTTCAGCATTTTGTTATGGATGTGCACAACAGGGCTTTGAATCACAACTGAGTGGTATCACAGAATTAACAAGGAGTCCTGTAGCACTTCTAAAGACTAACAAAATTACTTATTGCATGTGCTTTCATGGGAGAAAATCCCATAGAATTACTAGCACTACCAAGTCTTAAACTAACAAAGTCCTGGCCTTGAATTTAATATTCACAAAACCACCAAAGGAAATCAGAAAGGAAATAAGCTCCACTAGTTAATTACAAGTTTTCTTCGAGCATTGCTCGGATACATTCAGTATTAGGCGTCTACGTGCCACAGCGCACGATTGGCTGGAACTTCTTTTAGCCTTAGCCTATCAGGACAGGGCTGCCAGCCACCGCCACCTAGCCATATATATGGGCCCAGACCTGCTCCTCCCCAGTTTCTTTTTTCCCACCCTCAGCAATGGTTATGGAACAGTCTTCTCTTGCTTTATGCAAGAGCTTGTCTCTTTGCTCTGTTTTACGTGTATTTTTCACTGGAAGATCTGTTTGCAGACTTCATCAGCGCTCCTACCGCATCCTTCCAACAGAAACCTGAACACGAGGGACAACCCCAGATCCCCAGCTGGGCACAGGGCCACTGTTGCCACGGGCGGCCGGCCAGCTGGGCCCCGGATCCCCGGCCCAATTGGGCCAGAGATCCGGGGCACTGGCACTGGGACTCGGGGCACGTGCCCCAGGGTGCCCAGCGCCAGCGACAACCCTGCCCATAGAATGCCCTATTTTTAGGGGAAAGCATTCCAAGGCCCCCTAAAAACAGAAGACTATTACATTAATACTACATTTTCTGCATGTGTCCTCCAGTGTCCTCCTTTTCATACTCCCCTGTCCTCCTTTCCAGGCTTTGGTATTTGGTAACCCTAGCCACGATCGGCCTCTAACCCGGCACCGTGTTCTCGGTTGGCACTGGAACCCTCTCAGCTCCGCTCTTTGGCTACAAATAAAAGCTGCAATTGGCCTCTAACTCGGCACCGTGGGCTTGGTGGGCACCGGAACACCGTCAGCACCACTCTACCCCTATAAATGAAAGCCATGATCAGCCTCTAATTTGGCACCACATGTTCAGTTGGTGACAGACCCCTCTCGGAGCTACTCTCCAGCTATGAATAAAGCCATGACCGGCCCCTAACCTGACACCATGTGCTCAGTTGGCACAGGAGCCCTCTCGGTGCTGCTCTCTGGCTGTGAATAAAAGCCCGAATTGGCCTCTAATGTGGCACCGCGTGCTACATTGGCATGCGAGCCCTCTCAGCGCCGCTGTCCAGCTGTGAATAAAGAGCCACGATCGGCATCATACTTGGCAGAAGGGGCTGGAGCAGGTGAGCTCCACGACTTGGCAGCAGTTCCATTTGCCAGCTGGCATCAAGACTCTCCCGACACCGTTCCCCAGCAGAGCTCAGGTAAGAGCGCTCGGGGCAACTCTGGCACTGAAGTACCGGCACCCTGTCTGGCCCTCCCCTCCAGGGTGAGCACCTGGAGCCTATCATGGTGCCACCCACAACGGAGGCCTTTGAAGTGGCAGAGGCCCTTCGGCACTTGAATATGCCACAGGCTGCCAAAACAAATGGTAAGTCCATCTTCCTTCCTCCCTCCACTTTATCCAGCACCAGGGGGAGCCACTAACTACCTTGGCCTGCGCCATTATAAAACTACGGGCCCCAGCCCTTACGGCACCGACACACTTGCCTCGGCACTGCAAGAGATCTGAGAGCACATTCCTCAGGCCTCGCCCCTTACCGAAGGGTCTGCAGCACCGGGTTTTCCCCAACACTGCACTCAAAACCACCTACCTCCTACTGATGGCCCGGAAGGGGAATCCCTACTCAGTGCCATGGTCCTGGTGAGGGCACCCCAGTACCGGAGTTGTCCCTTCTCCCACTTACAGCCACAAACAGGGGCCAGGGTCTTACAGAGAAGACCCTACCACACGTGAACCCCTTCACCAGGCCACCACCTACCTGGGTCAGGGTCACACCCCTCGAGGGAGACCAGGACCTGCTATTCGACCTGGGGTATGAAACATCTCTGGTCACCATTGTATTCTCCTCCTTCGTACTCCTGTCCTTGACATTGCTGGGACAAACTGGCCCGAGCCGCCCTGATTCACCCTGGGTCCTCTAGGAATCCCAAAAGGTTTGACCTCCTGGTTTAAAAAAAAAAAAAAAGCCTATTCAGTTTTCAGTTTTTCAGCTGAGGGGTCCTGGCCATCAGGCCTGGGTTAAAAGATTCCCTAGACCTGTGGGATGCTATGAAGACTTTCAGCAGCTTCCTCCCACAAGAACACTTGGGAGGATTTGAATGCTTTCGTCAAGGAAGGTGCCTTGGCCTCTCACCAGGCCTTTAAAGTGGCTGGCGATGCCTTGAACACAGCCAGCCGTGGCATTGTTATGGCCGTGGTTGCACATCGAGCAGCCTGGCTTCAGGATCTTGACCTCTCCCAGGACTTACAGTAGGCCATGTTAGACTTCCCTTTAGAAGGACAGTCTCTCACTTTACCTGCCAACTGACTCCTTGATTCGTGGCAACTATGCCCATAGGTCAGCCCTCAGAGCCCTGGGTATGCTTACTCCCCAGATGCCTCAATGGTGCCAGTCTACCACGACCCCTTGAATGAATGGGGGAGGAGTCCTTGTTGTATCCCCCCCCATACACACATCCGAAATGGCAATCTTATTGGAGCATTTGGCCCACGGGATGATGGTCCCCTTTCCTAATTATAGGTGATCAACTCCAACAGGGTTGTTTCTCCCTCCATCAAACCTTTGGAATGTCAGAGCAGAACCCTAAATGCTTTTGCTAAACGCCCCCTCACAATCAGCTTTGAGATACGTCTTCCTCCTTTCTGGTAACAACGTGCCTCCCTCTTCCCTCCCCATACCCTTCGGATCAAGTAAGGGCCTGGCCACAAGAGAATTCTCCTCACATGCATTTGGTTCCACTTGCATACACCCTTGGAGTCTTGTTGGGAATCCAGAGGTTATAGAGGTATGCAAAGCAGGCACATGATGACCCCGCCCCCAAAAAAATGTTAGCCCTCTGGGACAAGGGCAGGAGGCCTACACCTCTGCCAACTCCTTCCCTGTCGGGCACACTGAAAGGGTACACTCCCATCTTGCTATCCCAAGAGCACTCCTTATCCATGTCAGCCTGCAATGGATCAGGGGGGAGCTATTGTGGGATAATGCTCCCCATCCCCTGGGTGACACTAATGTGGAGCACAAACAGATAATGTAAGGGGACAGACAGATAATGCATTACATTTATCTTTAAAGTATATGATGGTTAATGTTGTGTATCTGTCCTTCAGTGTCAAAAGTAAAATAATTTTGTAACCCTGTGTAAAAGACATTCTAACCAATATCTAACAAGACTCCATATTGTCAGTTTGGAACTCCTGTTTAAACACTGAACTCCATTTTGGATACTTGATGAAATCTGGTTTAGGCGCATGCTGTGTATGTTCTTTTAAATGTGTGAACAAGCTGTATGAATGAAGGGCGTGTGTGTGAAGAGGCCAGTTTCAACTGCCAGCCTGTCCTGATGAACCATAAGTACCATCTAACTGGCTGAACAATGCAGACATCTCATTAAAGCAAACAGAAGGAGCCACCCCAGAAAGAAAAGAACAAAATACAATCAAGTCTGCAAGTGACTGGTGACCAATGATCTCACAGGAACCCTGAGACAACATGACACAGCAAATCCCATAGATTTACCTGAGGGCCAGCAAGTATAAAAATGGGTGAGAACATGAAAACTTTGGGGTCTCATTCTGCAACTGTCATCTTGGAGCATCGGATTGTGACCGACAGAGGCCTGGCTCCCTCTTTGTGCCCAGCCTAGTTGGCCACTAGGTTGGCTCAAGCAACACATGAAAGGACTGGTAATTATATCATACCAGGTTGCAGAACTGTGTGTGTGTGTGTGTGTGTGTGTGTGTGAGAGAGAGAGAGAGAGAGAGACTGCCTTTTGCTATTCTTATTTACAATAAATGTGGCATATCGCCTTGTCCCCCTGAATAAGATCCTGCTAGTCTTTTCTTTTTATTAGGGGGTGCTCTCCTGGGTGCCCTTTTTGGTATAGCAGTAAGAGGGCAAGCTCATACCCCTTGGTCCTCTGTCTTCTCCTGCCTCGACTCCACAGGCAGTGCCCCCTTTAATATCGGGGCCATGCTCTTCAGAATCATATTAGGCTTTTGCCTGAGGGATCCTCGAGTCTTACCATAGGGGTTTTTGCCTTTTCAGCTCCTACCCCTCATCCCCAAGGACCTTCACCACTTTACACTGGTCCTTCTGTCCATGGGCAGACCTCAGTTTAGCCCTCGACAGGAACCTCCTCTGCTCTGGTGCCTCCCTCTAACCACGCAAGGATCACTTTCTCGTGAAAACCCTAAACAGCTGTCTAGGAGCTCCCTGATCTTTCTATCGCACCCCACTCCTCTCTAGAATTGCAATGAAGGGAGATAGTGAGGGTAGAGCTCCTACCCACCAGCGATATTCGTACACCTGAGTAAGCCATTTGAGGACCTGTGGTCTTCAGATCAGGGTGGTTCCCCTGCAGAACTCTGGCCCAGGGAAACTTACAGACCCTAATAGGCTGGAGAGCCTGACACCTTATGTGTGACAATTTCATAATGTCCCCTCTTGCCCCTCTGTGTTCCTTAAAGGACACAGCAGTTCTTCCTTGTGTTCCCAAAGTAGGGGTTGCCTTATGCTTTTCTCCTTTTCCTGGGATCTTTCGCTCTTCCCTCCCTCCCCCCCCCCCCCCCCAAGACTTGCCCAAGCCTTACCCCTTCCAATATGTGGGGTGGCACACCAATAACTTTCCTTTCCCTCGGAGCAGGCATTATAGACCACATCCGACTTGTGTCTTGCCTAAAGTGTTGTCTTCTTTCCTCATCAGGATCTATGCAAGATCCCTTATAGTTGGCCCGTTGTAGCCAGGACTCAACACCTGCACCTGCCGTAGAATGAGTCATCCAGCTGTGTTATGAAGATTGACTGCCTCTCCATAGAAGTGAGAGGTGAGAATACCTTCTGAGCCACGTGCCCCCTCCAAACACTCCGATTCTGGAGTTTGGAGGCATGCCTCTCGAGGTGGACCTGATCCATCCACAGAGAGACGGCCGGATACCCCTTCCCTTGATTCAGCACAACTCCCCCTACATGAGTCCGCATACCTGGAGAGTAGAGTAAAGGGGAAGGGGACAGAAATGCCCACCCAGCTCTGAAGTTGCATAAGGCCCCCCCCAAACCCCACCATGGTTTCACACCACCCCAATCTCAGGTCATCCCCCCACCACCCCTTTTGGTTGGGGATGACCTAACATGGGGAATTCAATCACTTCTCCTAGTTTCTCTCCTGATACAAGGATGGGTGTACCTAATGGTCCCTTTTTTACTACTATAACCTGCTCAAGGGTTACCTCTAAAGAAGGGCCCTTCTGAGATGTCCACTTCTTTCTTTATGAGAACCTCCCTGAAGGAGTGTCTCTGATGCTTCTGGGCCCCAGGGATGGGTGTGCCAAGCATCTAGGCGTTATTCCTGGGACCTCCTTCCAGGACCTCTATTCCCATGCGTCAACGGATGGCGGGGCAGGAGTCCCCACCCACTCCTTCCTTGTTTTCCTTCTTCCTGCTTTAGCTCCCATATGTAGCTGGAACGCCTCAGTTTAGGGTGCCCCTTATCTATCCTACTCATGGTGTCTCCTGCCGGTACGCCAATGGGGAAAAGCCTCTTGCCTATCCCATTTGGCCAAGGGCCGAGGTGTTCTCCGCCTCAGTCTTGGTTAGTATCTTGTCCCAGTTGACCTTCCCCTTTGGGGGTTGAGGTGGCAAGGGCGGCAGTTATTCCACCCTTGTCCTTCGCCTGCAGCTGTGGGAGTCTGTTGCCCTGGATTGCAACTGCCTTTCTCAGGAATCAATTCTTCTAGGAAGGGGCAACCCTCCTACACTAGACGGTCTTGCTGGTGACAAGGATGTTCTTTGCTATTATGATATAGCAAATTCCCCGACAATGAACCAGGGACTGCCCCTGTTGGAGTTATAGTCTCCTGACAGAGTGGGAAATGACCCCTTGGCACTCTTATGCACGCCTTCTCTCAAAGATGTTGCACTTGGTGTGTCTGTAGGCATTTGCCTGGCGGCCCACTGCTTCTTCACCCAGTTTTGCGTGCTGTGCCGTTTGTGGGTAGCCGTGCTGATGGTGGATAAGGTCCTAACTGCACCCACCTTCCACAGTACGGCTAACAGTCACCTAATAGTGAATGTATCCGAGCAGCGCTCGAAGAAGAACGGTGGGTTACTTACCAGTAACCATCCTTCTTTGAGATGGGCTGCTCGGATTCATTCAGACCCCTCCCATCATCCCCGCTACTCAGAGTTAGCAACTAATGGGAACTGGGGAGGGGCAGGGCTGGGACCATGTATATGGCCAGGGGGCAGTGGCTGCAGCCCTGTCCTGACAGGCTAAGGCTAAAAAAAGTTCTGGCCAATCGTGTGCTGTGGCATGTAGATGCCTAATACTGAATGAATCCGAGCAGCCTATCTCAAAAGAGGACAGTTACTGGTAAGTAACCCACTGTTCCAAAGGGGTAGCCATGGTAGTCCAGCAAAACAAACAAGGAGTCCTGTTAAAGACAAACAAAATCCCATTTTTATCACTTTCTCCCTCAAAAGCTCATGTGATAAATAAATTAGTTAGCTACACTCACTCTCATACTCCTCTTACAATTCTCACTGTGATGCTGTCTGGGTTTAGGGGACTGTTTATGCTTATATTTTATATTAATATTTCATATTGCTATAATCTATGTGGTATACCATGTTTGGTGCCAACAGAAAGGCTATAATCTGCTAAGAATGGTTATATAGTTTATATGTAGATATCATGCCTGTATTAGAAATTAGAAATCTATTTGTTTTTATGTGTGTTTCAAGTGATTTGTTTCTAACACAATCCCAGACTGGGTGTCTGCAAAACTATTGTTCCTCTTAACAGCTCCCATCTTGGGGCCTCCCAGCTGCAGTGGGCCCAAGAAGAAACCTGTTTGACCAGTTAGCCAGACTGATCATGTGGCCCAACTCCATTTTGATCTGGCAAGGACTCTGAGATAAAAGGCAGGGGACCCATCTCCATTTTGTTGCTAGTCTTCAGTCTGCAACCTGCAATCAACACTCTCCTCTGGAACTATCCATCTGGGACTGAACAAAGAACCGAGACCCACCCAGCTGCTGCTGCTGGGTGCACACCAGAGGAGTGGGACTAACCTGCAAACTACAGGATCTTCAAGGATTTGCTTTCTATAGACTCTAAATCATTTGTATGTATGTGATTCACTTTGACTCTTTAACATCTCTCTCATTTTGTTTGTTTTCCTTTTATATTAAACCTTTGGTTGTAGTCAGTAAAGAATTGGCTGGCAGTGTGGTATTTTGGGGAAGATCCAACCAAGCCCATACTGTTCTGGGTGATGTGGCTGACCCTTTGGGGCCAGGAGAACCTATTTCTTAAAGAGACCCAGTGGCTACAGGGGACCATAGGAACTGATGTGCAGTAAGGGGGCTTTTTCTGTTTTCTTATGCTTGGTGATGACCAGAGTGGAGAATTAGAAGCATGTTTTGTTGCTGACTGGGAAACTAGTTTAAATACCACCCATCAGTGGTTTGGGGGTTTGGCCCCTGATTTTTGCAGCCTGCCCTGATTTTGGCACATTCAGAAGGTTATCCCAGGAGGCCTGGGTCACACCTCACCACGTTTCCTTGTGGCTATCAGAGCCATAACTATGGCTGGTGCAATGGGGCAGAGCCCCAGGTGGTGTGCAGCAGCTCAATAGAGCTGCTCTATTAAAGGGCACCTTTCACTGCGCTGGGTCCAAGCACTGCTCATGGCAATGGAACATGCCCGGGGTGGCAAAAAATGGGTTCTGGTGGCTACTATACTTGTTTCCTCAGGACAAATCAAACTCATGTTAATAAGCACTTAGATGCCAATGCTCTACTCATTTACCTGATTTCTCATTTTACTCATAAAATACCTAATTCTATAACAAGCATGAGAATGAATGTTAGGACTAATGCTTCATTGATTCATCAGTACTCTCCAAGGCGTGTATGAGGAATCCATCAGCTAAAACACGTTTGCAAGAAATAATCAAGGAATTTTAAATAACAAATAAATGCATAAAAATCAAAGTCTCTGTGTAATGAAAAAGAGGATAAAATTCATAGAATGAAGAACTAATCAGGAACAGTTCATGTCCCACTGTAGAGAAATGGCTAAATGGAGTACGTATCTGAGCCCTGAATCAAATCTTTATGGGTATTTTTTTTCACAGCAATATATGGGGATCTGATCCTAGCACTCCCATTAAAAACAATGGGACAATCATATGCCTAAAACTCCCTGAAGCATGTTGAAGACATGCATCTCAGCATTCAGCAGGATATATGGACAGGCTCATCAAGAGAAGTACAAGACAGCTAGTCACAGGCTAAAGGAGTCGATGACAGTAGTCCACAACAGCGAAGAGCACTTTATTTAACTGAGGAACTGTCAGAACTAGATGTGAGAATTAGGTTTTTGTGCGGGTGCTTTTTAAATCCCCATGTGCTGATCACAGCCTGTCTCTGAAGAATGAATGTGAGGAGAGTTTTTCCCATGATTACTCCATTTATTTTTCAGCAACACAGTTCCCGGGACTTTTTAGAATTTAAAACAACAAAGCAGGGCCGGTTCTTCCATAGAGGCGACCTAGGCGGTTGCATAGGACACCAACAATCAGGGGGCACCAAGGGCTGGGCTGGCAGGGCCAGGAAGCCTATCATCTCCTACTCCACTGCCCAGCCACCACCCATGGCACTGCTCCCCGGCTGGGGCCAGACACCCACCTGCGGTCAGATCGCAGCAGCAGCGCCTGGATCCCAGCGGCAGTGGCACCACTCCCCACTCGTGGACAGAGGGGGGAGGGAGGCCAGCCAAAATCAATGTTGGCCTATGGCGCTAAAAAACCTTGGGCCAGCCCTGCAACAAAGCACAAATTCAGTGCAAGGAAGACTTAATAGTTGTAAAATTAAATTTACTAACCAGAATTTGAGTCAAATTTTCAGATTTCTGATTGGCAAGTGCATCCAGGAGTAAGTAGACAGACAAGCAGTTGCCTTTTTGGCCATAGTCAAATACCATTTTCTCAAGTCAGACCAACCAGAAGCTTTTGCGATAATTACAGCTAGAAATGAGCCTGTATCAATGCGCAAGCAGCCATGGACTTTGTGTGTTTTGAGAATACTTAAGTATTAAATCTGGGTACTAAACAAGTCAGACAAGACCATACAGATTATTTCCAGCCTCAGATCTGACCCCAAATTTCAGTTCATCCTATCTTAATGAGTCCTAACAAAATCCCAGATCTGGACTTCAAGGAGTTTGAAATTCTGATTCAGGTATGAATTCTGCAGCTCTTGCCCACTGCTCAATGCAATTTAATGTACTGCAGTGGGAAAGGAGGGCCATTGTGAGAAACATACTGGTTTTTCTCCTTACACATTTCAGTGTTTGCCCTTCATTGTCTCAACTTTCACATCCATCCTTGCATTGGAAATTATAGGCTTAACTTTTCATAAACAAAAAGAGAGTGGGTGACATGAGCACCTGAATTCTGTTCCCATTGAAATCAACAATAAAACTCCTGTTGATTTTCATGGAATCAGGATTGAGCCTTCTAATGATCTTTTTACCCCCTTTGAGTCAGACACGTTCTATTCTGATGTTTTTTGTGCAACTTCAATAGACCTTAAAAAACACCAACACCTTTTTCAATTCACTACACTCCCCCCTAAAAAACAGCCTCATGCATCCTTGAGGCTCAGAACACCTAATAACGGATCTCTTCCACGGAGAAGATTTAATCATACATCTGCATCTCAAAACTACTGGTCAGGTTTAGATCTTAGCATATCGTGAGAATGAGGAGTTATTTTCTAGGACATATACAAGTCAAATGTTCCATGGTGATAAAGAAAATGGCATGGTTATAGAATGTACAGGAATTACTGATTCTTTACCGCCAGCCCACTTCAGGAGAACTCTCTGCACGAAAGAGTGTAGAATCACTTTCTGACTGAGGAAACCACTCACAAAAGATCTTAATTATTGACAGGGAATAAAAGATGGGAAGAGGGAACAGCAAGGGAATATTTGACCCAAGAAGTCCACAAACCCAAGTAGATCATAAAATACTATTGTCTCTTCTGCCCCAAGTGGTTAGCCAATGTTCATGGCCTTGCAGACACATCCATCAGGAAGAGAAATTGATGGAGTCAGGTATTTCTTGGGTGAAATCTTTCTTATTTACAAAAAATGAACACGAAAACCTATTTTGCTGACCACAGTATAACTCAAACAACAGTAGGCAGTTTCCCTATTCAGAAATCCAAGCCTGCTTCCAGCTAGATCTGTGTGAAAAAGAAGCTCTTCTCCTGCATTTCCTCTGAGGCCATGCTACCAATGCTTCTCTGGCTTTTCCCTGCTGCCTCTCTGCTTCTCCACACACAGACACAAATTGTGCTAAGAGTGTCAATCCTCAGACCCTGCATTTGCAATCAAATTCCAAGGAAATCCCTTGGCCTGAATGGCCAAGTGGTTTTCCACACACGTGGTTGTTCCATAATAGATATTTTGGAATAATTCCATGAGAGGCATGCTTATTCTGGAATAAGTGTCCACATATGGAGTTATTCAAGAATAACTATTTATTGTGCTTCAAATTCACATACTAATTTAATCCACATTAACTTTCAAGGGTAGACAATATCTCACCTTCTAATCCAATCTAGCCATGCTTCTCTGTAATTTGAGCTTGATTCAATCATTACTAAACAAAGGGGCACTTAATAGTTCCCTTATCTGGGCTGAATGAAACATAGTTACCATATATCCAAGATACACTTACTGGCTAATACCAACAAAACGACCTAACAATATCATTGCTCAACTATTGCCTGAAGCTCTAGGATGACAACAATGCACCTTTGTCAGGATGGAACTTTCCACCTAAAGGGTGGAGATCTGCTGTGTGAGACACAGGTTTCTTTTTTTACCAAGGATTGGTCCAAGACTGTTAAATAAACTACCACAAAAACCAAGGATCATCACAAATCTCACCACTTTCCACTTCAAATGTAAGGTGCATCTTTAACATTAACTAACAGAGGGAGCTTTTGGGGTAGATGAGGCAGGCCCCCGCCTAGAGCCCCAAGAAGTAAGGGGCCCTGTCCCCCCACTCAGTGGACAGCAGGAGTGGTCACTTGCTTTGCGTACCCCAAAAGCTGCATCTGCCTTGGTTGGCAACAGGAGGAGGAGCTGGCCCTTGTCAAGGAAGTGGCCAGGGCTGTCAGCAGGGAGCTGGGGTTATGGCTGGGAAATGGCACCATGACGGGGTGGGATGCCATGGGGACCTATCGGGGGCCCTACAACAGGCCTTCACCTAGAGCCCTAGATAGCCTAAGGCCACCTCTGTTAACAAATAGCAGCATGTACATTAAAAAGCCAAACCCCAAACCAAGTTAAAATACAGAACTGCACACACAATTCCCCTGGGGAGAAAGAGAAACTGAACCACATGTGGCAGATATTAGCCATGTCACTTAATGTGCTACTGGAAGGTGTCAACGGAGGTGGCAGACATAATGGCTCCCCCCCCCCCCCCACAACGTAGCCCTCTAGACTATGGAGCTCACAGGGAGGAATGTTATGTATAGATCTCCCTGATGGGTCTCATCTCCAGGCTATTCAGCTCAAGGGGAAGAATGTTAAGTATCAATCTCCCGTGATGGGCCTCGATTTCCTGGGTGAGTTTCTACCCCCCCTTGCTTTGTGTCATGGGGGGGGGGGGGTGAGTTTCTATCTCCCTGAACAGTTTCTTCGCACCCCTGTCGCCACGCAGAAGGGATCGTTGTCCGGGGTCCCAGTTTATCATTGGTTCTGACCTGCACCTCTCTTCCAATTGGCTATTTTATACTCTGGCCGTGCAGTACACTATTTAAGCCCCTGCCTCAGTTGGCTCGAGTGTTCTCCCACCCTCGAACGCTAAAGGGCACATCACGGACCGGTCGGACTGATCCCCCGACCGAAACAGGGAGCTCCTGCCCGCGAGACTTTTGGGTGTACTCAAATTGCCGGCCAAACAATTATGTACTGGGATGCTGCAGCTGGTCTGCCTCCTCGCTTTGGGTTCCACTGCAGTGCTAGGACAGGTATTATAAACTGATACAGCTATTCTACCTCTCTCGGTTTGTTTCTTTCTTCCCTTTTTCTTTTCTCTATAATTCCATTTATGCATTGTTTCTAAGTGTAGTTTTTTTTCTTTAGGTAGTGTTTATAAGTATAGCTTTTTCCCATTTATGCATTGTCTATAAGTGTAGTTTTTCCCATTTATGCAGTGTTTATAAATGTGGTTTTCATTTGTACCTTGTATAGCTGCATAGCTGTTTATTATCCCACTTGTAGCTTGCATAGTCCTTTCACTGTGTAGCTGTTTACCCCCGCCACATAGGCATTTTTGTTGCTATTTTGTTGTATGCCTTTATGAGACCACTATAAAATTTTGTCTATTGAAAATTGGTGTCCATCTCCTTGGTGGGTGTCACCGGTCCATCGCAGTCACATCACGAACCTGGGGTTCAACAGAAGGTACCCAGATACCTTGGTGATGAAGAGCGAGTGTAAGAATCTATATAGAAGAGAATGGGTTGCTAACATACTTTAATCATGGTTGAACCGTTGTGCTTTACAATCCTTCAGCCTTTACTCAGGCAAGAATCCAAAATGACACATATAAACAAACATTCAGCCTGCGCCCTTCACCAAATACACACATCCCTTCATCTACCTGGAACATAAAAAGAGGTACACTGATCCCAGGGCCAATTCATTGTTATCTTTTATCTAAATTGGGTAAATTAAAATGTTATCATTTCACATTGACTTTACACTATTGCAAGTGAGCACACAATGAGAAATCAGGCACTCTTCATTCTGCTGTGGGGATGTATGTTAATAGCATAGTGTTTGGATGCAGTATATCAGAGGTCTCAAACATGCAGCCCCTAAAGCTATTTTCTGCAGCCTGCAATGACACTATTTTTTACCAATATTTGCAATATCATTGTGTGAAAAGGTTTCAGTGGTGCAGCCTTTGGGCTAATGTAGTAGTCCTCATGTGGCCCTGTACTAATCCTGCTGCGGACCTCATGGTGATTTGAGTTTAAGACCCCTGCAGTATATTGTGCTTTAAAGTGGTCTGCAGAATGAATGTATCTGTTTTATGGAGCTGTAAGGTAATGATTCTTATCTAGGGTTTGCTTATTAAATTTCATTAACATATTTAAGCCAAGTTAAATAATAGTTGTCCTGTCAACAAAAGTTATTTTACAAGGGTCGCGGGATACACATCTGTGCACCCTGGGTTATGATCTAAAGGATTTTTCTGTTCATTTATACACCGGGATTGTATGTTTTTATGCCAGTTACACCATGCAATGTTTCTTTATGGATGCTTGTAACCTATTTCACATGATTGGTATGATATAATTGCCTTAACATCACACCTTGAACCCTTTTGAACAGAGCTGATTGCTCCCATTTCACATACTACCAATCACAATGAAGCAGCATGGTCTAGAGCAGCGGTCTCAAACATGTGGCCCGCAGGCCACATGCGGCCCCTAAAGCTATTCCCTGCAGCCTGCAATGACACTATCGTTACCGACGTTTGCAATATCATTGTATGGAAAGGTTTCAGTGGTGCGGCCCATGGGCTAACGTACTAATCTTCATGCAGCCCTTGTAATGATTTGAGTTTGAGACCCCTGGTCTAGAGATTAGGAAAGAACTGAGAGCTCCAATCCTATCTGTGCCATGGCTATGCTGTGATCTTTGCCAACTCACTTAAACTTGTGTGTTTCAGTTTCCTCATCCAAACGACAGGGCCATAGCAGTGCTTACTCCCCTTCAGAAAGTGCTTTATGACCTGAAAAGCACAATCCAAAATGTAAATAATTGTTGAACTGTACCAAAATATTCAGCTATACAGATGAAGAATTCAAGTTTTTTCCTTTTCAACATTCTTAATTTGTTTCAGATACTTAAGTTTTTTGAGGGCCTGGCATAACTAGATGATTATGTATTACTATTCTAATAAACAAACAGATTCAAGATATTCTAATTTACAACAGTAACTTATTATGTATGGTATGATGATTCAATCATAAATCTCTAAAAATAATTACCACATTTCCTAAAAAAACCCTATTGCTTATTCCAATTCAAGGTGATTTTGTCTACATTTGTCAGTTCATTTAACCCTGTGCATCTTGCTGCAAGCTTTAATCCTTTTGCACATTTCCATTTCAGCAGCATCACTCATTCAGCAATTGCATTTGCTCTTAATAGAAAATTTCTTTTGTGATTCATTTATATTCTAGGGACTATTCAGGTCACCTAGTGCAAATATTTTCAGATCACTGGGGATGTCGCTGTCCAGACTCACATTCACTCTATTTCTTACCATTTCCCAAGATGAACATACTATGGGGTTTTGAGAATATCCTGTTTGTCATTCATCTCATTTTTAACTACAGAAGCAAAACACACAGTAAATGAAGTCTGATTTGCATGAAATTGTGTATGCCTGCATATCTTGGTAATAATCTAGGGAACAGACATTCTTTGAGCTTTGCCGTTCATATTTTCTATTTTTAATTCATTTTCTGTGTGTCATTTTCAATATATTTCTCTGTTGAATTCAGAAAACAATATGAGGGTTCCTCTCAGGTTAACACCTGCCAGTTCACATGGTTTCTAACCCCAAAACTGAACTGCTCAGTAACAACAGTACCTCCTGTATACTTTTAAGGTAGTGAGTTCATTGCCTATGGAGTGTATATTTTAATTAACAAATACAACTAGCACAACTTATCTAAAACCAGGGGGAGGAAAAAACATGTAGTTGAAACATCAGACCATGATGCATGGACATCAGATTTGAGTGAAATTTTTCAGACAAAACCTTTTTTTTCATCAATGCATGCTGATTTGAGTCAACTGAAACATTTTGCAAATTTGCACTGAATTCATAAATCATTTTGGCTGAAAAAGGCCTTTAAAACAATTTTAAAAACTTGGAATGTTTAATTTAAAAATTGTCAAAAAATTAAACATTTCAGTTTTTCAATTGAAAATGACTTTCTTTTGAAATCTGCTTCCATTTTATATAAGAATTAATTAAATGAAATATTCTGAAACATTGCAAACATGCAATTCTTTGAAAAATAAAAACAAAGCATTTCAGTCACTCGGTCACAATTTTTTTATTTTATTTTTTAATTTAATTTTATTTAATTTATTTATTACTTTTTGATTTGCCGAAAGCTTTTCATCTTGGATTCACTCAAAATTATTCTGATTTTATTTTTTTTAAGTTCAGCGACCAAACTGAAAAATAAGTTAGTCACACAACTTCTCTAAACCTTGGAGTGCATTTCACACTCTGAGTATGACAACACATGCTTGAACTTTATTCTGAAGTTCCAACCTTTCTCCTAAGCTGTGTGTGCTCTGATGAACTGGTAGCCTTTTGTGGACTTGGATTTTGATAATTAGCTGAGCAGCCATCTTGGAGACTTTCCTGTAATAGGAGCCAGCTGCAGTAAACCAGTCTTCAGGACTCAAGAGTCAACCAAGCAATAGACAGAAGCAGAAAAATATCTCCACTTTTTCCGAACGCTACCAGCACCTGCTCTCTACAGGTTCCACTGAACAGCTGAACACCCATGGTTTCAAGTCGCAAATGCTTTAAGAGCTTAACCAACTGGTGTGCTGTCAACATTTCCTTATTCCATCTATTTAATCTTGAAAACGTTATTTTATTTCCACTTTCCATTGTATAAGGCAGTGATATTCAGACTGAGGCTCCTGAGCCACAAGTGGCTCTTTATCACATCTCCTATGGCTCTCCACAGCACATGATATTAAAACACTGTGATATAATTAACCCATCTGTGTTATTAACCAATCAGGATGCTTTTACTGTGTCATTAACCAAGTTGATAAAATAATAATACTCGGTTAGTCATTTTGCTGCAAGAAGTATATCTATAAGTATTTGCCCTGTCATTCTGTTTAAATATGAACACACAGTACTACAGGAAATGAAACAATGAATTCACTACTGTGCCTTTTTTTGCAGCCAGCTCAACTCTTCCAATCTCTTGGGCATACAATCTGAATATCTTGCGGTTTACCGCCTGGAGGGCTGCTCATACATTTCAGGGTCCTTTTGTCAGGGCAATGACTTGCTCCAGGCTCCTACAATCAAACCTCCCTTCTCTCTCCTCTTTCACAGCATGCTGGGTGCTAGCTGTCTGGTGCCCATGCCATGTGGCACATTGTAAGACCCTTACAGATGGGACATTCTCTATCAAGGGCAAAATGCTAGCCTTAATGTCACATGTCAAATGAGTGGACATATAAGTTTGCATCTTTTCACCTGATATCACTTCCCAAATGATGAAGCTTTATCTTGAGCCAGCCTCTCTTCCTGTGTGTTTTAATAATAATAAAAAAATAAAAAAAAATCTCCTTAGCTTGGTAATCCCAGTTTCACAGCTCCTGCCTTGCTTTCTGGGCTAACACAGAGGTCAATTCCTCTCTCACACTGGCATGAGCCAGAGTCTGACATGGCACCAGAGTGGGAAAGTAGCAGTAATTCTGTCCAAGGCTTCTCAAAGAGCATGCCTACATTGCAGCAAGGAGCAAGCCTTCCAGCCTGGAGAGACACACCTGCACCAGCTGGACTCCAACTAGTAACCTAAAAGTTACGGTGTGGATACTGCAGCTCTGGCAGAGATTGAGACCAGCCAGCCACGCTCAGGCCCCAGAACTAGGTTGGTTTGAGAGCCCCAGCTGCTGCACAAGCCACAGCCTGAGCCACCACATCCATAACTCTGTATTTAGCTTGCTAGCTCCAGTACATCTCCCCAAGATGGGAGGCTGGCTCCCTGCTCCAGGGTCAAGGTGCTCTCAGGTCTTACCAGCATCACAGATATTTACAAAATCTTCCTTCAGTTGCAACATCAGGAGCTCTAGTGTAGATGGACTCTGGGCCACCAACATGGTCTTCAGCAACATGTCGATTAGAAGTCCTGTGGCACTTAAAGACTAACAAATGTATTGCATGAGCCTTTGTGGGAGAAAATCCCACTTTGTCAGATGCTTTGAACATCAAAGCATCTGACAAAGTGGGATTTTTCTCCCACAAAAGCTCATGCAATAGATCTGTTAGTCCAGGGGTTCCCAACCTTTTTAAGGCTGGGGACCCCCTTTGCAGGGGAAAGGAAGTCTGTAGCCCCCTTGGGTAAATGAGGTGCCACCACTGCGTGGCAGTGTCTTCACACAATAAATGTGGCCCGCATGGGGGCAGAATGTGGCCCACTGCTCCCTGTGACCATGGCCCCCTACCCCTGCCCGGGGAGCCAGGAGCCGCTGTGGCCATGGCCCCTTCCCCCTGCTCAGGGAGCTGGGAGCCACTGCAGCCATGGTTCCCTTCCTACCTCCCCACAGTCCCTCCCTCCCCCTTACCTGGCCATGGAAGCTGGGGGCACCTGGCCACCCCCCAGGCTACTCTCAGCATGCTTTGCATGCCCAGGGCGGGAGTTTTAAAAACTCCCATCCTGGGAGAAGCTCCCTGCTGTCTGGCTGGAAGCCTGGGTCTCCATGGCAAGACCCAGGTGGCATCCGGCCCCAGCTCCCAGCCTGTCCACAGACCCTCGGAGCCACAACACGGCCCCCCAGGGATCTGTGAACCCCAGGTTGGGAACCACTGGGTTATTTTTTTAAGTGCCACAAGACTCCTTGTTTGTTTTGCTGAACTAGACTAATATGGCTGCCCCTTTGGAACTTGAATGTTGATTAGATTTATCCCCAGCAGGCAAGAAGATATGGTGCTGAAAGCAGTGTTAAAGCAGCCCAAACTCACCTGAACCAGGGAGCCCAGCGCTGCTAACACCAATGATACGAAACTAGTAGCAGCAACAGTGAGAAGCTTTAGTAAACATTTCCATAGTGTAGCCTGAGCGCTGAAGAGGAGAAATATTTCCCACATCACATCCCTCTTTTGGGAGTGGGCTTTGGAGACTCCCACATCCTTCTCCCACTACTGGGGTGGAAAGTATAAAGCTGCTGGCAGCAGGGGGCAATGACTAGAAGGACCAGAGCTAGATGAAGCAAAACCAAGCCAACAGAAGCAGCGAGGCCTTGCTCAGTGCTAGCTCTGAGCCTTCTGCCCACCTGTCAGTAAATGGAGCCTTGGAACAGCAAGGGTTAATTTAAAAGGGAAATAAATGATTTCAAATATTAAGCTCTGTTTCCTCAAACCACCAAAGCCCTAAATGGATTGCTCCTTTCATAAGTGATGCTATTCCCAGACCAGCGCAAAACAGACATCTGTTTGATACAGCAGGTAAGCAAAGAGATCAGGAAACTAAAGAGAACTAAAGGGAGAAAAATAAGAGGTGAGGAGTAGAACTTCAATTTCTTGCAAAATTACATTGTGTTGTGCTAGGTCATAACCAGCCTCTGAAAGAACTTTGTGCTCATATTTTCCATAGCTTCCCAGCTGGATAAAACACAGCCTGACTCTAGAACTGCATTTATCAATTTTATGTACATGATCCACATCACCAAGACAAGGTGTGCTTTTCAACAAAGAAATGTCTCTCTACAGGTAACGACAAAAGAACAGGACCCCCTTCCCCTCATGTATTTGAATCAGTCACTGACTCAAACACAGAAAACATCAGGAATTCCCAGGGATCGATGGAGAAACACATATTCCTATGGCGTCAGACATATATACTGTGTTCTAGCCTTAATCCTTTCATACTCAGCTTGATTTATTAGTTTCACTCAGCATTCTATTTTGTAGACGTACCACAAGAGCACAGTGGGATGAAACAACTGGTAAATTTGCTTGAATTCTGTTACGAAAAATCTTCAATTCAATTTTCAATGTAAAGTAAACAAGTCATTGTCTCTAAAAAGTAATTCACCTCACTGTCAGAAAACACTGGCAATCAGCAATAGACATTAGGTCTTTGTTAGAGCTGTCAAGTGAGACTACTTCCTACTGCGGACCTCTGTGATGGACAGATAGTCATATGACTGCTGGTTCGATGGAAAAACATTTAGGTAGAAAAAGACATTTTATTTTTACGCTCTCACTTCTGTGCTATGACAATTATTTATCTCCATATTGCAACATTATAAATCAGAATGTAGAAAGAGAAAATTGGGAAACTCTCTCCAGAGTAGGAAAGCAATAAGTATGCTGTTAAATATGCGGAGACTGACCATCCTCAGCCAAAAAACATGTGGCAGTTACATGGAGTGTACAAGTCTGCATCTGCAAATCACTAAAATTCACCCAAGCACAGAGGAGCTACTGGTTCCTTATTTAGGAAAATCCACTATGAAATCTTTCACATAATCCCTCCATAGCTGAGAGCAAGGAAAGGAGTGACAAAGTTATTATTCCAGTCCATACACTGGAATAGCACCTACACCGAGGCCAATCTATTCTGCAGGTTATCAGTTAGACAGGGATGAATTCCAACCCCTATCAGTCACTCAAGCAGTGTGGGAAACAGCTGAATTTCATCCAACATGGACTCTTCCACTATTGCTTAATTTCTACAGGAAGACATTTTTCAGAGTGGCTTTGAAAAAGGGATATGCTGGCAAAAAAATCCATTGGTGGGATAAACTGCAGCTCTTTACTGTATTCTTCCACAGTGGGTTTTCTTTTTTCTTTTTTTTTTTTTTTTTTTTTGGGGGGGGGGGGGGGAATTAATTAGTGGAGAGTCCTTAGAGGCTGTTTGATTTTTGCACACTCCTGAGGACCACGGGAAATATGAAATATAGTCAGAAAAACAGATGGGATAATGAATACATGATGGATTGTCTCTACTAGAAAGATTACAGGAGACCAAACCTTTACTATAGTTAAAAGGCATGTGGTATTTAAGAGTATTTTATGCATAGGATTATGGTACAGCACAGAATATGTCTTAGTGCTACATATGTACACATGCTATAAAAGTTGCACATATTAGAGACTATGGTAGTGACTGAATAGTTAAAATTGCCATGAAGTTAACACAAAGGAGGACTAAAACTCCCTTGGGTGACTGAAATTAGTCTGATGAAGACAAACTGATTTTCCATATTTTTACAGCAAAATGTTTACTAACTTTGACTTTAAAATGTGGCACATTCAAAATTTTGCCTCAATCAATTCATTTGAGGGGTTCCCCTCTGGCGGAACAGCAACAGTCCCCCCAAATACACAGTTCACCTAAAGTCTTCTTTTAGAATGTTAAAATTCCACAAAGTATTCATCGCACGCAGGGTAACCTAATGCTTCTCTGCCAGAACAGGGCAGTTCAGATCTGGCAGGTGCTGTCTTTTCTGATGTTACTAAGGACAGCTGTGAGCTCACAGCTCAACAACTTAAGGGTCAATTCTCTCTCCGAGCCTCCTCGCACAGCTCCCTGCCAGTAACCAGGGCAGGGCCCAGGAAAGAAGCCAGGAGTGGGGAGCAGGTGTTGAAACACAGTCAGAGACCTACAGATTGCAGCTCCTGTGATTTGTAGGTCTAAGGGCATGTCTACATGGCGGCTGGGAAGTGACAGTCAGAGCACATGCAGACAGATTTGTGCAGCACTCTGCTCAAGTTAGCATGCTGAGAAGAGCACTCAGACATTACAGCACAGGCGGCAACACAGAAAGATCCAGGGGGCTGGCTGGGACTAGACCTGGGTAGGAGAAACTAGATGTCTCGATTTTACAGAGACAGTCCCAATATTTCGGGCTTTTTCTTACAAGGACTCCCATTCGTCCGCTAACCCCTCCTGATTTTTCCCACTTGCTATCTGCTTGGTGACTATTTGGGCGGCTAACCTGAGCCACCACCTGTTCAGCCACATCCACACTGCAGGTTTTCACAAGAGACACTACTTGAGCAGAACTACATTGGACCTCCCCATGCTGGGAATCACACCTTCAGGGCTGGCAGCAGTGTAGATACACCCTAACAGACCTGAGGAAGTTTAAGTGGGTCTCTGCTTCCAGGTTTACCAGCTGTGGAGGGCAGCAGGAAGGGTGGAAAAGCAGAGATACGGGGAGAAAAGGAATAAAAAGGGAGGCAGGTAGAAGCACATAAATTGACAGGGGAGGGCAGGAGAGAGCTCCTAGTTGATTCACTGCCCATTAATCTCCAGCCACAGCGCATGGCCCAAGATACCCAGCCTATTTGAATAGCCTGACTTTCTAGCTCCCTGGACCCTTCTCTGTCCCATCCCTCACTCCTCTAAACCCATTAATTGGAGTCTTCATTCTTCTATCAATAAAATGAACAAGAACAATGATAAACATGTGTTGGGAGGGAAACCATATTTTACTAAGAATGGAGCTTACAGGAGCCCACAGGGCTAGCAAGGCCAGGCTGCCCCTTACTCCATTTTCTCATCCCGCTGTAACTAGAGCTTTGCACTCTTCCAGTTAAACCTATGGAAACCAGGCCCAAAGCGGGATACTTCTTTAGGGCTATCAATCCAAACCACCCAGTGGTGAGCTAGGAGGCTTCCCAGAGAGACACTGACACATAGTTGTGATTGAGGAGATAGATATACTTCAAAGAGGCAAACAAAGAGCACCTCTGTGGTGACAGATTTTCCCTCTAGAGAACCTCTTATGCTTTTCCAAAGCAGAGTCCTGGTCAGAAGAAGCTGGGTATGTCCTTTGAAACGGACCTGGTGGGGAAGAGTATGACCTCTCCATGAGCAGGGATTATGCCATATGCTGCCCCACTCACACCCATCTCTCCACAGGCTGCAAGAAGGATCAATTGCCTACTAGCCAGTTAAGCCATTTTAACAACCTTTGCACTGCCAAAGTGTTCATATTGCAACTGAGGACCAGATTCCTGGTTGCCAGATTGGATATTGGCCCAACTCAAACCAAGCATATTAGTCATTCAATAACGCCATCTATACTCCACTCTTCAGTTCCTCTCTTGGCTGACACCTACCTCGCAACAGAGTGAAGGGAGAATAGCGTCAGATTGCCAGTGGGAACTGAGACAAGTTTATGTCTGAGCACAGTTTAGGCTCAAGAACAGAGAGGAGTAAGATATATTTTTACTCCACCCCCTTCCTGTAAACATAGGACCCATTGGAGCCATTTCACTTATTTCTTTGCCTTTCCCTTAGCGCAAAGGAGGTTTGAACAAGAGGGAAAACCTCTTTAAAAATTCCTTGGAAACATAATCAGTGTAGCAAATCAATGCATTACTCCCCCTCGGGAAGCATAAGCTCCACTCTTCCCTCGCTCTTGTTGCACAGCTTCAGGCTTTTTGTTCTATGGCAAAAGCTCTCCCCCTACCCAAGTGCATGGCATTTTCTTGGCAGGAAGCAGCAGAGGATGAAGGAGGAAGGTTACATTTCTTATTGGCCTTATTCTTCTCTTTTCTTTGAGAGCTAACTATTTCCTGCATACAAGTACCTCACACAGTTAAAGCCAACCCTAGCTGTCTATACAGCCAGCTCTTGTTCCTGCCCCTATCAGTACAGAACCACGGTGTGGGAGTTGTTGAGCCTAGTGGCAATCTAGCATTGGGTTTTAAACAATGTCCCAAAAGGGAGTTGTTTATGCAACAACCTTCTGTGCCCCAAGGCAGGACGAAAAGTGCTTTGCAGTATTTTGGGGTATGTACCCTTGATACTTTACAATTGCCAACCCATGCACACACTATATGGGTCACCAGACAAATAACATGTGTGGTAGCTTCATGTCCTGTGCTTGCAGGCTGGTATGTATTCTATATGTAATTTACTGAGCCATCAGAAATTTGGGAGTGAGGCACAGAGTCATGTTTGACAGAAGGGAGTTCTCTAGTCACAGCTGTAATCATTTACTTTTGTTACACAGAGATGTATTCTTTAAGTGCTCAGACTTTTTAATGCTAATCCAAGCTTACTGTCTCTCTCCACCAGCCAGCCATATGTGACCCCTGTTCTTTATAAACATTACAAAGGATGCAAGAAGATTATGTGCATACAGGCAGCATCCTTGCCTTCCTGTAAAAATTAAATCAATACAATGGCTTCAGTGCTCTCCTATATCCTTTCTGCCTTTACAAGGTGAGTAAGGTAGTATCTTTTATTGGACCAACTTCTGTTGGTCCTGGTCTTCACCACACAGTTAAGTCAGTGCAAGCCTGTTACGTCAACCTAGGCATGGGATATGTCTACCCTTAAATTTTGCTCCCACCAACCTAGCTGCCTCACTAAGCAGACATACAGTGCCAGATTTAAGCACAAGCCAAGTAAGCCATGGCTTTAGGGCCTCACATTATGAGAAACCTCAAAATATGTCGAACATAACTAAGAAGATTCACCATAATTGTAATTGATAATGCAACTAAGGCTTTTTGCAAGATGTATACTTTATTTAGTAGTTTTTCATTGCTTCTTTGCTTACATATATATGCAGATATAATAGTTTATTTTTTCATTACCTTTTCTGTTATAATGCAATACACATTTTTCACTTTATTTTTACGATATGGGGCCTCTGTACCTTGACATAGTTTAGGGCCTCAGCATGTCTTAATCTGGCCCAGCCAATATAACACCACCTCCTCCCTAAGCAGCAAAACATCGGCGTCAATATAGCTAGGTTGATTGCGTTACTCTCATGAAAACAAATACGGAGTGCTGTGGCACTTTCAAAGACTAACAAATTTATCTATTACAAACTTTTGTGGGCACAATCCCATTTTACCAGCATAAACATTGACTCCTACTGGCCTCTAGTCCCACAATACCTGAGAAAGTCTGCTTTGGTCACCATTATAAACTTTGCTGCCTAGGGGTGAGGTGGACAGCCACCCCTGCCTGTTAAAGCCATGCAAATTTTTTCAATGCCTTTTCCTGGCTGCCCAGCTCGGCAAGCACACCGTTGTGTGCTGTTGTGTACAACTAACCACACGGTCCTGCCTAGAATACACAGGAGATATTGGATCTGCAGGATCTGTGGGGAGAAGAGGCTGTGAAAGCACAGCTCTGATCCAGCTATGGAAACGTGGACATCTATGAGTAGATTGCTCAAGCCATGCAGGAGAAGACCTACAACAGGGAAGAATACCATAGGTGTGTGATAACCAAGGAGTTGTGGCAGGTGTCAGAATGCAAGGGAGGCCAATAATCGATCCAGTGTAAAGTTGCAGACCTGCTGCTTATACGAAGTGCTGCATGTGATGCTATTTCTGGCAGAGAGTATCAGGCCCAAAAGCCCTGTGTATACTTTGAAGGAGCCCAAGTCACAGTTGCTGTCCGTCCCCCACCCCCACACACATAAAAAATGGAGGAAGAAAAGGAGGATGAATACAGGGGATATGTGCTAAACATGGCAGGAGTCCCACTCAAGTTAAATACAACCGTAAGTGCTTTGCTGAATCAGGATCTATTTGGTTATTTGATATAACCCATACACCCACACCTCTGGTATTAGCATCTGCATTCCTCTTACAAACATCAAAGGGCCATTTTCTAGTTCCCACTTGGTAACAGTAACATAGGTAGGTTTATAATCCAAACTAGGTGATGACCAAAAACAAGAAAAAAAATAAGTACTTTGCACCACAGCAGATGATATTTTGGAAGAATGGTGGAAGTCCAATTAGATAATTCAATGGGAGAAAGGACACAAAAGAGAAATGAACAATGGTAACAGAGAAATCGTTGCCTGCCCAGAGTTACATGTCACTTAGCAATAAGTAGGAGGAGGATATGAAGCCCAATGTCAATGAACAGGGAAATGTATCGAAAATAATAAAAAAGATAGGAAAAAGGCATGAGACAGACGAGTAGGATGGGAAATAGAATAACGCTATGAGAGTACAATTGGCATAAGGCAGGCCAAGGTAAAGAATGAATGAAAGATTGCAGAGGGAGTAAAGACAGAAATTTTTTCCAGTATGTAAGAAGCAAAAGGCCAGCAGGGCATCTAAAAGATCATCAGGATTATTTAGTGACAAGAAAAAGATTGCAGAAAATTAAAATGAATTCTTTGCTGGAGTGTTCCTAAGAAAGAGTGGAGAAGTGTGACTGGAGACAGAATGATATTTTCTTTGAGAAGGGAAAAACAGTGAAAGAACTCAGGGTCACAGCAGGGCAGGGAATAAAGAAATTACAGTTACTGCAGCTGGAAAAGGCACAGACAGGTGCCCTAGCAGAGTAATAAAGGAGGCAAGGGGGACTTCTAAACAGTGATATTTAAAATGTTCTTTTAGAAACTCGGGCAGAAGAGAAGCTAGTTCCTATGCCTTTATTCACTGCACTGTTGTTTGCTCAGCATGGGGCAGAATCTTTTGCACCTTCCAGTCTGGGGCCACTCAGGAAACTGAAATGCCCCCTAGAATGATTTAGTCTAGGGCAGGGATTTCAAACTCAAATCACCACAAGGGCCACATGAAAACTAGTATGTTAGCCTGAGGGCCACACCACTGAAACCTTTTCATACAACGATATTGCAAATATCGGTAACAATAGTGTCATCGTGGGCTACAGGACACAGCTTTAGGGGCCGCATGCAGCCCGCAGGCCATGTGTTTGAGACCCCTGGTCTAGGGGCTGCTCTATGTTATCTTAGCCTTTCTGTTTGTGAAAGAAGGCCCACAGCATCAGCCTGAACATGCATGTACACTACAGCCCTCAACCTCAACTCCACCCCCAACTGCCAAGATTTGTTGGAGACTAGAGTAAACAGCAGAACTGCCACCACGAGAGTCGTAATGTGCTGTTTCGCTGCCTGGGGCATGTTCCGATCAGAACGCGCCCCTTGCCGTTAGCGGCGCTTGGGGCCGGCACCGCGAAATACGCCTTTTAAATGAGTGGCTCTATTGAGCTGCTCTGGTGCGCCCGGGGCAAAGCCCCATTAACAAGTCAAGAGGAGATTTTTGGAATCTGAGGTGAATTATACATGTACATTTATGTGGAGTAGCAAGAAATATGCTGCACTGGAAACCCAGATGATAGGAATCCTTTGGGCAGGTCTCTGGGGCAGCACGGGCAGGCAGATGCTAGCCTACCCACACTAGCCTTGACTGAGCTCACTCACTACAAGCAGCACCGTAGCCATGCTGGCATGGGCAGCAACATGGGCTCATCGCCAGCATCCCTGGGAAGACTGTGCTTGGGCAGTTAAACCATGCTGCCCTTGAGTCTTGCCATGGCTACATTGCTTTTTGGTTGAGCCAGCTCACACAAAGCTAGCCCAATTTGCCTACACGTACTGCAGCTGCACCTCCCCATTGCAGTGTGCACACAACTTTAAGTTGGCCTAAGTGACATCAGCATAGGCCTCTGAAGTAATGACATCACTTGCGTGTATCTGCACTTTGCTTCTCGTACTGGCAGGGCACAAGGAGACTGGAGGGATTGTTCTGTTAGTGTAAGGCATTGTGGGCCAAGTTGAAATAAACAATGCAGCATCCACCTAACTCCATCAACACTCACTCTGCATTTCCCATGTAAGTGGTGTTAAGTCATTGTAATAGGGCAGTTACATTGGGAGGCGTGAAATTTTTGTGTAGACACTAACACAGTTAAGTTGACATAAGCTGCACTGACCTGACATTGCAGTGTAGACCAGGACATAGTAGCAGAGGCTGCTCAAGACAATGTGCTGCCTCACTCAAAACTTCAAGGTGCTGCCCCCTTCCCAGTCCCCTAGAACAGCGGCTCTCAATAGGGCTGGGAAGAGGCACACGTCAGACTTTCTGAGCAGGTGCATGAAGCCTTCTAATAGTTCAGTGGTTATTATGGTAGAGGTGTAGGAGCCACAAAGAGACAGGGTCACATCTATCACTAATGTTTGGCCCCGTTGCCCCTCCACTACAATGTGGGGGTGGCAGGACCAAAATCTGAGCAAGTGGCATTGCCATCTGGTATATGGGATCACAGAGTCATTGAGCTTTGGTCCAGCCTCCCCAGTCACACTAGGCAGCTTCCTGGTTTGCCTGTAAGCTACAGCAGACCCTGCTAGTAGAAAAAATCTGGAAGGAGTTACTAAAAAGAAAATCACAGCTAGCAAACTACAGAAAAGAAATAAAAACTTCCATAGGGGAATGCTGTAGGTAAAGATTTCCTGAATTTCATAAACAAACTTCCCCCACCCCACTACACCCTTTTATAAAATGAAAAATCTCTCACATTAGGAGCTGCCTCTTTCCACTACAATACTTAAGAAATGACACATCTGTGTATCAGTGAAGAGTGTGTGCTCAATAATGGGTAACACCTGCACCCCCTTCCTAGATAGCAAACACAGTAAAATGTCTGGACCAGCAAAATGCGTTTCCTGGGCTGCAAACTCCTCTGAAATAAGAGGCAAAGAAGGTGCTTGGTGGAGTATGGCAACAGGGGGAAGAGAATGTCATTGTTTTGCCTCTGCTAAATGTCGTACTTCATTCAGATTTAGAAAACACTACACATGAACAGACTGTAAAGATCAATATATTCCAGCAGCTTGCAGCATGCTGAAGAATTTAAAAAAAAAAAATCAAAATGCCAATGTTTTCCCCTCCAATTGCTTTTATTTAACGGGGTATCTTTCCCTCAGTTGTTTCTCAATGTTCACTATTAGAACACAAGGTGACCTTTCCGTGCTTAATTATCCGAACAAACACACAGAAAATTAATGCCAAAAATGCCCCTTGTGCTTTCTACTGCATTTGCAGATGTTTGAAATAATCCATCCTAATCTCTTTACCCCCTCAGTTTAGAGTGAATCTAGTCCGATATAAAAAGGAAAGGAAACAGGAGAGCTGGGGAATTAACACAGGTTGACAAACACACAGTGTAAGTATCTGCATATAGCAAAATATTTCGTAATGGGCTTTAGCTGATAAATCTAGAACGGGCACTTGCTATTAATGCTTTCCACTGCCATCACAGTTTTCATGCAAGGAATTCAAAAGCACTTTACAAATGTTAATTAATGCTCAACACACCTTAGATGTAAAGAGGTATTGTACCAGTTTTACAGAAGAATAAACTGAGGTTCAGTGGAGTTGGATGACTTGTTCAAGGCTACACAAATCAATGAAAGAGGCAAGAACAGAACAAGAATATTAATTCCCAATGCCCTGTTACAAACTCCAATTGGCAAACCTCACCCTTGTACTTTGTGTATGATAGGCTTTCTTAGGCTTGCCTGCCACTTGTAACTCTGTCAGCTGTAACAACGATTGGAACAGTAACTCTGACTAACTGCTGACATTTTAATCACAGTATCATCCAGCTCTAGATGATATGGTGGTTGAAATGCTGCTGGTCTGTCTACAAGAAAAAACATCATCTACTTTTTGGACAAACTAACCTGTGGCAAACACAATGTTAAAATCAGCTAAGTACACGATGAGGCATTTAAGCAGAATTCAGCCAATTAGGTGGCTTGATTGTGTAATATTCCGAACTATAATTTTGCACACAGAGTGCCTTGTGCATGAATGAAGATGGCGTTTTGAGGCTTTGCTATTTATCAGAATTTTGCATGTTTCTAGTTGAACTGAACAAGTGACATTAATTTCACTAACATTATTTTATTCCTATCTTAAATGCTTAGGACACCTAATAAATTAAATGACTATGTCTTTATTTAGTCACTCTCAGATTGTTTAATTGTTTTATAATAAATATATGTTGTGACCTCAGCGAATTTCTATCTGAATCACAAGGTTTCTCATTTGCAGTTTAGGCACCAAGAGAGAACACAGCTCAGTTTCATTTCACAGCCCTGTAGCCTGATGCCCACACGGACATGGAGACAATTCAGTTCATTCAATCGGAGATGCCCCAGGGTGCCATATACATTTAGAGAGAGGAACAATAAAGAAATAAGAGGAATATTTAATACAGCGGAAAAGTGTCCCTTAGGCAAGAAGTTCACCAGCCACTTGAGAGATTCTTGGATATATACTCTATAGCACAGCCAGACCACACAAATGGGCATGATCATAGCTTAATATGTAATGAAAGAAGTTCTGGGTCTTGAGTAATTTTTTTTTTTTTTTTTACTTTCAGAAGTGATACATCAAGCCAGAGGTACCAGGGCTATGAACTGGCAAGCCTAGCACTGCCAGGGTTCAGTTCTGTTATTCGGGTATTTTTCTGCTTCCTACTATGCAGGTGGACTTCCTTACACACACTGCTAAATTACCTACCATTGTAGGTGCTGTGATTATATGTGTACTTAAGTAACATATAGTTTACCTTGTCTTTCACTAAAATAATACTTTGCATTTACTTAGCATTCTCTGTTGAAATGTCTGAAGCTTCCTGGTGGTAGGTTGTTATTGCTACCTTATTTTAAAGATGAGGAAATGGTGGGTTACTTACCAGCAACCATCCTTCTTTGAGATGGGCTGCTCGGATTCATTCAGTAATAGGTGTGTCCATTCCACAGCACACAGTTCGTTGGAAACCTTTTTGCCCTAGCCTGTCAAAACAGGGCTGGCAGCCACTGCCCCCTGGCCACCCTGTAGCTATATATGTGGCTGCTGCCCCATCCCTCCTCAGTCCCTAAAAGTCACTAACTCCAAGTAGCGGGGATGGTGGTGGGGTTCTGAATGAATCCGAGCAGCCCATCTCGAAGAAGGATGGTTACTGGTAAGTTACCCATCCTTCTTCTTCGAGTGCTGCTCGGATACATTCAATAATAGGTGACTGCTAGCCATGCTGATAGATGGTGGGCGGAGTTGGGTTCTTTTCCACCTTCAGCACTGCATCCCCATAAGGGCCATTGGCCCAGGCGAAAAGAGGTCTGTAGGTAGTATGGCCTGGTCTAAGAGGGAGAAAATAAAGGCCTACACCTCTTGTCATGAAAGTGTGCATCGATGACCATGTAGCGGCTCTACAGATCTCTTGGATCGGGACCTTGGCCAGGAATGCCGTTGAGGATGCTTGAGCCCTGGTAGAGTGGGCTCTAACAGTCTCAGGAAGTGGCGTGTTCGACCCTCTGTAGCAGTCTTTAATGCAGTTCACAATCCATTTAGAGATACCTTGTGAGGGTACTGGTAACCCTTTCTTATGTTCGGCGACTGCCACAAATAGTTTGGGGGTCCTGTGGAAGAGTCAGGTGCGCTCGATATAAATCAGGAGTGCTCTCCTTATGACCAATGCATGCCACCTCCTTTGGTTCTGCGTAACCTGGGGGTCTAGGTAAAAAACCGGCAGGCAAATTTCCTGGTTAAGGTGGAAGGGGGTGGCCACCTTAGGGAAGAAGGATGGATGGCGAAGTAAAACCACTTTATCTGGGTAGTACCTTGTATATGGAGGCTCCAAGGACAGGGCTTTTAACTCTGAAACCCTTCTGGCAGAGGTGATAGCTACTAAGAATTCCACATTCCAGGACAGGACCAGAAGGCTGGCTGAATCCAAGGGTTCGTAGTGTGGTTCTGTCATTGCCCAGAGCACGACTTTCAGGTCTCAAGGCAGGGTGGGCCTATGGGCTTGGGGAAAAAGTCTCTTCACCCCTTTCAGGAATCTGCTGGAAGTGAGATGGGAGAAAACTGATTGCCCATCTACACTCTCATGGAGAGCTGAGATTGCCACCAAATGGACTCTCAGGGAAGAAGGGGAGAGGCCCCTTTCCCTGAGATCTAGTAAGTAGTAAGGATCAGGTGTATTGGAGCTGATGTGGGGTCTAAACCCTTGTCCCAAGCCCAAATGGAGAATCACTTCCATTTGGCCATGTACGTTGACCTGGTAGATGGTCTTCTGCTATGAACCAGGACCTTCTTAACCCTGTCAGAGCAGAGACTCTCCTAGCCGCTGAGCCAGAGAGCATCCAGGCCATCAGATGTAGGCAGCCCGGGCTGGGTATCAGAGGTGCCCTGAGTACTGCATCAGAAGGTCCGCCCACTGTGAGAGGCAGAGTGGTGTCTCTGTGGACATGTCCTGCAGGAGTAGGAACCAATGCTGTCTGGGCCAGTCTGGAGCTATCAGTATAATGTTTGCTCCATCCCTGTCGTTTTCAAGAGGACCCTCTGTATTAGGGGAACTGGTGGGAAGGCATACATCAGGGGCCCTGACCAGCTGATGAGGAAGGCATCGGTGAGGGACCTCTCCTCTCAGCCCCTGAGGGAGCAGAACTGAGGACACTTGCAATTCTGCCGTGTCACAAAGAAGTCTATATGGGGGGGACCCCATTTGTCTATCACGAGAGAGAACACCTTGTCACAGAGGGACCACTTGTGGTTTGCTAGCAGTTTTCTGCTTAGCGAGTCCACTAGCCCGTTGTCCACCCCCGGTAAGTGGGGTGAAGGTATATCATATGGCCAATTCCCAGAGTTTGCACACCTGCTCGCAAAGTAGTGAGGAGCAGACCCCACGCCCCCCTTGCTGATTCATGTAGAACACAGCTGAGGTATTGTCCATGAGGATCTAGACTGATCTGCCCTGTAGCCTGTCCAAGAAGGTCACGCAAGCAAGTCTGATGGCCCTTAGCTCCTTTACGTTTATGTGGAGTGAACTGTACATGTGGAACTAAAGCCCCTGAGTGGAGAAGTCCCCCAGAGATGTGGGCCCCCCACCCTGTGGTTGAGGCATCCGTTATTAAGCTCACTGAGGGCCTGAGGTCTCTGAAGGGGATGCCCCCCATGGCAAAATGGGGATCCCTCCAAACCTGAAGTGCCCCCAGAGTGTCCTAGGGAACGGACAGTACCTTGTTCAGGGAGTCCCTCCATGTGTGGAACACTGTGGACAGCCAGATCTGGAAAGGCCTCATCCTCAGGCATGCCGTCTGGATCACTGAGATGGAGGCTACCATTGGCCGAGGAGCTGAAGGCACTGGGGGACATTTGCAGTTCCGTAATGATTGTACAGAGGGACCGAAATCTGGAGAGGGGTAGGAATGCTGACCCCTTGCAGGCATCTAGGCGTGCCCCTATGAACTCTATGTTTTGAGATGGGCAGAGTTTTGACTTTTCCTGGTTTATGTGGAGGCCCAGATAGTTGCAGAGCCTCACTACCACTCCAATGTGGAGCTTTACTTGGGAAGTCGATTTCCCCACTATTAGCCAGTCATCTACATGGGGTAAATTCTTATGCCCCATCTGCGCAGGTATGCCACAGCCAGTGCCATGCACTTTGTGAACACCCTGGGGGCCAGAGAGAGCCTGAAAGGGAGAGAGGTGAACTGAAAGTGGTCATTTGCCACAATGAATCTTAGGAATCGCCTGTGGCGGGGCCGTATGGCTATGTGAATGTAGGCGTCTTTTAAATTGAGGGCCGCGACCCAATCCCCAGGAGACAGAGACAGGAGGATTTGTGATAGGGAACCCATGCAGAACTTTATTTTCCTTATGTGCTTGTTTATGGCTCTGACATTTAGAATGGGTCGAAGGTCCCCGTTGGATTTGGGGACCAGAAAGTACTAGGAGTAAAACCCTTTTCCCCACTCCTGCTTGGGAACACTTTCTATGGCTCCAAGGGAGGGGAGTTTCTGGCATTTGATCTTGAGAAGGTGGGACAGTTCCTGGTTTCTGAGGGTTGGACAAGGAAGCAGTTTCCTGTCCCGAGGAATCGAAAGGAACTGAATACGATACCCCTCCATGACTATCTCGAGGACTCAATGGTCAGATGTGATGGTGGCCCACTGGTGTATGAAGCAGTGTAAGTGGTTGGGGACCAGTTGAGTCATGGGTTTGCTGCCAGTGTAGTAACTGTCAAAAGTGCTGCTTCTTCCCTGATGAATGTTCAGAAGCCTGTCCTCGCCTACCCGATTGCCCTTGTCACTCTTGCCCGAACGTACCTTGTCTTTGTCCATGTCCCCAAGATGGCGCTGGGGAAATGCGAGGGAACTTGGGAACGGGCTCTGCAGTTGAATCTGTTGTTTCAACTGCTGAAGTTGCTGTTGGAGGAGCTGATGGGGTTTCAGAGAGAGTCTGTTAGGTTGCTGGGTGTAAATCCCCAGTGACCAGAGGGTGGCCCTCGAATATTTCATACCGTGGAGCTTCGCATCCGTGGACTCGGTGAAGAGGTCAGGGCCTTCAAACAGAAGGTCCTAAATAGTAAGTTGCAGCTGCAGTGGTAGGCCCAAACCCTATAGCCAGGTTGAGCAGCACGTTACCACAGCCAATGCCATCATACGGGCGGCTGTATCTACAGCATCCCAGATGGCCATCACAGCATCCCTGGATGCCATCTCCCCTTCTTTGAACATCATGCCGAAGTCCCTAAGGCGATCCTTTGGGACAATGCCGCAGAAGCCTTGCATGGCATTCCAGAGGTTAAAGATGTACCTTGCCATAAGGGCCAAGTGGTTTGCTATGCGTAGCTGAAGGGCTGCTGTAGAGTAAACCCTTCTGCTGAGTAGGTCGAGTTTCCTTGCCTTCTTATTCTTAAGGGTGGAACCGGGTTGACCCTGTCTCTCTTTCTGGTTCACGCGTCAATGACCAGCAACCCTGGGGTAGAGTGCTGGAAGAGAAAGGAGAACTTGTTTTGAGAGACGTGGTACTTATGGTCCGAACCTTTGATACTGGTAGGATCAAGGATGGGGTTTGCCAACTGGCCTTGACGATGGTGTATACCCCTTTGTGGAATGGGACAGACACCTTGGCAGGTGGGGCCCTGCAGCAGACGTTGAAGAGGTGATTAGTCTCCTCTTGGACAACCCCGAGCTCCAGGTTCAGGTTTGCTGCCATGCGGCGTAGCAAATCCTGGTGGGCACAAGAGTCCTTGTTATAATCAATTGGTCTCTCAAAGGTATATTCATCAGGTGAGGAGAAGGAAAGGGCCCAAGATCCACTACAACGTGTGGAGTCTGGATCGGGCTCATCGTCCAAGAAGTCTGAGTCCATGATCTGGGAAGGAGACTGGGTGGACCGGTGCCGTGAGACCACGGTATTGTTGACCGCCATGTACCGCCATTTGTGTGACCGGTCATTAAAGGATGCTCTGGCCTCCAGGTGGTGCAGAGGAGAATGGCCCTGACTAAGTTGTGGTGCAGTACCAGAAGGGAAAGGCTCCACTGGCACAGACAGTCCCAATGATCCCTTC
The DNA here is from genome assembly GCA_007922195.1 of Podocnemis expansa. NCBI lineage: Eukaryota > Metazoa > Chordata > Testudines > Podocnemididae > Podocnemis > Podocnemis expansa. The sequence continues at coordinate 3,140,847 of ML682019.1, forward strand.
TTGCGTCAGGGCGCAGGCAAGGGGGAGTGCTTGTGGTGCCATTTCCCCAAATGTTCACCGACCCTTAGCACCATCTTGGGTGGGGTAGAAGAGCAGACTGAGGCCAGAGGTGAAGTTGACGCCGAGCCTTGGGAAGGGACCCCAGAGGCTTGGGAGCACGGCACCGACAAGTTCGAGGAGGAACATGGGAGGGACGCCAGGGAGCAGTCCTTGGTGGATTGTGGTACCAGTAGCGGACTGTGCAGCGCCTGGTTGGCCGGGAAACAGTCCCCAGTGCTGGACTGCGGTACCAGTGGCAGGCTGGGTGGTATCAGGTTGGTGGGCGGTACCACTTCCTGTGCCAATTAGGCTCCTGGTGCCACCATCAGCGGCGAACTGGTTTTCTTCTGAGGTGCCAGAACTTGGTCCAGGGAGTGAACCCGCAGTGTCGCAAGGAACTGCGGTGTTGACGGTGCCGTTGGTGGTGCTGGTTTCAGTTCGCCGCTGGGTTGGTTCGGTGACCAGAGTGCTTGGCGCCCCAACGGTACCGATGGAGACATTGACCAAGACTTTGGGCTCAGCACTGAGGAGCAATCCTGGGGTTCCAGTGCTCAGACCGATCGGTGAGCTGGCAAAGCACTCATGGCTTGAGTGGCATCAGAGGCTTGTGCGTTGGTCCCAGCAAGGGATCAGAGGTGCAGGTCTCTATCCTTGCGAGCATTGTTCCCTCTAAGCTGTGCGAGTGTGTGCATGCACACAGGTTGTAAAACCCACGAACACAAGAAAATAAAGCATGCACAAAAAGATTCAACAGTGCTAATATTAGCACGCACAAAGAAATTTTTTACACACACCAAGAATTTTTTTTGCGCACACAAAGAAATCTTTTGTGTGCACAGCCTACGAAAAATTAGAGGGAACATTGCTTGTGAGTCCTCCTTTTGAAGGACTGGCAGAGAGGGCAGCTCTTGGCGAGATGAGACTCAACCAGGCACGCGAGACATTTGTCGTGTGGGTCATCGAGTGGGAAGGCTTTGCAGCATCCTAAGTACGATTTGAAACCAGGCATCTTAAATTTCGCAGTAGAAGACAGGCACTTGCTTACGCAAGTCTCTTGGCTGATCCACAACCATCGCTGACGGTGGAAAAAGGAACTGGGAGGGTCAGGGTCACAGTCACCTATATAGCTGTGGTCGCGACGTAGAGGGAGCATTGGCCGCATGCCCTGACCTGACAGGCTAAGGCTGAAGACTTTCCAAGCTACCGTGTGCTGTGGCCCGTAGACACCTATAACTGAACGATGTGAGCAGTGCTTGAAGGAGAAGGGAAAGTCCCTTGCAGGGACCTGGTATTTATGGCCCAACATGTCCAATGGGGGGCAATGGACCCAGGTGTCTGCCAACATGACATGGCAAGGTCCTGTATGCTAGGGTGGAGGGGAACCATTATGAGCTCAGATGAAGTGAGTGCCGGGCCGAACAAAGTGTTACTAGGCCCTGTGGGAGAATGAGCCTCCAACCCCACATGAGTGCAAACACGGCGAAGGAGGTCAAAGTGTGCTGTGAGATCCCCAGTGTAGGAATGGGGCATGGGGTTTAGGGCTCTGTCCAGTGCAGAGGGCACGGGGCCAAACCGAGCTGAATGGTACCACGGGGACCTACTCATGGGGTTGGTACCGAGGGCTGCGGATGGGGACGTTTGCTCCCCCTTGAGACACCTTCCTTATGGCTTGGGGATCAAGAAGACTTACAGGGCTGTGTTTGCGGTACCAGAGAAGGCAGGGTAACACAGTGCTGAAGGGAGGACTTGACGGTACCAGGACCTTCTTTCACGGCTGGCTCCAGTGCCAGGGAACTTGGCACTGAGATCAGTGATAGCATTTGGTACCACTTTTGAGGCGACCAGGCTCTTGAAGCGAAGGCTGGTTTACCCCTTTTCTTCGGGGGCACCAGGGTGGGAAGCATTGGCAGAAGGAGGAGTGCCTTCACTGCCTCAAAGGCCTCTGGAGTGGTAGGGACCGGCACCAACTCCTGCTGGTCCCGAGGCGACCCCTGGGAGGAGGACATAGAGCGGCACCAATGCTTCAGTACTGACAGCAGTGCTGAGCTCATCTTCTTTTGCTCTTGAGGAGAGCAGCACCGGGAAGGCTCTGGTGCCGAGCTGCCACACTTGCTCTGAGGCCAATGCATGGTGCCTTTGCTCTCTGTCTTGTGACCAGATGGGCTTCGTCCAGGCACCGGAGGCATTTCTCATGAGGATCGTCCCATGGGAAGGCCTTGCCACAGGCAGCAGAAAGTTTAAACCCTGGCACAGCAGACAACAAGTAGGAGTGATATTCCCGCTCCGAAGCTGTGCGTTCGGTGAGGGTAGCATTTTTCAGTGGAATGATGTCCACGAAGATATTCCCCCAGTGGACCAAGTGGCTCATAAAAGACATAAAGACAGGCTGCTTGCGTGATCACAAGGAGCGCACTGTTCCGATACCGTTGCTGAGGGTGGAAAGTGGAACTGAGGAGGGATGGAGCAGTGGCCACCCTATGTCTCCACATATATAGCCATGGGGTGGCCAGGGGGCGGTGGCCACCAGCCCTGTTTTGACAAGCTAGGGCAAAAAGGTTTCTGATCAGTCATGCTCTGCAGCACGGAAACATCTATTACTGAATGTATCCAAGCAGTCCTCGAAGAAGAATCTAAGTTATGGCTAAATTTGTAGAACTGGCCTCTAATTTTTGGTATCCAACTCAAGAGAGATGCTAAGCACTAATTCCAAACACAGATAGGGACACCCCAAACTAAGGGGGATTTTCTAAACTGTTAGCATCAGTGACTTACACCATGTCACAGAAGCATGTATCACAGCTGAGAATGGAACCTACTTCACTTGAATCTTGCTAGCAGGCCTGATATTATTGCTACTGAAGTCAACAATCGTTGCATGAATACAAGGATCAGTTATTCAGTACTGCAAAGAGTATCATGCCTTCTGTGATGCTTGCCTCTTCTGTGCATGATCCTTGTATTATGTATCAGTCACCCTCACATTTTTCAGATGTGGTGACAGCCCTTTAACTTTTCTTCATAATTCAAAATTTAGGCTTAGCATTGTCCTTGTTATCCTACTTTGTACTCACCCCAAGGCAAAAATCCCTTCTCCATCGTTATTATTAGTATTGGTCCCTTTCCCTAGGACATGCATTAAATTTTTTTCCCTTAAATATAGTAAAGATTTCATTGGGGGACAGGGGCATGGTTTCATTTCAACAGTTCACTTTTATTCCCCTCTATTTTCTATCACTTCTTAGTTCGGGATTCAATTTGTATGAGCTACTGACTATACCCCCAGTCCTGAAGTTCACTTCTTAGTACCACTGACTTCAATGGATATTTCAACAAATGCAATGATTTGGTTCATAACTAATCAATAAACATTACATAGTGTCATTTATCATTTGATATTAGGGATGGCATGTTTTCATTGTGTCAGACTTGTGTGTACCTCTGAAAATGTGTGTTCCTGGTAACAGCTTGCCAGTGTAAGTGAAGCACTGTTGTTTCAATTAAAGAAATAAACTTTCTTGAAACATTAGTGTAATTTCATTAAAACAAAACCTCAGCTATTAATTTAGGCATAGATTCAATTAAGCTGTGCAGTTTTTGAAAGCATCTCTCATATTGGTAGATTTCAAAATTTCTATAAATATTTAAGCATACAGCAGGCCCAGGCTCACCAATGAGTTCCTGCATATTATGCTAATGTAATAGCACTGACATTACTCAAGGTAGTTAAGTCCAAACCAGAATGCCAAGAATTATAAAGGGATTTCACAAAACTGGGTGACTGAGCAACACAATGGTGGATGAAATTTGGTGTTGATAAATGCAAAGCAATGCACATTGGAAAATATAATCCCAACTATACGTATAAAAATTTCGATATCTAAACTAGGTGTTGCCACTCAAGAAAGATCTCGGAGTCATTGTGGACAGTTCTCTGAAAATAGCCACTCAATGTGCACCAGCAGTCAAAAAAGCTAACAATGTTGGGATTCACTTGGAAAGGGATAGATTTGACATAAAATATCATAAAACTCCTTTATAAATTTCTGGTATGCCCACATCTTGAATACTGCATGCAGATTGGGTCACTCCATCTCTAAAAAAGGTATATTGAAATTGGAAAAAATACAGAAAAGGACAACAAAAATTAACAGGATCATAGAACAGCTGCCATATGAGGCCAGATTAATAAGACCTGGAGTTTTCTGCTTGGAAAAGAGAAGACTAAAAGGTGATATGATAGAAGTCGATAAAATCATGACTTGCGTCCAGAAACTAAGTAAGGGAGAATGATGTACTCCTTCTCGTAACACAGGAGCTAGGTGTCAACAAATAAAATGAACAGGTGGCAGATTTAAAACAAACAAAAGGAAATATTTCTTAATACAATGCAATCAATCTGTGGAACACTTTGCCAGTCAGTGCTGTGAAGGCAAGACTATATCAGGGTTCAAGAAAAGAACTAGATAAGTTCTTGGAGAGGAGGTCCATCAATGGCTACTAGCCAGGATGAGCAGGAGTGCAAAACCAGGCTCTGAACCTACCCTCTCTTTGCCAGAAGCTGGAAATGGGCAAAAGGGGATGGGTCACTTGATGATTACCAGTTGTACTCATTCCCTCTGAAGCACCTGGCACTGGCCACTGTTGGAAGATGGGGTATGGGGCTAGAAGAACCATTGGTCTGAGCCAGTATGGCCATTCTTATGGTCACCTGTGCAAAGCTGGAGCAATACAGTGATTTATCGCAGCATAAAATTAGAGAAATGCAGTGGTTCAGAGGGAGGTCAATGAGTGAAATCTTGGTTCCACTAATAAAAAGGGGGAAAAAATCCTATTCACTTCAGTGGGCCAGGATTTCACCTTTGTCCTTAGTTTTGATCATGCATACTATGAAGGGCTAGATTCTCAGTTGGCATAAATCAGTGGAGTCATGAAGCCTATGGAGGATCAGCACCTGTGCTTTACTCCATCCTTGATGTAAATATTAGAAAGATCAGATATGTTCCTCAATATATTGCGATGTCAAAGAAATTAAAGACTGGATGGATTTTTCACATCAAACTGTTGAAGACTAATTATAACAGTGCTTTCCTGCAAACCAGTGATTGTAGGCTAATTTTCTTTTATGAAAACAGAAACCAAGGTTAATGAGGCTAATTGTGTTTACCAGTGTTTCAAACAAAAATGAAGCCAAGCTAATTTTGAAGGGAGTTCTTTGTCAGGAACAAATTGTGGAAAACTGATACAGTTGAATCAGCACTTCCTAAAATTGCTTAGTATCATGCTTGAGAAACTAACTTTCTGGAACATGAGCTAGCAGTATAGAAAATGAAGCTTATTAAATACTAACTAGATGATGCTTCAAGCGCACTGCTATGTAACAAAGTGATGGCTGAGATGTTGAAAGTAATGCAACTGAGAGTCATTAATAAAGTTATGTGACCCTCAATCTAGCTCCATTGCTTTAGCACAAGCAGAAAAAAAAATGAAGAAATCAAGGTATACAGCAATTTCTGTCAGACAAACAATAGCTCTGAATTTCACATCTTGTGCTATGACTGATTAATTACTCATTCACAAACAAGTGAATTTATTCTGGCATACCAAAATTACAATCAAAGGGTTTTAGAAAAATGGTTGGTGTTTTCTTCTTATAAACTAATAAAAATCAAACAATTGCTCAAAACCACTTTCAACATTCTTCATTTGCAGACAGCTAAAACATTCAATCTGAGGTGCAGACCCCTCTTGAAATCTCAGCCTACAGACCTCTAGGAGTCACGGGCCACAGAAATCCACCCTGTTCCCACAAACAGGTTGCCCAAAATGGCCCACTTGAGACGCAAGAGGGTAAAAAACAGAAGTGAAGATGGTGAGCCAGTGAAGGGAGAAAAGAGATGTGTTTGATTTCAGCAGAGGGCACCAAACAGGAAAATAGAGACAGCAGAATAGGTCTTATGGGGAAAAATAAGAAGCAGAGAAGGGAACACAAGATGATAACAACACACCAAGGAGGATGAAACACAGAAATAATGAAGAAAGGAGGGATATGAAGAATAAGAAAATGAAACTGAGATGGAAAAGAAAGAAAAAAAAAAAAAAAAAAGAAGCAGCAGCAGCTAAACAAGAAGACAACGTGTAATGTTGAAGCCGGTCAAGGTTTCATCAGTGTTTGCCCCATGTTTCCTGTCCTGCATGGGTTTGGTGAAAGACTACCTAGGACGAAGAGAGCCTGCTTTTTGGCGTGAAGAGCACCCTGTCACCTGTGACTCCCCCCATTTAAGATCTGAAATCGGGTAGTGAAAGGTTCATTTTGATCTCTTCTGGTTTGAAATAATAACCAGTGACTATCCAATTCCACAGGCTCCACTGATCTGGGCATTTTTCAGCCTTTATTGTGCTCCCTATTAATCTAAGGTTCCTTTTAGAAAAAGGAAGTCTGCAGTCCTTCTGGTTTGCCAAATTATAACCTTCACTATGTAAATCAATATGCTGCTGTCTTGTTGAATCTACAGCCTGAGGTATGAACATCTCCCATTCATCTTAATGGGACATTAACCTCAGAACCTCACTGTGACTGAATGAATGCTAATTCTGTCTTAAACAAGTTGTCTAACTGATCAACACTGGCTGGGCTTGAATCGCCAACATTTCAAAGGGACAGTTGGATCTGCATTTCATTTTCCACCTCAGGACCTGAAAAAAATAAAATAAAATAAAAAGCACCAAAACAAAACAAAAACAAGCTCTCCAGACTATCCCCAGCCACCTCCACAAACTACTCTTGTTTGTGTTTAAAAGTATGTGGGGATTTTTTTTTGAAGGGGAGATGTTTTATTGGCTTCTGATTGTTCTTTGTATTTTCACTGCTCTAGTCCCATTTGGGTTTAGACTATTTTATATAACCTTTTTCAGGACCCACTGCTGAGGCACTTATGCTCATGCTGTACTCCCTGAAAAGCCCTATAGAAATCAAATGGGACTGTTCACTAATGGCTCTGCCCTTGCAGTACACCTGAGGGAGCAGTGTGAGTAAAAAGGCCCTTTCTTCTCCTGTGTGGGCTACCTGCATCGCTGGATACACAGGAGAGGCGTCACTACTGAGAAGAATGGACAGAGCTATGCTTCCATTCCCAGTGCTCCAGCCTCTGCAGTGGAGTCAGACAATAAATCAAGCCAACAAAAGAACTAGCACCAGTTACTATCATCCTCTGAAGCATGGAGAAAGCATGAACTAGCTAGGAACTCAGAATCAAAATCTAGTTCCTTGTGTGGATCCTGGGACAGCTACGTGCAGCCTCTTACTCAGGGTGTAAAGTGAAGCAAAAGTCCTGTCATCAGTAAGGTATTCTGTAGCGTGAATAAAGGTATTAGGATGTGGCCCTAACCTGGGGACAGATCCTGTCGGATAATGATCGGTGATTATTGGTGCCTCCATTTATTGGCTTCCAACTTAAAACACCTTCAAAGTGTCTGATTTTAAGAAAGTGTCAACATACTAGCAAGTTAGCACAGGGTCCCTCCCTGCTTCTCCAAACTTCTTTTTCCAAGCACTACTTGGTTATCTCCATTCATTGCTCACATCCATGTTCTTTATTTCAGCAGGCTGCCCACTACCACTTATGTTCAGCTTCACAGCTTCTGGGGCCTCACTGTCCCGGCCACAGGCCCATGGGTCCCACTCCACTTTAATTTGGGCTCCAGGGGCAGTGAGCTAACTCCGGCTGTATTCCCCCAGCACTATGTCAAGCACACACAATTAAAATCAGCCCCATTTAAAAGCATCTCAAGTTGGACAATCAGATTTTAGTGACCCCAAAGCCAGTAATGACTTTTGGAAATCTTGGCTGTGTAGTCTTTACTGAATCAGAAGTCTCATTTAAGTCCACAGCACCAAGAGTTAGTCCTGAATAAGGACTTCAGTAATGAGCCCGTTACCACAGGATTTACCCATCCATTCAAAAACCTTGCCAAGTTCCAAAGGGGCAGCTGGGTGAGCCTAGTTCAGCAAAAGCAGCAAGGAGTCCTGTGGCACTTAAAGACTAACATGAGCTTTTGTGGGAGAAAATCCTACTTCATGGATGCTTTGGAGATGGGGGAACTTACAGAACGGGATGAAAACAAATACAAGGGAGTGTAAGACATGGGATCAGGTCATACAGTAACAACAGATAATTTGACTTCACCCTCCTCTAGGTGCTGTTTCCCAGTGTTTGAATCTTAACAACTGCTCTGATTTGCTGTTACTGTATGACCTGATCCCATGTCTTACACTCCCCTGTACTTATTTTCATCCCATTCTGTAAATTCCCCCACCTTCAAAGCTTCTGATGAAGTGGGATTTTCTCTCATGAAAGCTCATGCAATTAATAAGTCTGTTAGTCTTTAAGTGCCACAGGACTCCTTGCTTATTTAAAAACCTGTATTATGTGAAAAACCTGTTCAAGGAAACAGCCATCACCTCACATGAAATCCTTATTAATTGTATGAGGAAAACAAAGATCTAAAGGAATATCTGCAGGAAGATTAAATAAGCATGATACTGTACAAAGAAAGTGAAGAATGAAACAAAATCCAATATATATGGATCAAGTGTAAGAGAACTTCATTATTAATTACAGTAAAGATCACTCGCCTAAATGTATAATTAGACATTCATATACAAAAAAAGATAAAAGTGACCAGCTATTCCTGCTGAAACCATCTATAATATAACATTGTCTATTTTAAAACATCCTAACACTCTCCAAAAATAGGCATAATGGGGTTCATTAATGAAGTCTTCATTTGAACTAAACAAGTTCCCTTTATCCGCTTTAGTTCTAACAAAAACCCTCATGAGACGTCATCTTAATCCAACTCTTCTACCCAGACGTCTGTGACTCGATGGAGTTTAGCTTGAGACAGAACAATGATATCCAAAGAAGCCAGCTCATATTTCAAAGTCTAGTATTCTTGTGCTGCTCAGGCTATAAGTGGAAAACACAGTATATCTGGATTCCTGCCTCCCCCTTCTTTGAAAAGTCATGGCCTACAATATGTCCCAATGTTATTAAGAATACAGTTCAGATCTTAGCCTGAAATAAATGTCTATAAGAATGTGACAAACTACAACAGAAAATCCTCAGGTGTTCTAGAATGGAGGGAGGCATAAACCTTTCAGTTAAATTTTCTAAGTTTTCATACATTTGTATAGGAAGTTTTTTTTTTCCTGCAAAAAATATTTCTAACAGTAGGCACAAGATTTTACAAGAATCTCCTCTCTCTACTCGTGGCGTAGGCAGAGCCGTAACATAGCGTTTTGCTGCCCGGGGCACATTCCAATCGGAACACGCCCCTTCCCATTAGTGGTGCTCAAAGCCAGCACCGCAAAGCCACCCCTTTAATAGCGTAGCTCTATTGAGCCACTTTGGGCCGCCCGGGGCTGTGCCCCGTTGGTTCCGCCATAGTTACAGCCCTGGGCATAGGATTAATTACTACTTATTATTTTAATATCGGGAGTGCCCTGTACACACACACACAGTAAGACATGGTCCCTAACCTGAAGGCCTTAATGAAAGGCTCCAGTCCTACATGCAGAGAGTGAGGTGTGGAGAGAGATGCTTATATCCACACAGAGTCCCACTAAAACAAAAAAAATGCATATATGGAAGTAATTGTTGAAATCAATCTATAGAAGTGCAAGGGTAACAGCACAGATATAGATGCAAGATCAAGGTCCAAGTTTATCATCTTCTTAATACCAAAAAAACCCCCAAAAAACCAAGTTTATCATTCTTCTTAGCACTGTTTCAAATTTTCTATGTACGCTCATAGTAACTTAGCTGTCCTTAATAAAACACCACTTTCAACGGCTCATGAGTGGTGATATACCCTTCACTTTCTGTAGGGGGAGTTTACCCAGAGAAGACCACAGCTTCCACAGTTGAATTGTTTCTAGTCTCTCCAGGGAATAAACCTATTAGAGACAGGGCAATCTTAGAACTCTATTTCTGAGCAGCTTCCATCTTAGTTGTGCCAAAAGAGGAAGATGAATGTTGCTATCCTACACTAGATGTATTTTTTACTATGTCTCTTAGGTGCCATTTTGTTACTACATAGAAAAACATCTGCTGAGAAAAAGAGGGAGGTTGGAGGAGTGGGAAGGAAGGAGAGTGAAAAGATTAGCTAAAATTTTCATACCTGTGCAACTAGAGAGTTAGGCTTTTGATTCCATATGTTGGTACCTAAACAGACTTTCAGAACGGCTTGGAGACCCAAAATCCCACTGCCATCAATAGCAGCTGCAGGTGCTCAGCACCTTTGAAAGCCAATGTACCTAATTTAAATGTAGATTTCAGAGCCTAATGTAAGACCCCCATATCTGAACTTTTGTTCTGTTGTCCATACAAAGGTCAGCTAAAATGTCTCCATTAAACATTAGGAAGTAGTCATGTTCAACCTCACACTATATTCTGCTCTTTACAAAATCAGTCATCAATATTTGAAGCTACAAGACAAAGGAGTAGCTGTATTAGTCTAGCCCAGCAAAACAAACAAGGAGCCTGATAAGTGCCACCAAACTCCTTATCTGAAGCTACAATGTACAACAACTAGTCAGACTCCAAGAGCACGGAGATCCAGAAATGTCAGTTGGGAGCATCAAATATAAATTCTGACCTAGGCACTCTCCCCCATCAACATATGAAGCAACAGGGCTAATACTGAGGTCAAGTATTCTCTCACTCTTCTCTTCACTCAGGTGAACCCTCACTTAAAATAAACAAATGAATGAAAACCCACCAAATATTCTCACTAAAGTCAGAAGTAGGATCCCATCTCACCACAGCAGTTTATAACATGGGAGCAAAAGCCAACAACCTTCCTCCAAGAGACAGCTTAACTCACAGATCTCTCTGAAAATGCGTAAGCTATGGCAGCGGAGCAGTGAGGGCAGAGAGAAAGTAGGAAGTATCTAAAGCGTGCTTAGCAATTTTATAGGCTCCTCTTATGGATGGGTCTTACAGAATAGAATAAAAAGCTTCTGAAGTTACATTGTATTTCAAGAGGCTGTCATACATGCTGAACCACAACACAGGTGGAGAATGAGCACCAGGCTCTTCTCACTGAAATCAAGGATATTTACACTGTGGACTTCAGTGGCAGCAACACAGAGGCCAATGGATTAATCTAGACCCATGGATGTCAAACTTCAGGTTGGACCTTGTCCTAGGTCACAGACCCTCAGGCACTAGGTTGCGGCACCCCTTGCTGCCACTGCCAAAAGACTGGAATGCATTGCTCAAAGATGTAATTGCTGGGTTGCAGGCATAAATGATTTTTTTCAACAGGGTCCTGAGGAAAAAAGTTTGAAAACCATTGATCTAGACTAGTGTTTCTCAACCTTTAGGGGGCTGGGGAACACCTACAGGTATTAAATTACTTTATGTGAAACACCCAATAAAAACATTCTCAAAAAACCTTGTAACAATGGCTTGAGATTTAAAAGGTCCCAGCTGCAGCAAAGCTTCCAAGTGAGTGTCAACATTTGCTGTGCGCCTGGGGCATTAAACTGCTCCTTCTCCCTCCTCATGGCGGATCACTGCACTATGTCTGAAGAGCACCAGTGGTCCACGGACACTGGCTGAGAACCACTATCTAGACCAGCGGTCCCCAACCCTTTGATCTGCCGCAGCACACCACACCATGTGGTCGCTCCCGGCTCCCGGACCCTGCCGCTGGTGGCAGCCCCTGGCCAGGGCTGGATCCTGCAGCCGCTAGCAGCCTCGGCACCATGGTTGGAGCCACGTCCTGCTGCTGCTGGCAGCACATCAAAGGGGTTGCGGTGGCATACACACTAGTTGGGAACCACTGATCTAGGCACTCTTGAGAAGCACTCCCAGCAATTAGCTGTAGCAGTTTAAAGGAGAGGTGCTTTAGAAAGAAGCCTTCATTTTTCTAAGCAATTTTTACTGCAAAAATCCAACAAAACATTTAATTGGGACAGGGAAAAGACTTGAAGACATTGAATTTTACCTACTACAAATCAGCAATAAGAAAATATGCTCAATCTTCAGACTAGAAAAGAAACATTTCTGACTAATTTCAATCCACCTATTAACATTTTGTTTGCTCTCACAAGCACATTATGTTGAAGCATCTCTCCACATATGCATACAATATAAGTTCTAACTGGCATATGATCAATTACTAAATATGTCAAGTGCATTATCAAGACTAGTCAAGTATGAAATACTATGGATGAAAAAAGTGTTTCAAAGCAAGTATCAGCTGACCTACTTTCACAGCCCATTGTTCCACATTATCTGGATTTCACTAACAATTTATATTTGTTTTATCTTGTCAGAATGACTTGGAGTTTATGAAATCCATTGATCTACAGGCAAGAATTAATTATAGAATTCAGTGACTTCTGTCAAAATAATATACTTAGTTGAAACCCTGTATGGTTCTGTTATATATCTTTGTTGATGTCTTCCAAATTAAAATTCAAAACTCAAAAGGCAGAACTCCATAGGAATTTCAAAGCATCAACTGGAAATTTAACAATTCTCTCTCATTTTGCATTCCGCACTGAGCCCAAGGTCAGTTAGCAAAATATATTTGGTGCATAAAGGCATAATTATTGATGTAATTGGTAATGCAAATGAAAGAAAATCATCACTGGTTAATTAACAGTACATATGTCAAGAATCCAATAAGAAACAAATCTTGAAAATAAAATAATAATTTAAAAAGTATAAAAGCTTTTTATCTCTTGTTCTGAAGAGAAGCCACTACCATTGTATGTTGCATAATTTCTTTTATAAATAATTCATTCTAAGTTTGGACATTTCTTCTACACATTTAAATCTCAAGAAAGCTAAGAGAAGCTTAATTAATCATTCTCTATTCCTTGAAGCTAATTTTTAACTATGATTTCTTGATGAAGAAAAAAGTAATTTTTACTTTAAAGTTTCATACCAGAACTTTTATTAACTCTTCTTGGATGTCTGAGATGTTTTCAATTGTTTGGTACATTTTTTTTAAAAATCTGGATTTTTTTCTTAAATTGAATATTTCCTAAAGTTAGGAGTTCCAGACCCAATCCCACTAGAGTCAGTGGGATCATAATGGGAGGTGCACTGGCCTCACTAGCCCAGCTGCAAAGTTCCTACTTCAGGAGTTCTCAACTTCGTATTTGCTGGGTCCTGCTTTGAAAGCATTTCAGACTGTGACAATCTCCTCCCCCCACCCCCCAAGTATGACCTCCTTCCCAAACCATGCCACCCCTTCCTGGCATGCAAAGGGGCTGACACTTCACATCCCCACCCGCCAAAATAACCTCATGACCCCTTGAGGGATCACAACCCCCAGTTTAAGAACCTCTATTCTACTCTATCTAAAAAGTTCCCATTGACACCAGTAGGAGCTCTGGAGTAAAAATCAGGCACCAGGTCAAAATAAGCAACTTATTTTGATGCCTTGACTTTTGGGAACTGAACAGATGAAACAGCTGGGGCTTGATCTTATGAGGCACTGATCACCCAAAGCCCCCCTGAGGCCCCTCCTGAAAACCAGGCCCAAAGTGGTTTCTATTTATACTGCAATAGTACCCCTATGGGACATTGTCATGGATCAAGGACTCTGCGTTCAGCATTGTAGAAGCACATAAAACACACTGAACTCTCCCAAAATCAGTGACCAGTTCTGAACATTTGGTTGTGAACTAATGAAAGGGACAGTGCCCACATACATTTATAAGAGCCCAGTCCTGCCGACCATGGCATACGGGAGCATGTGCTACTTCTGGTAATAGTTCCTTTGTCTTGGACAGGACAATTCATGGAGTAAGCACTAAGCTTGAGCACCTACAGCATCTGCCCCTAAAACTGTCATATACATACATTATTAAATACTGTTTCTAAATACAGTGAAAAATAGATATGCTGATGACTTCCTAAGGGTAGCTTTGTACAAATACTTTTATTCAAAGATCACATTGTGACTATTGCAACAGAAGTTGTAGAGAGTAACTTCGATATACAGAACCACAAACGTCCTGCCCACCAAGGTGCAGCAATTGAGTAAGCTGATCCAATGAAAGTGATTTTGTGGAGAAATACCAGTCTGGTTGCTATTTTCACTGACATTTTAAAGTAGTTTTATTATTTTCCATTTTCTGTAATCTAATCCTTCCCTCCTAAAAACTAAACAAAATCAATAGATGTGAATGAAACATTATGCAACAAATTTTTAACAAAGAGAAGCAGCCTGCATGCTAGAAATACAAACTTTACTTATCACATTTGGACATGCAAAAGCCACTTTTGAATGGTTAAACTAGAATTTGTGTATAGAAATTCAACAACTTGCATGCATGAATCCAGCTGTATTCTTTCAAGCAGGGTTCAGTGCTTAAAAATTTGGTCCTCTTTAAGTAAGACTTGATGACTACCTGTAAGGGGGACAGAAGCCAAATTTTGTCAACACTGGGTTATATAAAACAAGTTTTTACAGAATCTTAAAACCCAGTAAATATTTCAAAATTGTATTGTAATGAAAACAAAGTGAAAATATTTTGTTATTTATTTATTTATTTTCCCAGAGTTGTCTTCCTTTCTTTGTTGGGAGTAAGGGATAGTATTGTTTTTAAGCAAACAAGAAAACAACTCTTTCAGCCCAAACACTGTAGTATTGTGACAGTACATAAAAACGTAGAATTGAAACTAATCAACCTACCTTCCAAGATCAAAGAAATGCAGAAAGAAAAGAAGCAGAAGAAATAGTAACAAGTTTTTGTTTTAATTACAGTATTTAAGAAGTTATTTGTACCCTAAATAAGAAATTTCGTGGGAAGGACTTCTTTTAACCTGACTCTGTAAGCTCAAAAGCTTCTCTCTTCATCAACAGAAGCTGGTCCAATAAAAGGTATTACCTCACCCACTTTGTCTCATTAATTTCCCCAGCTTATGTTGAACATGGAAAACTCTATAATTAATAATCAGTTTCAATGAAAAAGATAGCACTGATTTAATGCCTACAGAATAAGTGTATTAACGAACATTGAGACTGAGGGTAATCTATCCCTACCAAGCTATTGATCAGAGGCAGATTATTTCCTATCATATGAGCTAAGAGATCCAATAGCGGGCAAACATTTGGGATATTGTCCAGATCTTTGCTTGGGTATATCACAATTATTCCTCTCTGGAACTCTGCCCTAGAAACATATAAAGGACAATACACCCCTTTTAGGCTGCCCCACTCAACACAGTCGAAAGCTCATTGTAGAGCTAGGTTTTTAATAAAAAAGAACAATGTGACCCTCAGTTTTGCAACAAAATAAAGCAAATTTAAAACCACCCACTGAACTCTACCATAACAGACGTGACCTTCCACAATGCAGGGGGTAGAGGGCAGACAGAGTCAGTTTATTAAAGACAGGCCTAAAGAAAGTACATTCACTGAGTGAAACCACAGGGATGTCTCTGGATTGTTAAACCTCTGTTTAGAGACACTGAACTCCTTAAAGGACTGCCACAACATCAAGAATAATTAACTGCATTATAATTCGCTACAGTACCAAGCATTGTTCTTTCTGAAATAAAATGAATTTTCTGTTTTTCCATGCTTAGCAGCCATAAGCAAGGGAAAGAAGCCTGGATACTGAAATTCACAGACAGTTTTCATGGCTGATGAGAGGGCACTGTTTTATTCTTTAACACAAGCACTGTATTATCCTTCACTTGCACAGAAAAAGATGTCAGTATGAGGCACACTATATGTGACAATTTAAATTTGTGCCCTAGGGCTTGAAGCAGTGTAGTGCCAAAGTCTAGTGATACTAGCAACCACAGACAAGCTGACCTCAGCAGCAAGCCTCAAAAATAGGCTACGTTGCCTAAATTTGAAAAGGAACAAAGCCTCTTTTAAAGAGACTGTCAAGTACTTTATTTGTTAAATTTACATATTTTGCCAATAACTTCTCAGGAGCTTGGAAACATAAAAAAGTTCCTTCCCTGAAGCTTCTGTATTTTCCTTAGTAAAAAAAAAAATCATCTTATTTAATGATTTAAAAAAAACTATGTTCAGAGATATAAAATATGCACAAAGAGAATAATATGATTATATGCATTGCTGTGAATGGGCAAAGCAAGCCCAACAAGTTAAGTAAATTTCTAATTCATCCAACCTTCTCAAAGGCATGTTGTAGATGTCAAAAAGAAAATGAAAAAGTGAAATAGGGCAAAAGGGGGTGATAAATATAGCTTATAGAAAGGAATAAATTTCAGTGAATATGATGTATAAAAATGAACTCATCTTCCCACAACAGTAAATGCCACAACTCTCATCAGCTTCAATGGGGCAAGGATTTCACCCCAAAGTACTGAGCAACAACACTACTGCTGTCAGTTGCAGATACTCATGCTCACCAGATCTGTAAATCGGGCCCATAGTTTCAAATGTACCTTAATTAGTTGCTTTGTCTGCATGCCGTTTTTGTATTAGTATAATTGCGTTGATTAGTGGTGTGTGGTTTTTCTGCTGAAATAGTTTTACCGGTATAACCCTAGCATGAATAGATTTATAATACAACAACAGGTGGCTTCTACACAGAGAGCTTTTCCCCATCAAATACAAGAACAGTTACAGGATATTTATATAGATATAACGACGCCCATATTAGGAGGGACTATACCACTTTAATCAGATCAGTATAGCGGTACAATCCCCCTACTCTGGGCACAGTTTTACTCACATAGATATCCTGTAGCTATTCTCACATGACATACCAATCTCATTAAAGCGGTACAACTTTTATGCATAACCAAGGCCAAAACCCAAGTATTATCTTTTCCAAGTGAAGCTGTTTTGACTAATGCAGCCATCCATTTTCATACTTGTGGATACCTATTATCAAACATCGCATTTCTTGTTTTGCATTTTGAATGGAGCACAGATTATCCCCATGCCACTTTTTATTTACTTCTGCACTTGAACAGCATAACCACTACTGGGGTACAACTGGGGCAGAAACCGAGTCCCATCATCTGGTCCACACACCAATACACTTCCCATGAGTTTTAACAGGAATTTTGCTTGTGCAGGACTTGTAGGTTAACTTCCTATGTTAGTGAACTGCTGCAAATCCACAGAGCTAAGAGAAGAGAACTTGATTTTAAAATCTGGTGGTCCACTACAAAGCTTTCTAAGCTCCTTGGTTGCTAAGGGTGGATTTAAAAGGAAAAACAACAGCTACAATATTTAGAGACAATAGGTTTCTCCCCAATTTAATTCTTACCATTTTGAGTCAAGGAATATATATGGGTAGTATTATTGCATACAGCAACATCACTTTAGGCAGCTCAGAGAATAGACAACTCAATTATTTCCTGACATGCTCTTAAAAAAACAAATACTTGTGTACTTCATTCTCACTATAAGGCTGTCTGATAACTAACAAGCTACTGCTGTTGTAAATCTTTTAAGCGTAGCTTCCAAGCATTACTGTAATCTGGTGCAGATCCATCCAGACACCCGGCTTTTGCTGTACAGTCATACTAATTTGCAACATGAAACACAGTAATTACACTATAGGAAAAGAAGCTGATTTAGGACAAAGCTTGATCCTGTTCCACTTTACTCCAAATGTGGTCCTAATGCACAGGGGTGGGAGAGAGTGCTAGGACCTTCACAGTGAGCCTCCCCTCCCTCTATGCCACACATCCCTGCTCAAGAGACGATCAATGCCACAGCATGCAAAAGAGTTTGGAGCTAATCTGCTGAGATGTTGGATCCTGCAGCCATGCCCCACAGGATCATTGCAGTTCTGAGGCTGCATTGGTGTCAGAAAGGAATTACTCAATGGGGAAGAAAACTTCCTACATCTTTATGTTCCTCTCATCATTAATCTGTAATTGTAAATGCCACATCATCATGGTATTCCAGGCATTGGAAAGAAGGAGTTCCTTGCTTTGTCTTATGCTGACTGGCTACTAACGACAACAGGCATATGTTTCTGTCCTATGTTTAATATAAAACAGGAAGAAAATCATCTTCAAAGAAACTATTAAAAGGAAGCCTGTAGTACGCAATTATTAAAAGGATCAGGTGACCTGAGCTCAACAACTGGAACTTTCCATTTAGTGGTCGTGCCTCTGGCAGGGGGTTGGACTAGATGACCTCATGAGGTCCCTTCCAACCCTATGATTCTATGCCAATCCCAGTAATATCCAGGAAATACACAGATCTGTTTTTCATATGTGTATTTATAATTTGCTTTCATAACAGCAGCAAGACACCAGACAATGATCCCTAGCATGATCACTGCCCTTCTTGAGTTGCATTCACTCAGACTTTGCCTTGCCATGCCAGTCATGCTCTAACCATCCAGATACATGTACTGGATATTGTCTTAGGATTCAATGTAATTTGGTGCTGAATACTTCCCTCTTCCACTGAAGTCAATCAAATCTGAGGCTGATCTGCACCTTGAGTTATTACTCCAATATTTTAACGCAATGAGCACCAATTGTTTGGCCACTGCTATGGCCGTGTCTAACAAACATTCAGAGCAAAAAAAGGGGCCAGCTTCACTGCACTCATTTCCGTCTCTGTCCTACAGTGCTACAGCAGTCCAGGTGGCAGCACCAGAGCTGCGCTGTAGTAGCTGAAGTGTAAATGTGACCTTCATTAAATTGATACAAGCTGTTGTGTGGATGTTTTTATTTTGGTTTGGTCAATTAAGAACACATTTAAGTAAACTTCACTTAAACCAGAAGAAGAGGGTCCCACACAAAGTTTTGCACTGGCTTAACTAAACTAGAGCACATTGTGTATACATAACCTACGACATGTATTGAGACAAAAGGTATACAAAGGAACGCAGTAAGTATTACCTTGGACTATAACGCTGAACCGTAACCCTTCACCCTTTTGATCCAGCACCATATTGCCAATAAGTCAAACGCCTATACTGTGCTTACCCAATATAAATTATATGTACTATGCTCTTGTCAATAAGCTTTCACACATTTCTCTTACCATTAAAAGACATTATCTTGCCCCCTCAAGCATCAGTACAGTTTCTTAGCTGTTCATGAAAATTCAAATTAAAAATATCGACCAGCAGTTCATTGCTTTTGGGCAAAACACAGCTTCATTTACTTTTCCTTGCAAGGGGAGTGCAATGCTCACTGAGTTTAGAATTCCACCTTCTTTTTGTTTGGGAGAGACATTTCAAGAAGAAAATGTGTCAGTCACACGAAGATATTAAGGGCACAATTTTCAAAGCTCCTAGGGGATTTAGATGCTTGATTTTAATGGGATTTCACCATTCAAATCCCATAAGTGGCTGGGGAAAAAAAGTCTCACCCCTGAAGATTCTTTGACATCTTTTATAATAATGAGGATTCACCTTTGTATCCTTAATCAAAATTTCCCATGTTTTACTGCAGAATTTCCCATCATTCTCCCAAAAGCTGAATTTCTATGGTCCTTTGTGTGTATCACTTTTGAAGAGCTCTAGCATCCTTCTGTGTAAAAGGTGCTATTTAAAGGTAATAAAATAGATATACTATTGATATAATTAGAATCATAGAAGATCTCTGTGCACACGCTGTCACTGCTTAAAAAAATAATCACAGCTTCCCTTGGAACAAAACCTACTTACTCAGTTAATAATTTGGCCTGGGGATGGGGTGGGGTGTCCTGCAGGGTCGCAATATGTCACCAAATGTGTCATGACCCGCAAAAGATTAAGAACCACTGGTTTAGAGATGTGCTATTAAAGGCCCCCCTACATCAGGGCAGGACAGAACACAGGAGCAAAGCTTGTTTCCCAAGCAGGGTCCCAAAATGTTGGTCCAATATTCTTCCTGGAAACATTGCACTTTGCTGTTATTCTAGGTTCTAATCCCACACTATCAGCTCTAGACGGACCCCCACAAAGTTCCCTTGACTTCAAGTTGGACAGTGCAAGCAGGCATAGCTCTGCACTAGCAGATCACATGGTGGGATCAAGACTCCAGGGAGCCATTTGCCATACTGATAATCAAAATCTGGGACATCAGATCCACAAAAGAATTAATTTCCTGAACCTTTAACACTCTTTCAAAGGGATTTTTCCCATGAACTCTCTGATGACTCACTACTCCTGGTCTTACAGAAGCCTAATGGCCAAATTCCCACTGGCTCTGCACAACCACACTGGAGGGATCAAGGCATGTGTCTCATTCCAATGAAACCTTTCCATTTTTAGTTAAGCCCCTTTGATTCTGGCATCTGTATTTCATGTCCCTTAGGAAACAGCACTGGCTTTTTGTACAGTTTTCCCCAAATAAAAAAACAAAAATCACATCAATTTCCATGTCTCTGCCATGTACTGAACCTTGGGTTACCAGCCTTGGAGTAACTTCTGACTAGCTACAGTTTATCTGGCTAGTCAAAGGCTATTGTACACAAAAATGCTATTTCTTCCTTGCACTTGACTCTGTTTTTCCTGGGCAGCTCCAAGTATCCCTCACAATCTGCCATATGTTGCCATCTAGCCTGTCTTCAAGAACTGAATTCACCTGGTGTATTGTCTGAGCTGTGCTGGCTGGCAGAGAGCAATACTCCTCCACGTTAATTAGCATAATTATTCATTTATTACTGACAGACACTTTCTTTTCTTTTTTTTTTTTAAATATAGTTCTGGTCTTACTTATGTTGCTATTCATATGCAGTATTAGATGGACATGATATGATCATGTCTTTGGAGTACTCCCTGCACAGAGATGTTCAGAATGGTATCTGAAAATTATTGTTCAAAACAACCTAATGTCTCATAGGTGCATACGTGTAAATTAGCTTGATACCACCTCTAAGGTATATATTTGTAGTAGCCTTATTGAGTTCAGTGCTTTCACGACTCCTTTTAAGTCTGTTACTAACCATTTCAAAATCACAGAAGAATACAGGAATTTGCCTCAATTAATATTGTTTTAAATGGAGGGGACTTCCTCCAAATTGTGGGACAAAAGAAGCCTCAATCTGCTTTGCAGTGATCTCATATTTACTGTTTCAGCAGATCTCCTGCCTGACATAATGAGCACAGAAGGTCAGTGGCCTCACTCCCATGGTTTCTGATGAAGGCCCCAGGATAACCTACAGTAAACCTCTCAAATCAGCAGACCATTTTCCACTTCAGCTGTTAGCTAAAGTTAAAACTGCTTGGAAAGGATGTTTGCAACATGCTGAGTCTAGCCCACTCAGGTTCAGAAACGACATGCAGCTTGTTTTTTCATCACTACAGAGTAATGGGAAGCAATTTGGGGTTTTTTTGTTTTTTTTTTTTTCCTTCCTTGTACCTTTATTTGTAAATATCTGTGTTGTCTCTTCTGCTATTTAATTCTAGAGAATAATATCTGTTAGAGTAGTGTTTCTCAGCCTTTCTGATACCAGCAACTGGCTTCATATATTGTGTCAGTGAGCTCTCAGGCTTCCTATTCTCTGTCAGGGAGATCTAAGGAACCAGTGCCAGTCCATGGACCAGCTGTTGAGAAACTCTGTGTTAGAGGAGTACATTGAAGGAAACTTGATCTGTAAACACTGTCATTTGTTATACAGCGAAAGAAACAACTATATGCAATGACAGTAAAGCGGATTACTTTATAAAGTCTTACAGTTAAAGTGAGTTGTTTTGCAGGGTTTTTAATCCAACGTCCACTTTTTTATGCAAAAAATCCTCCAAGAAAAACTGAATTCTCTCTAAACTGCATTCTATCGCCCTTAGAAAAAGAAGAGTTTCTCTAAGCCTTAATTAGGATCTGACCACATAGCATTATGCACAATTTCATAACAGGTCAAAAGATCAAGCAAGCATATGGGGAAAGGAGACATGTTGCAATAATGATACACTCACTAGAGTCTAACATTAAACATTTTAATTAGCGTAGTATAGTCATCAATGAGAAATATATTCAGAAACATAAGTTGGCAACTTTATTACAAAAACTCGTTGAACAAATCAAAATAAAAAAATCCCAATTATGTACAGATATCTATTTATCCTGGCTATTAAAGTGGATTGAGTCGAAACATCTCATTTAGTAGTCTAATTTCAGGTTCCTATCAAGCTGAATCATTAGCTAAATAACTAACTCCCTCCCATACAGGCATATGACCAGCTTTTTCACCTTTTTTCTTTCTTTCTTGTTGGTTGGGTTTAAAGCACATATTCCGGTCAGTTCAGGGATGAAAACCATATAGCAGATTATCCAAAGTCATTGCTACAGATAATCATTTACCAGATTAATATTCAATGCATGATATGTTCTATCAGGTTTCATTACTTAGGCTGTAGCATGTCATGTCATGTCACACAAGGTCAAAATTTAATTTGACAGTGTAACCTTACGTGATGCATCCTGTTCTAGAAATCTCATATTTTTAATAAAAGCAGGTGCATAAGGACCACTTTGCAATACTTCTGGGAAACTTAGTAATTGATAAATATATTGCAGCATATGCTAATATCCCTTGTCTAACAATGGAGCTTTTCCTGTTATTTGAACCTACTGCTGCAAGTCATGACAAATAACCTTAGAATCTAGCAGAGCCCTAAGCACAGCACGTTGGCCACATTGCTGTCGGGCTGCAATACAAGAAAGACATTTAGAACACAACCTAATAGACTTAACTTACTCTGATCATTCTGCCAATCCTTTCTGTTATTCTAGATTACATTGAACTTTACTCTGTAATGAACATACTTGACGCTAGTTGAATGAATAAGAGAATTGGGGACATTGAAGCCAAGTGAAAGCTACAGGAAAGACACGTTAAGCTGCTATATGCAGCTGAGTACAGATTTCAGGAGAAAGCAAAATATTAAAAACCGTACTGTACGTTGGTGAAGGAGGAGGGCTGGAGGGCTTCAGCTTGCTTTTTTGTACCATCATCCTCCCACTTCGCACATAGCAAAGCATTAAAATAACTGACCCAATTCAGCACTCATTGGCTTCAGTGGTTTAACCTGCAGAACAAATCCTTAGGAAGTTTCTCTCAGCATATATTTTAACTACAAGGATAGATAAGTACTGGAACAGGTTACCAATGGAGGTTGTGGAATCCCCATCATTGAAGGCTTTCAAGACCAGGTTAGACAGGCACCTGTCAGAAACAGTCTGATATGCTTGGGTCCTACATCCGCATGGCAAACTGGGGAGGATGAATGACTTCTGAAGATCCCTTCCAGCCCTACAATTCTATGAGTCTACAAGTAGGAGTTGCATATATGGACCAATGATTGTACTTTACTAAAGTTAAATTCAATTGAATGGGCTAAATTCTTCCTTCAGTTACAGCCACATAACTCTACTGTATTGGCGTAACCCAAGGTCGGCAAACTGTGGCATATGCAAAGATTTTGAGTAACTCGCGGCAGCTGCTCCCTCCTTCGGACCCCACCCTTCTCCCAAGTGGGCCAGGTCCCAGCGGTGCCCTGTTGGCTGGAGCTGCGTCACTCCCAGCCCCAAACATGGCCACACAGTGGGCACCAGCAGCCACTCCAGCCTTCAACTCTGCACCTCTCACCAGGTGGGTCCAGCGGTGCCCCTGGCCAGAGCAAGCACAAGCAGGCACGGACCTGGCCACTGTGTGCCCAAGGCTCCTGCAGCACCTTACATGCACTTGGTGCGGGGCTGAAGGGATCTGAGGGACCGGGTTGGTACACCACTAACCCTGGTCAGAAGCCACGCAGTGGACACTCCTCCCCTCCTGTTTTGTGCTGGCTCCAGTTAGGGCACTGCCAGACCCACACAGGAGAAGGGCAGCCACTGAAGGTGTCAGCAGGGTATGGCTCCACAAAGGAGAGAACAGTTAGCACCCCTCAGGTATGCCATTGCCTCAGTGGAAGGGTGGAGGAGGGAGGGGTGGAAACAGGCCCACAGACACACCAAACACCCTGGCCAGGGCATTGGGCTTATGTGGCATGTGAAAGAGAGATAAGGGGGAAGACTTGGTATCCCCCACCCACCCAGAAAAGGGAGCTTACTCACCTTGGTGCAGTAACTGTACTTCTTTGAGATGAAAAAAAAGCAAGGAGTCTTGTGGCACTTAAAGACTAACAGATTTATTTATCGCATGAGCTTTCGTGGGAGAATATCCCACTTAGTCAGACGCTTTGAAGAGGGAGAACTTAGAGAATTGGATGAAAATAAATGCAGAGGAATGTCAGACATGGGATCAAGTCATACTGCAACAGCAAATCAGAGCATTTGTAAGGATTCAAACTCCAGAAGAGAACATACAGAGGGAGGGTGAAATCAAGTTACCTGTTATAATGTGAAAAGAATCCATAGTCACGATTCAGCCCTGCTTTCACACAATTTAATTTGCATAGTACTTCGATTTCAGCTGTTTCTCTTTGAAGTCTTGATGTCCCATTGATTTTCTTGGTGACCATCATTAACAAGTCATCAATGGAGTGATTAGGAAAATGGAAGCGCTCAGCAACTGTTTTATTTTGTGTTATGATTTCTGATATCAGTTTTATGAGAATTAACAAGCAGTTGTGTGGCACTTTAAGACTAACAGATTTATTTTTTGCATGAGCTTTCGTGGGAGAAGATCCCACTTCCTCAGATGCTTCAAAGCCACACAACTGCTTGTTGTTTTTTTACTGGACTAGACTAACACAGCTATCCCTTTGGAAACTTATGAGAATTAAGCCTTCTCCGTAGGATCTGTCCTGTTTGTCCAGTGTATAAGGCATGGGGGCATTTCTGGCACATGATGGCATAAATCACATTAGTGGATGAGCAGGTGAAGGACTCTTTGATGGAGCAGCTGGCTTGATTAGGTCCTATGATGGTGTCTTTTGTGCAGGTATGTGGACAGAGTTGGCAGCATGGTTTGTTGCAGGGATATATGCCTGCTTTAATGTTTCTGTTGTTAGGTCTGTAATTGCCTGTGAGTATCTGTTTACGGTTCGGGGGTTGTCTGTATGCAAGGAGAGGTCTGTCTCCCAAGGCTAGAGAGAGTGAGGAGTCATCTTTTAAAATAGGCTAGAGGTTCTTAATGATCTGTTGCAGAGGTCTGACTTGAGGGTCGTATGTGGTGACTAGTGGCGTTCTATTGTTTTCTTTTTTGGGCCTTTCCTGTAGTAGTTGACTGCAGGGTACCCGTCTGGCCCTGTCAATCTGTTTTTTCACTTCTCCAGGTGGGTACTGTAATTTTAAGAAAGCTTGATAGAGATCCTGAAGATGTCTGTCTGTGTCTGAGGGATCAGAGCAAATGCGGTTATATCTTAGGGCTTGGCTGCAGACAATGAAGCACGTGGTGTGTTTAGGATGGAAGCTTGCGGGATGTAGATAACTATACCGATCAGTAGGTTTTTGGTATAGAGTGGTGTTGATGTGTCCATCCCTAATTTGTACGGTAGTGTCCAGAAAGTGGATGTCCTGTGTGGAGTGTTCCAGGCTCAATTTGATTGTGGGGTGGAAACTGTTGAAATCTCTGTATGCTCTTTCCTGGAGTTTGAATCCTTACAAATGCTCTGATTTGTTGTTGCAGTATGACCTGATCCCATGTCTTACACTCCCCTGCATTTACTTTCATCCAGTTCTGTAGGGGCTCACTCTTCAAAGCATCTGATGAAGTGGGATACTGTCCCATGAAAGCTCATGTAATAAATAAATCTGTTAGTCTTTAAGTGCCACAAGACTCCTTGCTTTTTTGCTTTACTAGACTAACATGGCTGCCCCTTTGGATCTTTGAGATGAGTGTCCCCACGGATGCTCCATCAAAGGTTTTGGAGCACACCACATCACAGCCTGGAGATTTTTACTAGTTGTGTCCATTGGAGCAATGCTTACGAGGCAGCTGTCTCCCGCCTTCCCTCAAAGCTTCTTCAGAGCACACATGGCTCCAACTGCCTTATCCCCTTCTCTACCTGGAACACTGTATCTGAGCCTACAGCAGAGAGGGGAGGAGGGTGGGTGGTGAAGTACCCACAGGGACACTCATCGTGAAGGACAGTTACTGCACCAAGGTGAGTAACTTCCATTTCTTCTTCGAGAGCTGTCCCTGTGGGTGCTCCACCTCAGGTAAGTAGTAAGCAATCCCGTCAGTTGGATGGAGGGACTTCTGAGTCATTGTTGTGTACGGTTGTCAGGACAGATTTTCCTATTGCTGCATCTGCTCTTGACATTTGGTCTATGGCACAGTGTTTAATGAAGGTCTGTGAAGAGGCCCATGTTGCCACCTTGCGTATCTCCTCAGTGGAGACACTGATAAGGAATGCAGCAGTTGTGGCCACTGATCTAGTTGAGTGAGTCTGTATGTGCTCTGGAAGCATAACCTCTGCTGTCTTGTAACTTTCTTGTATGCACCCCGCTATCAGTTTCAATAGTCTTTGCAAGGACAGTACTCTGCCCTTGCATCTCTCGGCTATTGTCACAAATAATCTATTTGATGTTCTAAATGTTTTTGTTCTTCCCAGGCAGAATGCAATTGCACGTCAGATATTGAGCGTATGGAGCTGTGCCTCATGGGAGTTTCTGTGCAGTTTCAGGAAGAATACACCTTGCCCTTGTGAAATATCGTAAATAGGAGTTCTCACATCAGCACTCCTATCTCATTAACTCATCTGGCAGACATAATGGCTACCAACAAGGCTACCTTCATCAATAGTGTTTAAGTGAGGAGGTAGCTAGTGGTTCAAATGGTGGTTTGGTAATGGTGCGTAAAACCATCTGTAGTTCCCAACCAGGTGTGGGTATATGTATTTCAGGGGATAGGTGCTGCATTCCTGACATAAATTTCTTAACCACTGGATATGAGAACATAGTCATATGTACCCTCTTTGAGTAGAACAGATATTGATGCTAGATGCACTTTCAATGAACTAATTGATAGTACTGTTTCCTTTAGGTGGACCAGGTATTGAAGAATATCTGGGAGAGATGCGGAAAAGGAAATAACCCTGTGTCTTCTGCACCAATCTGAAAATCACAACCATTTTTTATGCTAAGTACGCCTTCTAGATGGTTTCCTGATGTTGAGCAGCATGTTTTTAACCTACTCCAAGCAGTTTAACTCTTCTTCTCGGAACCACACAGAAACCATGCCATTAGATGTTGTTTCTGCAGGTTGGGATTGAACATTCTGTTCCTGTCCTGTGAAAGTAGGTCTTGTCTGAGTGGAAGGCATTTCTGGGGTTGAACGGCCATCTGATTCAGCAAAGTGAACCATGGGTGTCTCGGCCATGCCAGGGCTACCATGATCACCATCTCTGCTTCACATCTTATCTTGAGCAGTGTCCTGTGGATGAATGAGATGGGTGGGAATGCATATAGGAAGTTGCTCATCCATGATAGAAGGCACTTCCCATTTACTCCTTCCTGAGGCCCACCCCAGAGCAGAAGAGTGGGCACTTGCAATTGTGGGCTGTGGCAAAAAGGTCTATATTCGGATATTCCCATTGTTTGAATATCCCATTGAGAACAGTTGCATTCAACTCCGATTCATGCTCTTTAGAGAATGTTCCGCTTAGCATATTGGCTACTGTGTTGTCTATGCCTGGACAGTAGGTTGCACACAGTATGACTTAAGTTATGCACCACTTCCACAGCTTCATGGCTTCTGTGCATAGGAAGGCTGACCTGGCCCCAGGTCCCTCCCTGGGGCAGCGACACCCCTGCCTGGCACCACCCTGTTTGTTTATATAGAACATACATGAAATGCTGTCTGTCATGATCTTTATGTATTTGTTCATAATGTGGTTCTGGAAGTGTCAGCATTCATTTCTTACTGCTTGTAGTTCCAATATGTTTATGTGGAGATATGCCTCCATTATGGACCATTTTCCCTGTGCTGTATGCCTTTCAAGACATGCCCCCCATCCTGTTATGGAGGCATCTGTTGACATTAAAATGGTAGGGGTCATCTGTTGAAATGAGATCCTGCCAAAAAGTTTCATGTTTCTCTCCACTATTGCAGTCACTGCTTTACCATCATTGGTAAACTGAGGACCCTGTGCACTGAGTTCCTGCAGGGTTTGTAAACTCCTGTGAACCATAGCTGCAAAGGGCCTCATGTGTAGTCATGCATTTTGGACTACAAATGTAGTTGCAGCCATATGGTCCAAAATCTGAAGACATGTTATGGCAGTAGTTGTCAAACTTAGGGTCAGGGCCCAGTACTGTGTCAAAGAGCCTCAAACACTGGGTCATGGCACCCCCTGCTGCCACTGCCCAAAGACAGGAGTGCATTGCTCAAAGAAGTAATTGGTAGGTCATAAAAAAGTCATTTATGTCCAACCGGGTCCCAAGGAAAAAAAGTTTGAAAACCACCATGTTAGGGCCTTTACCGAAGGTGATATGCATGCCATGTCTATTAGGTTGTTGAGTATTTCAAATCTGCCTTGGGGTAGGAATGCTCTTACTTGTTGTGAATCTAGGCACGCTCCTACAAACTCCATGATTTGTGTTGGTGTTATAGCTGATTTTTGCCAATTTATGGCTAGGCCTGGATCCTGAAATAGATTCATTATAAAGTGTAAATTGGACGCATGTACGCAATCTTATCCAGTAATCATTCAAATATGGGAATATTGTAATGTTGTTCTTTTGCAGATCATACACTACCACGGTGAGAATCTTTGAAAATATCCTTGGGGCTGATGAAAGTCCAGAGGGTAGGACTGTATATTGGTAATGATCATTTCCACCTCTGAATCTTAGAAACTTCCTGTGGGATGGATGTATCGATATATGGAAATATGCATCTTGCAGGTCAAGGGCCATGAACCAGTTGTCCCATTCCAGAGCAGGGATGATTGTTGATAGATACCATTCTGAATCTCTGATGTCTTATTAATTTATTTGACCCTCTTAGGCCAAGAATAGGTCTCCATCCTCCTGACTTCTTTTCTATCGGGAAGTAAGGGAAGTAAAAACCCTTCCCTTATGCTCTTTCAGGACCCCTTCTATTGCACCTACAGCTAGTAGGCATTGCATCTCCTCTTGAAAGAGATGTTCAGGAGCTGTGTCCCTGAAGAATGTAAAAGGAATGGTGTACCCAGTGTGGACAATTTCTAGTACCCATCTATCTGTGGTCATATTTGACCACTGAGGGGACAAGGCTTTGAGGAGATGTTGGTAAATCACCTTCTGCTCTGTGAACACCGTGGTCCTGCAGACCCTCAACCAATGTTTCAAAACTGAGGTTTTGCAAGGTGGAGTTCTGGGACGTGGCAGGTTGATTGTTATTTTGTCTCTGACTTTGAGTATGTTGTCTTCCCCTAAGGGAATCCTGTCTGCTGTAGTTTGGTCTGTAATTATATTGATATTGGTTCTGGAACCTTGGGTTGTATGTTTGGTATCTGGGTGTGTGTCTTCTTACATTTGAAGTGTAGATGTCAAATGTTTATAGTGTTGCTCTGTCATCCTTGAATGTATGCATAGTATCACCCGTCTTTTTCAAAGAACAATTTCTTTTTATCAAGGGGTATTATCTTCAGTCATGTGCTGCAGAGATTGTGGCAAGTCAGCAGAGTGGAGCCAAGCAGATCTTCTCATCACCATCCCCGTGGCAGTGAATCTTGCTGCAGTATCTAATGCTGCTTGGAGTGCCACGCAAGAAATTAGTCATCCATCTTGAATAATAGAATGGACTTGTCATCTTTTTGCCTCTGGGATGTATTCAATAAAGTAAGTTTCAAATAATTTGTGTGGTTGTAATTCGCTATTAATGCTGAGTAATTTGCTATGCACATCTGTAAAGATGCTGAAATATACCTTCTTCCCCTAAAGGTCCATCTTTTTGTCATCCTTATCACGGGGTGTGGTTTCATTATGTTATTGTTTGTTTCTGTGGTTTGCTGCTTCCACTATAAGTGAGTTCAGGGAAAGGTATGAGAAGAGATATTCAGAGTTCTTTGCAAGTATGTAATACTTCCTTTCTGCCCTTTTTATTTGTTGGTGGAACTGAGGCTGGGGTATGCCAGATTAGCTCAGCTCATTTTAACAATGCCAAGTCCATGGGCAGTGCTACTTTTGTTGATGATTTAGTCTGCATAATGTTTAGTAATTTATGCTGGGAGTCACCTATTTCTTGTGTGGAGATCTTCATTGAATCTGTGACTCTCCTGAAAGGTTCTTGAAATTCTTTGTCTTTGTCTGACCATGATGATGATGATGTTATGAATTCAACTGGGAGGGGTTCAAGGTTATGAGAAGGTGACAATGAATCCAGAAAATCAGATTCCTCCTCCTCTAGAGATTGCAATCCCAGTGATGAAGGTGGTTGCCTGTCAGGTCCCTTGACGGCTTTAGCTGACTACTACCTGTTCTGTGAGGTGCTTGGTGACCATTCTTGATCTCTGTGCCATTAAGGAGGATAGGTTGTAGGGGGACCATACCAGCTTAGTTCACACCAGGGGTAAGGTGGTATATCCTGGTGGTGACCCACGGGTCTCAAAAATGCGGCCCATGGGCTGCATGCAGCGCCTAAAGCTTTTCCCTGTGGCCAGCACTGACACTATCATTTGCAATATCATTGCACAAAAAGGTTTCAATGGAGCAGCCCTCAGGCTAATGTACTAGTCCTCATGTGGCCCTCATGATGATTTGAGTTTGAGACCCCTGTAGTGACCTCTATATCTTTTTTTGTAATAATAATACTCAGGTCTTCTCCTAGGCATTTCACTCTCTTCTGTTTCCTTTTTGCTTGAATCAGATCAAAATATCATCTCCTACTCACACTATTGCACCAGAGACCCCTCCACATTCTTTATACCCTGTCCTCAAGGAAAAGCCTGGTGTACATTATTTGGTTCTACATGCTTCCTCTTTTCTGTTCTCTTTTTGGAAGCTGTCGGCACTGTGGCAGTTAAAGAGCACTGCAGTGCCGTGATGGTGATAGTGCTCTGCACTGCTGCTAGAGGCACTGTCTCAGTTGACTCCAATCATTCCTGAATAGTGCCAGTCTGATCACCTTTTGGCTGTGGTGCCAGTGACTCCAATGAGGGTGCCACCCGTGCTGCAACACACTCTGGTACCAAAGCACACTTCGGTGCCGAGTTCTGAACCGTGTTCTGGCTGCTGCTTGTGGGATCCATTTGTCTTGGCTGCCCTCCTGGGTGAGACAGGCTCAGCGCTGCTGAGAGCAGTCTTTTATACATCCTTTCCTTTCGTATATCTGAGATAACACTAGCCTCTCTTATACACCTCTTAGTTGGGGAGACTGCCCTTGGTCGTCTTCTCTTTTTTATTTCCTGTGGTGGGGTTAGATGTCTTTTCGCCACTTGTGATTCTGGGGAAGCTGTCTCTGTTTGGCTGGAGTCAGATGATGGACATAAAGACTTTTCCATAAGCAGCAGCTTGAGCCTCATGTCTCTATCCTTCTTGGCTCTTGTGCTTAGATTTCAGCCTTGGGGACACTTTTCTGATAAGTGCCCCTCACCTAGGCATCTTATGCATAAAGCATGCCCATCAGATGCCGACATGGCATCTCAGCATTTCTCACATCATTGACAGGACTGCCACTCCCCGCTCCGCTATGACAGTGAGGGAAATGGTAACTCGAAAGAGAACTGATGAAAAGTAAAGAAGGGGGAAGAATTTCTGAGTCAGAATAACTTTCTGAACCTGAAAAGTAGAATTACGGTGTGTGTGGTCATGAGCGGTAGAGAAGGGAACGAGGCAGTTGGAGCCGCACGCGCTCTGAGGAAGTGCTAGGGGAAGGCGTGAGTGTGGCTTCAATGGACACTACTACTAAAAATCTCTGGGATGTGATGCAGTACTCACCAAAACCTTAGGTGGAGCACCCACGGGGACAGCTCTTGAAGGAGAAGTTGCTAATCCCTGATGTAACCTCTGATTTCACTAAAGTTGCCTGGGTGTAAAATAGGTATGAATTTCAGCCACTGACTCTATTATAAGTTCCAAAGGAGGCAGCCGTATTAGTCTAGTCCAGCAAAAGAAGCAAGGAGCCCTGTGGCACTTAAAGACTAACAAATTTATTTATCACATGAGATTTTGCCAAAGAAAATCCCACTTCATCAGATGCTTTGGATTGTCTTCAAAGTGTCTGATGAAGTGGGATTTTCTCCCATGAAAGCTCATGCAATAAATAAATCTGTTAGTCTTTAAGTTCCAAGCAGGGCCAGATTTCAGTGTTCATAGGCCCTAGGCACTTTCATTCCAAAATGTGCAAAAAGAGGGTTAAATGCCAATTGAATTATGTCAATTGATGTGATGCACTTTAAACTATTCTAATGCTAAACCATGTGATTTTCCTTATTTCTTCTGCTTTTTAATTTTTTCCCTCCTTCGTAGGCCCTAAAAATTTTGTTGGCCCTAGGCACTGTGCCTACAGTGCCTAATGGGAAATCCGGCACTGGTTCCACAGGACTCCTGGCTTCTATTATAAATGTAACCAATGAATGAAATAAAGGAATGAAGCTACAAACAAGTCGTGTTGCTAATAAGCTCAGAGACACAGAACAGTTTTCATTTTAGGTTAATTTTTAAAAAAACATAAAATGTAATAAGCTAACATTAATCACAATGAAGTTTTACTTGCCAATGAGATCATCTAACTTTCATGTCTCCAAGACAGCAAAATACAGCCTGAAGAGCCACTGTCTTGTCACTGATATAACACAAGTGTGTATCGTTTTTAGAACAAGGTCAGTCTCTAAGAACAGCTGACTTCACATCTCACTCTGTTCCATTTGCCTGTGTAAACATGAAGGTAATATTTTCTTTTTTAGTATTCCATGAAAACAGAAACATGGGGAGTTGTTTGGTTTTAACCATCAAAAAAAAATTTTTTTTTTGGTAGCTCTCTTTCCATTTCAGTTTTGCAGCTCTCATGTCTGAGTGACACTGGATATGCCTTAGGGCTCAAAAAAAGTTCAAATAGGCTTCATAGCCTGAGCCTGAAATAAAGGGTGCAGAATAAAAAAAAAAATTCCCTTCTTCTGTGACTCTCAAAGCCACAGCTGTCATTTGGTTCCCCTCTCTTTCCTCAGGGTAAAAAGGCAATGAGATATCACAGTGATGAGCATGGTAAAAAATGCTTAAATAGAAGTATCTGCTTCCTTTGTCAAATCTACCACATCAACTGCCAATTTGGGGTATTTTTGGGAGGCTGCAGGGAGAGCAAAGTGGATTTCATTAGCTCCTGGGCAGCTCCGCTAAGCATGCAAGATCCCTATGATAGCTTTCGACCCTGGTGAGCACTCTCTGGGGGGCTGTAATGCTTTCTTTAGGTAACCGGCCAAGTAAAGATAGAAACATCTATTTCATGGGTCGGCCAATACATCTTGCAAATGCCTGTCCATGCTTCTGAACAGCTTGAGCAGGTCCTGCTGTGCTTTCCATACTGAGGCTGTGACGATGCCCAATGGATCTTACCACTGGTGAAAGTTTACGTTGGTTTGGGCTCCCAATAGTTACAAAACTAAAGACTGGGGAATAGTCAGAGGCTAGCAGCATACACACCACATAATGAGGAGGTTCCTGCTGGCCTTCCATGTTCCTAAAATGGGAAAAGCGGTGAACGAAAAACAAAACTTGACATGATGCACAGAGTGCAAGGAAACTCGCTGGACAGTCAGCTTGTCATTGGGTCTGTGTAATCGCACCTATATTCTCCCCCTGTTGTCCACCAAGGGTACCCACCCCTGAATCCCAAATGTTACCTCTCTGAGGTTTAGACCCATATCTCACTCACTCCTGGCCAAATATTTTAAGACTGCATAACTTCTCACCTTACACCGCAATACTTCCAGAAGGCTAGACTGAACATAAGAATGGTCATATTAGGTCAGACTAATGGTTCATCTCCCCCAGTATCTCATCTTCCAACAGTGGCCAATGCCAGATGCTTCAGAAGAAATGAACAGTTAAGGGCAATTATTGACTTATCCGTTCTCTGTTGTCCAGTCCTACTTTCTTGCAGTTGGAGGCTTAAGGACACTCACATAATGGAATTATCTCCCCGATCATCTTGTCAAATAGCCACATGTCCTCCAGGTACTTACCTAATTCTATTCTGAACCCAGTTATGGTTTTGGCATTTATAACATCTCCTCGAAACAAGCTCCTCAGGTTGACTGTGTGTTGTATATCTACATCCCTCCCTCTCTCAAGCCTTGGGAGACAGACCTCTCCTTGCTTATAGACACCCTCCCCCCCAACCTTAAGCAAATACTCACCAGCAACTACAGACCAAACAACAGAACTATTAAAGCAGGCACATAGCCCCACAATAAAGCACACTGCCAACTTTGCCCAGATATCTGCATAAAAGATACCATCACAGAACCTAATCAAACCAGCTGCTCCATCAAGGGCTGATTCACCTGCTCATTCACTAAGGTGATTTATGCCATCGTTTGCCAGAAATGCCCCCCCCTCTTATAAATTGGAGGAGCATGACAGTCTCTATACAAAAGAATGAATGGACACGAATCTGACATCTGAAATTACAATATTAAAAAAACAAATGGATAATAAATCAAATGAATAACAAACAAAAAATCAAATGGATAAAATTCAAAAACCAAATGGATAACAAATGACAACATTCAAAAAATAAATGGATAACAAATCATAGCTTCAAAGAGAAACTGCAGAATTGGAATTCATAGGCAGATTTGACACTGTTGCCTTATTGGTAAATAGTGACTATGGACTTATTTTCTTTTTACAAGTGATTTGACCTCACCTTCCTCTATATGCTGTTCCCCAGTGTTTGAATCTAAACAAATGCTTTGATTTGCTGTAACAGTCTGACCTGATCCTATGACTTATACTTTCATGCATTTATTTTCCTCCCGCTCTGTAAATTCCTCATCTTCAAGTGTCTGACAAAGTGAGATTTTCTCCCATGGAAGCTCATGTCATAAATAAATTTGTTAGTCTTTAAAAGTGCCACAGAACTCCTTGTTTGTTTTGCTGAACTAGAGTAACACAGCTACTCCTTTGGCAGCAATTACAAAAAAGTTACTTCACAGCTTCTTCTATCCAAACACGTTTACTCTTAATGTAAAAGATTGTAGAGAAAGCATTAGAACAACAAAAGAACCTACACCTATGCTAAAGGGCTTAACCTGAGATCATCCTAGTTCCAGTGTAAGGCACTAGTATGCTAAATGAAGGAGGACTCTGGTGGCACTTTTGAAGACTAATAAATAAATAAATTTGTTAAATAAATTTGTTATTTATGTTAGTCTTCAAAAGTGCCACCAAACTCCTTGTTTGCTTTGCTGAAGTAGAGTAACACTGCTACTCCTTTGGAACTAGCATGCTTAATTCCTTCAAAATCCACAACTGGTTTTATCCCATGGTTACTTAGATCCACCTCAGATCCAGAATGAGAACCACCAAGCAGGCAGTTCTGTCCTTTCTTTTTGTAGCTTGGGTCTTGGATTTTAGCCTTATGTCGTAAGTAGTCAGCAGCCAAACATTGGCCCTCTCCAATGGGATAGCTTCAAAATCTCCCTAGGACATTGCAGGAAACTGTTACCATACTGAACTGGAATTGTATAAAGTTCAGAATCTGAGTCCACCAATGGGAAAAGTAAAATCGCAATTGAATGGATATTTTTATGAGAAAAAAACCCCGTTTTCACCAACAAAAAGTTTTTCCATTTCAAATAACAGAATCTCAGACACCAAAATTTTTCCACTTTCAAGTTTTTTGATGATGATCCAAAAAAGATTTTGAAGATAGTTTTCTACCAAAGTGAGAACAGTTTTATTTTCATCAAAAAATTGTGCAGGTAAAGAATTAATCTTTTGACCAGCTCTACTAATTCCAGTAGGGAAGGAAAGGGACATAACCTGAGAGGCTTCCCAGACACAGGGCACTTTACTCATGGGCTTCCCAGAATCACATTCTTCTCCAGCACACACCTCTCCAGATCAGAATCCTACCAAAGCTGCCCCAGGGATGCTGAGGATAGAGGCATAATACTTTATCACTAGCATCATCCAGTTCGGCTGCTCTGTACTGTCCATAAACACTGGTCCGCCTGTAGTTAACAACCTAGCTCTAGGGCAGCAATATACTATCTAGACTCTGAAGAATGGCACAAGACCATTTAAGGTCATAACCCAAGTACTGTGGGTTTTCTAATATATTGGAAACAGCAGTCACAATAGGAAATGTTACTACAAGTAAACTATTGGGTCTAGATGGTAAAACACCTTGCTCTTTGGAGTAGAAATTGACTCAAATTAAAAGGTAAGGTGATCCCTAATCCTGTAGGGAAATGCATGGCAAGTATGGCACTGTATTCAAACTAGAGATGGGTTCAGTTAAAAGAATTAAGGAAAAACTTTATATGATTTAAGAGTTGCTTTCTCTAAAACATAAGGTCAGACTAGCATATTACGCACTGGGAAACACCATAAATCAGCAACTCAAGGAGCTAAATAATGATGCCTGCTGTTCATGAGTGGCCCATATTCATTGCGTGCACATCTAAAACAGACAACAGGGTATACATTTTTATTGACTACAAAACAATAAATGGAGGTTACTCACCTTCGTGCAGTAGCCGAAGTTCTTCGAGATGCGTGCTCCCGACATGCTCCACTCTGGGTGCGGACACCGCACCGCGCCCTGGATCGGAGATTTGTAAGCAGTGGCTCAGGCAGTGGGGAGAGGAGGCACTCACGGCATCCAGCGCTCCCTCCCGCCGCTGGTGACGTCAGCAGCCTGCTCTCCCCACAGCAGTCTCCTCAGTTCCTTTTCTACGACAAAGACTACCTACAGAGCAAAGGAGTAATTCGAAGTAGAGGGGAGGAGGGCGGGTAGTGGAGCATGTCAGGAGCACGCATCTCGAAGAACTTCGGCTACTGCACGAAGGTGAGTAACCTCCATTTCTTCGACGAGCAGTGCTCCCGACTGCTCCACTCTGGGTGAGTATCTAGCAGTTGTCCTGGCCGGAGGTGGGTACTTCGGGTTGTCCCAGTCGGACCGAGTTTAGGACCGCATGGCCGAGAGCCGTGTCCATGGAGGATAGTTGTTCTAAGGCGTAGTGCTTGGCGAATGTGTCCGTGGAGGACCAGGTTGCCGCTTGGCAGATAAGGTGGATTGGAACCTTCGTCAGGAAGGCTATGGAGGATGCCATTGATCTGGTGGAGTGTGAGCGGATTGACACTGGTGGAGCTGACTGAGAGATGTCATAGGCGGTCCTGATATTGGATGATATCCAGGTAGATAACCGCCGCTTTGAGATGGGTTGCCCCTGGGAACGTTTGACAGTGGAAACGAATAAACGAGGTGTCTTTCTGAAAGATTTTGTGCGCTCGAGATAAAATGAGAGTGCTCGTCTGACGCCAAGGGTATGAAGTGCTCTTTGTTGCGATGTTGCATGCGGTTTAGGATAAAAGACTGGTAGGTTGATGGTTTGGTTCATATGGAAGGATGATGATACCTTAGGGATGAATTTCGGATGGGGACGCAATGAGACTTTGTCCTTGTAAAAGAAGGTGTATGGCGGGTGTGCCATAAGAGCAGCTATCTCTCCTACGCGTCGGGCTGATGTAATTGCCACTAAGAAGGCCACCTTCATGGACATATGCAACAAGGTAGCTGTGGCTAGTGGCTCAAAGGGAGGCCTGATCAACATTTTAAGTACCCTTGTGAGGTCCCATGGAATGGCGGGTGGGCGGATTTGTGGGTAGAGGTTCTGTAGGCCGAGCATGAAGCGTTTAAAGGTAGGGTGAGCAAAGAGCAAATAGCCCTGTATTGGTTCATGAAATGTAGAGATGGCAGCGAGGTGTACTCTCACTGTATTCACTGAAACTTCTGTTTCTTTTAGGTCTACGAGATACTCCAGGACCAATGGAAGAGGAGCTGTGTCCGGTGTGATGGATCGTCGAGTACACCAGGCTGAAAAGCGCTTCCACTTCTGGAGGTAAGTGTTCCGTGTGGCGGGTTTTCTGCTATTCAACAGTATATGTCTGACCCTGTGAGAACATCGGGTTTCGAGGAAAGTGAACCATCGAGGTTCCATGCCGCTAGGTGTAATCGGTGCAGGTGAGTATGAAAACGGGTTCCGAGGCGTTGTGATAGGAGATCGGGAATGAGAGGAAGGGTGATGGGTTGCGTTGCCGACAATATGTGGAGAAGTGTGTACCATGGTTGGCGTGGCCATGTCGGTGCTATGAGGATTACGCGGGCCTTGTCCTGCTGAATCTTGTGGAGGATTCGTGGAATTAATGGAATTGGTGGAAAGGCATAGCAAAGTCTCTTGCCCCAGTGGACGAGGAAGGCATCGCCAGATGAGCCGTGGCCCTTTCCTGCTCTGGAGCAAAATTTGTGGCACTTCTTGTTCTCCTTGGTAGCGAACAGATCGATCTCGGGGAGACCCCATTGTTGAAATACGGTTTGCAAGATGTCGGAACGTATCTCCCATTCGTGATGGCTGGGAAAGGACCCGCTCAAAGAATCCGCTAAGGTGTTGTCCTTGCCAGGTAGGTATTCTGCCAGGAGATCTATTGAATGGGAAATACATAGGTTCCACAATTTCATCGCCTCTAGGCAAAGGGCATAGGATCTTGTGCCGCCCTGTCGGTTGATATAAAACATGCATGTCCTGTTGTCGGTCCGGATTCTGATCGTTTTGCCCGCGATGACTGGTAAGAATCGAAGACACGCTTTTACCACTGCTCTTAATTCGAGCAGGTTTATATGGGCGTGAGCTTCTCCTGGATCCCATTTGCCCTGTGCTGTCATGTCTTGGAGGTGTGCTCCCCATCCGGTGAGGGAGGCGTCTGTGGTAATCGTGAGGTCCGGTTGATGTGGAAGAAAGGGGACCCCGTGTAGAACATTGTTGGGATCCGTCCACCATGACAGGGAGTGTTTGATCGCCGGAGGAACGGATAGAAGTCTCGTGAGGGAGTGTCGGTTTTGCTTGAATTGTGAGAGGAACCACAGTTGGAAAGGACGCATGTGAAGACGTGCATAACGGACTACGGAAGTTGTGGCTGACATGTGGCCCAGTAATTGCATGCAGGTGCGGGCTGAAGTGATGGTTGAGTTCTGGATGGTTGTGACTAGTTCTTGCATGTTGTGAAATCTGTCCGAGGGAAGGAAGGCAGTCGATGACGGTGTGTGAATGCGAGCCCCGATGAAGTGTATTTCCTGCACTGGTGTTAGGCACGATTTGGTGATATTGACGGTGAGACCTAACGAGCGGAAGAGGTTGACTGTGGTATTGATGGCTGCCGTGGCCTGTTGTCGCATTGGCGCCCTTACAAGGAAGTCGTCTAAATATGGAAATATGGCGACGTGGCGTCTGCGGAGGAAGGCGACTACCGGGGCCATCACCTTGGAAAAAGTCCTTGGTGCTGTACAGAGTCCGAAGGGCAGGACCGTGTACTGGTAATGATGGTTGAGGAACAGGAATCGAAGGAATCTGCGATGTGATGGACGTATCGGGATATGAAAGTAGGCATCCTTTAAATCGAGGGAGGCCAACCAATCTCCCTGTTGAAGGGAAGAAAGGATGTTGGGCAACATCACCATCCTGAAGCGTTTTACTTGAAGGTATACGTTGAGGCGTCTGAGGTCTAATATTGGCCTCCAACCCCCCGTTTTCTTTTGGGTTAGAAAGTATGGGGAATAAAAACCCCTTCCCATCTGATGTCTTGGGACCTGTTCTATTGCACCTATGTGAAGAAGGTGGTGGATTTCGACCTGGAGGTGCTGTACGTGAGAGGGGTCCCTGAAAAGGGACGGGTGGGGGGGTTGGGGTTTTGGTTTGGATAGGAAAGGGATAGAATAGCCCTTCTGGATAATTTCTAATACCCATCTGTCGGATGTGACTGTGCGCCACTGGTGGAGGAATGGACGCAATTTGTCGCTGAAGCTCAGGTGTAGTGTAGGTGACTGTTGCAGGTTTTGCCGAAGTTGGTTGGAAATTCCCTCGAGAGGACCATCAAAATTGTTGTTTGAGGCTGCCGGACTGTGCAGGTTGAGGCTGATTTGGTTGTTTATTTCTACGGGGTAGGCGAGGTTTGTTCCTGTAATTATCGGCCCTACGGTTAGATTGATTTTGATGGTATTTGGGTGTAGATGATAGGTTCCTGTAGGGTTTGCGACGTGAGAAAGGAGGGAAGATGCCAAGGGTTCTTAATGTGGCACGTGAGTCTTTTAAGTCATGCATCACATCGTTAGTGGACTTGGCAAATAAACTGTCCCTGTCAAATGGTAGATCCTCTATGGTACGTTGCATTGACCTTGGCAGATCTGCCGCATGTAGCCATGAGGAGCGCCTCATAACGATGGCTGTGCCCAGTGTTCTGGCAGCGACGTCAGCCGAGTCGAGCGAGGCTTGCAGTGCCGTACGCGCCACGAGTTGGCCTTCAGTGATTAGGAGCTTGAATTCTTCCCGCTTGCCTTGTGGAAGGGAATCAGTGAACTCGTTGAGTTTGGAGTATACCTCGTAATCATAGTTGGATAGCAAGGCAGTGTAGTTTGCAACTCTGAACTGAAGAGCTGCAGAGGTGTATACCTTCCTGCCAAGGGTGTCTAATTTCTTGTCTTCCTTCGTACCAGGGTTGGACTTTGAATATGACTGCTTGGTACGTTGGTTCGCCGCCTCAATCACCAATGAGTTTGGTTGTGGGTGATTAAACAAGAATTCGTTACCTTTCGGAGCAATAAAGTACTTTTTGTCAATTCTTTTGGTCGATGGAGTCGCAGAGGCGGGGGCTTGCCATATTTCCATAGCAGGTTCCAGTATGCCCTCATCTATGGGTAGGGCTAATTTATCAGAACCTGGTGCCTGTAAAATCTTGTACAATTTGTGGTGGGGTGTAGGGTTATTGTTGAGGGAGATGCTCATAGTGTCAGCTGCGTGCTTGAATAATTCTCTGAATTGCTTTATGTCGTCTGCGCGGGGCTGCTGTTCGGCTGTTGGGTTTTCAGGGTGAAGAGCATCTGCAGGAACTGAGGTAGCAGGCTGCTGTGATA
Source organism: Podocnemis expansa (assembly GCA_007922195.1). Taxonomy (NCBI): domain Eukaryota; kingdom Metazoa; phylum Chordata; order Testudines; family Podocnemididae; genus Podocnemis; species Podocnemis expansa. The sequence continues at coordinate 3,181,851 of ML682019.1, forward strand.
TCACTGATGCAGCCTGTGGTGCCGGTATAGCTGCAGGAGCCCAGCTATGTGGGTGCTGGAATAGCTGATAACCTGGCCAGTTGGTAAAGTCCGTGGCAGCTGGATATGGATAAAACATCCACGGCGGGTAAGGATAACAAGCCGTATTTACAGTGGTCGGTGGAATTGGCTGGGGAACTGGAGAATCAGGTGTTGAGGTAGAGGAGGCAGCTGATGGAGAGTGTGCTGGTGAATTGGACCTGGTGGATAGAGTGCTCGAGGAAGAGTCTGTTTGAAATAGGGGTGATTCTGGAGCTGAGCGCACCGTCAGGTCCTGTGCCCGGTCAATGTGTTTTGTCTTTGTGATGTGTTTTGCCGGTGGAGGTGCTGTGATTACTATGCCTGACTGAGGCTGTAGTGGTGGCACCGTAGCAGGGAATGTCAGCGGTGCCGGTGGGGGGTAAAGAATCGGCACTGATGGTGGTGCCGTGTTCGGCGTGGAGAGAGGCAGCGGCGCCGGTGATGAGCGCAACGGCGCTGTTGGCTGCGGCAGCGGGGTCGGCTCCGTAGTGTCCGACGGTGCCGTTTGCGGCTCCGTGGCTGTGATCACTAAGCCATCGGTTACCGCACTTGCAGGGTTCACCCTCTTAGGTTCCAGCTGCAAGTTTCGTTGGTGAGAACCAGTCCTCTTAGATTTTTTGTGAGGTACTGGGGAAGAGAGCGCCGAGCGGCGCTTGTGTGCTCCCTCCGATAGCTGAGGAGAGGCAGTTGGTTCTGAGGCGGGACGGAGGGAGCCTTCTAATAGCAGGAGCTTGAGCTTCCTGTCTCTTTCCTTCCTCGTTCGTGAGGTAAGGTTGCGGCAGTGGGTACATTTGTGAGGTAAACGTCCCTCACCTAAGCATTTGATGCATGCTTCATGGCCGTCTGAGGCCGGCATAGCATCATTGCAAGCGGTGCAGCGCTTGAATCCGGAGTTAGGCATCGCTGGATTGCGGTGCTGTTTGTTGTGGTTTTTTTTTTTTTTTTTTTTTGTTTTGGTGAAGTTTCCTTTTGGTGTGAAGTTTCCTGTCACTAACTACTGTCTTTGTTTTTGTTTTAGAATCGTTTGTACGAAGAGCCACCGCTGACTCCGTCCGGAGCCGTGAGGGGTAGAAAAGGAACTGAGGAGACCGCTGTGGGGAGAGCAGGCTGCTGACGTCACCAGCGGCGGGAGGGAGTGCTGGATGCCGTGAGTGCCTCCTCTCCCCACTGCCTGAGCCACTGCTTACAAATCTCCGATCCAGGGCGCGGTGCGGTGTCCGCACCCAGAGTGGAGCAGTCGGGAGCACTGCTCGTCGAAGAATTAGTTGTTACTTAGACTCTTAAGACACCATCTCTAAAATTCAGGATTTTTTTTTTTGAATGTTGCTAAGCAGTGCAGGTTTAACATAGTCCTTACTGCAGCTCCACAAGATATAAATCTAAACAATAAGTTGTTATGCCCTGGCTCTTTACCTTGAGTTGTAAAGACTCATCCTTTCAACTTTACAGATGGTGATGGTCATGTTTTACCAAGAGATAAGGAGATATTGTGCGATGTACTGGTGAGATCTCATCTGGAATAGGGTTAGGGCTAGGATTACAGTTTTGGTCCCCCTTATTTAAGAAAGAAGAATTCACACTGGAAGAGGTGCAGAGAAGGGCTACTAAAATGATCAGTGGAATGGAAAACAAGTCTTCAAAGAGGAGACTCGAAGAGCTTGGCTTGTTTAGCCTAACCAGAGCTGTAACTACAGCCAGGGGAACTCGGCTTTGCCCTGGGCATGTCAGAGCGGCTCCAGTGAGCCACTTTACTAAGAGGCACGTTTCACAATGCCGGCCCCAAGTGCCACTAATTGCACGGGGCGTGTTCCGATCGGAACACGCCCTGTGCACTGAAACGGCTCTGAGTCTAACCAAAAGATGGTTGAAAGGAGACATGATTGTTCTCTATAAATACATCAGGGGGATAAATACCTGTGAGGGAGAGTAATTATTTAAGTGCAGCACCAATGTGGACACAAGAACAAAGAGGTATAAACTGGCCATCAGGAAGTTTAGACTTGAAATTAGATGCAGGTTTCTCACCATCAGAGGAGTGAAATTCTGGAATAGGCTTCCAAGTAGAGCTGTGGGGGCAAAAAACCATGCCAGTTGCAAAACTAAGCTTGATAAATTTATGAAGGAAATAGTATGAGGGGACAGCCTAGTTTGGCAATTGACTGATCTTTCACTATTGGTGGTAGACAGGTGCAGTCTTAAGGACTCCAGGGCCTGAGGCAAAACTCAAGAATGGGGCCTCCTCACAGTGTGCAAGGGCTCCATCCTTCACTCCCCCCCATAGTTGACCTTACCAGGGCCCCTGCCAGTCCCCCAGCCATGCTCCCAGCCCCCTTGCAGCCCTTGCCAGGGCCCCCATCAACTCTACTGGGTCCTCACCAGTCCCCCAGCCCTGACAGAGCCCTCAACAGCAAGCCAGCCCCATCACAAGCCCAGAGGCCCTTCCCCTCCTGGGCCCTGGGCAAATGTCCACATTGCCACCCCACTAAGACCACCTATGGTGCTAGATATGGCAATGACCTGAAAGGGGACATTTGCTGGCATTGGTTCTGAATTATTACAGAGCATTCTTTCTTGGATGTCTTGCTAGTGAATCTTGGCAACATGCTCAGGATTTCACTCATCACCAGATTCAGGGTCAGGAAGGAGTTTTCCACGAGGACAGATTGGTAAAGGTTACTGGGGGATTTTCACCTTCCTCTGTAACATGAAGCATAGCTCATTTGCTAGTGGATTCTCTGTACTTTAAAGTCTTTAAACAATGATTTGAGAACCTTAATAACTCAGTCAGAAGTTAGAGGTATATTACAGGAAAAGGTGGGTGAGGTTCTGTGGCCTGCATTGTACAGGAGGTCAGACTAGATAACCAGATTGATCTCTTCTAGCCTTAAATATCTAGAAATCATCATCACTCCATTAAAAAAAAAATTAAATTACACCCTCTTTGAATCAGGACAGTTGGATCAAAGTTGTAGATCACTTCTGTTATTCACCAGGAAGCAAATGCAGGTAGTAGAACCTCAGGGCGATATATTGACGACCACCTGAGTTGCCCAATATTTCAACTTTTTCAGCTTCTTTGACTTCATTCCTAGACATCAATTACAAGAATTAAGCACAGAGGCAGAGAAAATGAAGGGACACTCTCTTCACACATACCGTAAGAAAAGTAGTGCACTTTTTTTTTTTGGCACCATCGTGGCTATTTGAGCACCATATACTACTAAGGAGTTCTTAATCTAAGGTCAGATCCCCCACACAGAGGGGGTAAATGCCCTAAGCACTGTGTATTCAGGCAATAACAGAAATTAACAATATACAAAATGATTGCATCTGTTGACAATTGTTTAAAATGCATTTTGCAAGGAACAGACATATAAATTTGCTACAATATTTCTAGGGGTGTCTCTGTTAGAAACCAGCTCTCCTCTTTCTATCACACTGACCCAATGCTCCATACAGGAAATGCTCAGGAAAGTTTCAAGCAGGCCCTCTTTCTTCTGGTCTCTATGAGTTTTAAGGAGTATATTGAGCCTCCAGAAACAAATTTTTAATCTAGACTGAGACACACTAGGGCTACAGCCATCAGCCAGGCCAGGAAATAAGTACAGCCAAGGGGCAACAAATAGGCAAAAAGACTGCTAGTCAGACTCTTACAGAGGATTTAAAACAAGTATCATGAACTCTGCTGCTGTCCATTTGGCAGGACAGCATTGAAACAGAAGTGAGCACACGCAGCCTTCTGCTGCTACCTACATAATTTAGCATAAATGTGCGCATTTCACTAAGGATGGGATAAATTAAGACTATATTTTACCCAGTAGATTGTTTAAGGAGACAGTGAATCCTCATTTAAAAGAAAAAACCTTTGTTTTTGAACAAGCTGCATATCATCTATATTCTCTGCCTTCAGTTTTTATTACAAATGTTCCCATTCAAGCAGAACTGTTGTCTTGAGATTTCAGCTGCTCATGGCATTTATTCCCCACTTGAAGTCAGTCCTCTGTTGGAGATGTCATAATCGTTCGTACAGCAACCAACTGTGATGTCACATGCAGAGGATTATCACCTTAGGTAGAAGACTAGCAGGAAGAGTAGATGAACTCTTAAAGAATAAAGAATCTGTTTTCATGCAAATACCCTTAGTCCACATAGACTGGTAAAAAATGGAATTATTTCTAAATGGATTATTCTTCAAAAATTATCATGTGGAAAGTAGCAGTCCTTTAATAAACTGTTTGATGACATCTCACCGAAAGTAATATTCACTGTCAGATTATTAAGTTATAGGGAGAGGCAAATACAAGTAAATAAGAGATTATGTATGGGTCACTTGAAGTTATTCTTCAGGTCAATTCAGATGAAGATGCTGGCAAATGTATAAAGAAAGATATTTTTAATCCCAGGCAAGTTTGGATCCTGCGCTGTCTTTCTGATCCTTTATTGAGCTAGTGAATTTTCATGCTGGCTTGACTGATATTTGATATAATGATCCTTGGAGTAGGAAAAGCAATCTTTAAACAAGCATGCATACATAAAAGACAGCATTGTCAGAAGATATGCTGCAAAATAACAACAACCTCTGGGTTATTTCATCTAATGAGGACAATCCTGTAACAGTACCTAGGTGCAAAAGAAGGGTTGCAGTATTCCAATATGTCAAGAGGGTTATCTCACTAGCCTTTAAGTGGAGAAACCTGAGAAGTGCTGTGAACAAGCCCTAGTTTTTTGGGGGGTGGAGGTGTGGGTGGGTAAGAGCATGAAGAAAAATGTTCCTAGACCCAGATTAGCTTTTACTGGAATCCTCTCCTTTAATTGGGGTGTGTATATTAGTGGGAAGACAGAAATTGGATAAAACTCTTTGGGGGGAGCGGGGAAGATGGGGGAGAACGTCCCTACTAGCAATCATCTGTACAGTAATCTCTGTCCCTGCCTCAGCATACATCTTCCAATTTCACTAGCATCAAATAGCAATTATTCTGCTCTACTCCTTGTTTTGAACACTGCATTTTGTTGTTCTTTCATAATAGTCTCTTACATCATTTAAGTTTTAAAATAAAAGTGTTAAATTAGTCTCACAATGAACAGATATGAATAGAGTTCTTGCTGAATTTTATATTTTTATTTCAGGATTTAGAGGATACAACCATTTGTATTAATTCGTAGCTTTTCTAGGGCACCATAACTATTGCATCGAAAGTGAAGCATAGAAATATCATCATCCCCATACTACAGAAACGGAATTGAGGCACCAGAGAGACTGAGGCACAGAATTGCACATAGCAGCTCTTCTTATTCCCAATGGGTGATGAGCACTACTGAAAATCTGGCCATTGATTTATGTCTCTAAATGGCCAAGCAGTTCTTTTGAAAATCTGTCCCAGCGGCCCAAATTTGGCAATATTTTTAGGTATGGTTTAGGTTTTAGGTATGGTTGCACTGAGGATGTGATGCCTAACTGTCTCAGTAAAACAAACAAGGAGTCCTGTGGCACTTAAAGACTAACAAATTTATTTATTGACAAAGTGGGATTTTCTCCCCCAAAAGCTCATGCAATAAATAAATTTGTTAGTCTAACTGCCACAGGACTCCTTGTCTGTTTTATTGAACTAGATTAACACAGCTGTCTCTTTGGAACTAACTAACTCAGTAGCCTAAATTTCATTTTTTAAAAGGGATTCTTCTAAGCACCTAAACCAGTTTTGAAAAAGCTCCCAAATCAGTGAGGAACTGCAATGCTGAGCACAGTCATACCTAAAAACCTTCAAATATCTGGGCGCAAATAATTCACCCAAGATTGCACAAGAAATCTGTGGCAGAGCTAGGAACAGATCCCAGTTCATATACATTCCACTTAGGTATGTCAAACACAAGACTATACAAAAATTCAGGGGTGGCCAAACTTACAGAACTCAAGACCCACACGAGTAGATTATTAAACCTTGAAGAGCCGCACTGAGGCATATATCCATATTTTACCTAGTCCAAAATTACTAAGTTTAATATTCATTGCCTGCTTTAATTTTGTCATAAAAAGAGGGCAAATATTGATCCCACTAATGTCAGATTCTAATAATTACATAAGGTTACCAGGAAAACTAGACCTACCTATACAGTAAAAATTTAGCCTCTCCCTGCCATCCCGACCATGCCATGCTTCTCCCCACCATACTCTTCTGTGAGCCACATTTTTTCTTTGAAGAGCCACATGCGGCTCACGAGCCACAGTTTGGCCACTCCTGCTATACATCCACACAAATGCATCATAACCTTTCAATTGTGTGAATTTGCCAACAGCATTAAAATTTCAGGGCAAACAAGTATTATCCTTTGCAGATTATGTGCCAGTTGCACAGTATAGATTGACTGTTCCTGTTCCAGAACAGAAAGTGTAAATACACACATGTTGTAGCGGATAATGTTTTAATTTACACAAAACAAAACAAAAATGGCAGATTATAGTCAGATTGCTGGGGTGACAGAAGGCAGGTGGTGAGAGAATGACACACAAAGATTTAAAGGGAAACTACTTAAACAAGTAACGTGCAGAAGCTACTTTGAAATTCAAATGTGAGCAAATATTGAATACATACCTATGTTACAGGGCTATGAAAAGGAGAGAGTGATCTGGAGAACACCACACCGTACAGAAGAATAAGTGGACACAAATCTGACATCAGAAATAACATTCATAAATCAGTAGGGGAATATTTCAGTCTCCCTGCTCACTTCATTGATGATTTGTTAATAGCTGTGCTTAAACCAATGGATCACAAACCAAAGCTTCAAAGAGAACCTGAAGAATTGGAATTCATATGCAGATTTGACACCATTGTTTTAGGGTTAAAGAGGGATCTCAGGTTTGTTTTCTTATTACAACAGGTAATTTGACCTCACCTCCCTCTATATGCCGTTTTCCACTGTTTGAATCTAAACTGCTTTGGTTTGCTGTAACAGTCTGATCTGATCCTATGACTTACACTTCCTTGCATTTATCTTCCTCCTATTCTATATGGTCTCCATCTTCAAGCTTCTAATGAAGCAGGATTTTCTCCCACAAAAACTTTTTGTTCCTTTCACTGAACTAGACTAACACAGCTACCCCTTTTCACATTATAACAGGTAATATAACTTCGCCTTCCCTCTATGTGCTGTTTCCTCGAGTCTGAATTTACAAATGTTCTAATTTCCTGTTGCAGTATGACCTGACCCCATGTCTTATGCTTCACTGCATTTATTTTCATCCCATTCTGTAAGTTCCCCCTCTTCAAAGCATCTGATGAAGTGGGATATTCTCCCACAAAAGCTCATGTGCTCCATAAATCTGTTAGTGTTTAAGTGTCACAAGACTCCTTGCTTTTTTTGCTTTACTAGACTAACACGGCTGCCTCTTTGGAACTTGGCCCTTTGGAACTGTGGAACAAACGATCACTGGCGTTCCCTTTTGATGACTGACTCCTCTATATGCAGGAGACACTTTAAAAAAAACCACAACATTAGCTGATACAAGATATTAAATCAAGGGGTTCTCAAACTGTGGGTCATGACCCACCCCCCAGAGGGCTGTGAGCAATGTGGGGGGTTGCAACATTTTTTAGAATTTTGTAATTTGCTTTGATTAAAGCAGAGGTATCAAACTTATAGCCCGCAGGGCGGAGCCAGTCCCCACAAAGGTGCTGATCCAGCCCACAGAGCTGCTGCCTAGGAGCACTCTGCAGCAGCAAACAGCAGCTGCTAGCAGAGCAGAACAGGGGCCGGTGTCCCCCCCACACACACACTCTGACTCACATGATCCAAGTCACAGCACAGGGAAACAAAGGAAGCACCCAAACAATCCCAGCTCAGCTCTGCTGTGGTCTGCCAACCTACCAGAGTCTCAGTCACCGCAGGCTCGACCAGACTTCTGAGAGAACCACCACACCACCCCCACCTGATCATTGTGTCAGTCAGTCAGTCAGTCAGCATGCTAATCTGATTGACAGCACAATGCACAACCCAAAAACCAAAAAGAAAAAAGAGCTGGGGCCCATGTGGGGAATGAGCCAATGAAAGGCTAGCACGCTGAATGACTGACAGTGAGCAGGGAAAACGGGGGGAGCCAGGAACCCAGCCTGCCTGTGACTGAGGCTGGACTGATTGCCTGCCTGGGTAGAAGTGGAAAGAGTAGGGGTCTGGGAGCTGCACAACAGGGTAAAGGGGCTCAGCAGGGGAAGAACAGGGGATGGTCTGGAAGCTCCCCAGCAGTGGAGGGGGTGGCTGAGAGCTGCCCAGCAGGGGAAGGGGACCCCACAGGACCAGGAAAAGGGAAGGTGTAGGAGAGCCTGTAAAGTAGGGGAAGGGAAAGGGTGGCCCATGGTGCTCTGAATGTGACAGGGGAAATAACCCTAAGCCCAATGAAATCATTAGTTTTATTCATGGGGGAGGTCACACAGATTCATTTATCATTTTAGGGGGTCACGGCAGGGGCGTCGCTGGCACTGGGCATGCCGAGGCACGTGCCCCGAACCCCAGCGCCAGTGCCGCAGATCTCCGGCCCAATCGGGCCGGAGATCCAGGGCCCAGCGACCAGCGGCCACGGCAGCCCTGTCTCCGGCTGGGGATCCGGGGCCCGGCCGCCCGCAGCCACTTCCTTGGCCAGGAATCTGGGGCCCGGCCACCCATGGCTGCAATGGCCCCATCACCGGCCTGGGATCCGGGGCCTGGCCGGCCGTGGCCACAGTGGCCCCCTCCCCTGCGCCGGGGATCTGGGGCCTGGCAGACTGCGGCCACCTCCCCCGCTGGGGATGTGGGGCCTGGCCCTATCCCCGGCCAGGGGGGTGGGGCCTGAGGGCCAGGGGCGGGGCCTGGGCCCCTGCCCCAGGTCTCTCCCGCAGCCAGGGATGCCCCTGGGTCATGGTATCGCAAATTTTGAGAACCCTTGTATTAGATGAATGCAAGACAGCGGAACGAAACCAAAGAATCAACATTAGTGGCAAATAGAAAAACAAACAAACCAGCAATAGCTGCATGTGCCCCCAACTCCTCAGCCAGTGATTCAACAACTGTCATCACATTCAGCAGGTTTATAGCCACTTGTGGTCATGTGCTTTTGTAGTTTACTTTTGCAAACTAGCTAATGCACCTATGTCACAGACATAAGTCTATAAGTCAGGAGACACCCTCAGTCCATTTGGAAGAAGCCCTATGTCTACTGACAGATGTGCTACTGACCTTGCCAAGTCTCTAGAGCCCCCATGCCCAAGCACAACGAAGTCAAGCTAGTCTCAATACCAAGAGACTTTCTTAACCCAATAAAACAGTGACATTTGATTGCTGAACTAAATGCCCTTATTTGACAGGCATGTTGTCCTGCTGCTTACTGCTTCACACCAGTTGTCTTTATTTCTGGTTTGTCCCTCTGCAACATCACAGTCTGCAGGCTTTTATAAATACATGTGGTCTGAAAGCTTCTCTGAGCTCCCGGCTGAAAGCCCTTGTGTCACCAGGTCTCTAAGGAGGAAAGGATGTCACAAGATGATGGATCTTGACATTATGGGCTATCCACTCTCCCAAAAAAGGACTAGCAGGCAGGATGGAGGGGGAGGGGGAATGAGAGAGAGAGTGCACATGAAGTGGGCTCCTATTTTAAAATCCTCTGTAGTCAGAAAGAGGCCATGCATCCCAGATCATCTTGTGTACCAATTCATATTTCACAGGAATTAATGAAAGGGCAAAAACAATAATCCAAGACTTTTTCTCCTATACAAAATGAAACAAAACTGAAATTCTACTACTCAATTACTATAGAAAATAAAGGGAAAGGGAATCTTAAAGCTGAAATCCTGTTAATGCATTAGGTCTTCTCACATTAGGCTGATGATAAACTTGTGGAAAGGAGCGAAATCAAAAGGTCATGGGGTGGGGCTCTTAGATGTCTCAGATAGTGGGTAAGCAACCAAAAGCCCTGCACATAATGTAGCAGCTAGCACCTCTGCTTAATATACAGCAGGTCCTGGCTTCAAGCCCCAGGGGGTTGGACTTGATGATCTCATGAGGTTCCTTCCAACCCTATGATTTTATTCTATAAGTAAGATAATACTATAGATTTAAAAGGACTGTATGTCTTCAGTATGAAACCTGCTGCCACCGAATTATCTTTTTCTCTGTGGCAGTGTTTTTTGAAACTTTCTTTAAGACCAAGGGCTAGATTGTTCACGCTTTATGCACATTGCCATTAACTGGAAAGGGCTCACCAACTTGGTAAGGCCTATACAGCATCGCCAAAGGACAAAACACTATCTAAAGTAAGTATTCCCCTGAAGGTATGGCAGAGTGTCGTTGTAACCAACTTTCTGTCCCTCAACCAATCAACAATTCATAGATTTATACTGATGTTTTTCCTCCTTCCACAGTAGACTACTGTCTAGCAATTGTGTATAACTAACTGTTCACATTAGGTATTTCAGAGGACTTTTATGACAGGATTCTCACAGATGCACCTAAGGATCCAAAATATGGATGTCGCACTCAGCCTCACTTAATAACTATGTTGATCACTCATTTTTTTAAATCTATCTCCATTGTCAATGACCTAGTAGTAATTTCATTGGAAACATTTTAAAGACATGATGGGTGAAGCAATGTCTTTTGCTGAACCAATTTCAGTTAGTGAGAGAGACAAGCTTTTGAACTGACAGGGCTCTTTTTCAGTACAACATTCAAGTTACTTGTGGTTGGGGGGGGGGACGACACCATATCCAGGATCTTCCCAGAAACATGCAATTAAACCTAATCAGTTATTTTAAGAAAAACATATTTAGATCACTTGCACTAGAGCACTTATGCTGCATCCTATCACCTCCTGGAGCAAACAAAATAAATTTAAGAAATGCTCAGGTAGAGAGGAGTTAACAAAATAGGATGAGAGGAGAAATGGTGCAAAGAAGTTCCTGCATTGTATGTTAAATGAGCTAAAGAAGAGTTAACTGTTCATTTCAGAGATAATGGGTATCAGTCAAAAAGCGCTCACTTAGATTTATGCACAAAAATCATTTTGGGTACCAGTTCAGCTTCTCTAAAAATTAATTATACTGCAACGTTAGTCATCTAGACCAGCGGTTCCCAACCTTTTCATTTATGTGGACCATTGTACTGTCAATGAAAGCTTTTGTGGACCACCATATAAGCAAGTCATTGTAAACACTTTAACATGGCCTATGACTGATGAGAGTCAAATTTTGATATCAAGGGGTATTCAAAACACAGCTATTTCTAATAATTTATTATGCTCAAACACAAACACATTCCACTTGTCACAGTATATTTACCTGCAGTAATTATCTCTCCCCCTACCCCAATGGACCACCTGCAGGAGCCACTGATCTAGACTTTCCCTCTATCACAAAAGAAAAACAATGTCATTCTCACATTTAGGAAAGTGCTGCACTTGCACTGAAATCATTTGAGTTATCCAGCCAGAAAATATGGCCCTTAATTCCTACATGCTGACCTATGGATAATCTAGGGTTACCAGAGTTAGCAAAAGCTTTCTTTAGCTCACTGCTTTACCTCTCCTGTTACCACAATGAATAATTTCTTGTTCCTAAATAGCCTTGTTAGGTCTAATTGTTAATGCTGTAGCCTCATTTTACTAACCCTAGCACAATTCAAAGCTATTTTAAATATGGCCTCAAACTCATTCATTGCAAAACAAAGCACAATTGGGCATCCTCTTGATTAGCATGCTCACTCACAGAGAAATCTACTGAGAATCCCTGCGAAATGGTCAATAGGAATGCCATGTGATGTCACAAAGACAAAGCATTTCAAAAGATCCCTTCCTTCAGTGTCTCACATCTAGCCAGGTTCCAAAGGGGCAGTCGTGTTAATCTAGTCTTTAAGTGCCACAAGACTCCTTGCTTTTTTCCTTCAGTACATAGACAAGGATTTTTTAAAAGTATCATTTGAAAGACCATCCAGTGTATTAATGTCACATTTTTCATTGTGCATGCAAGTCCATGCTTTGATTCTTGCAGTGTACAACCCAAGTATTCCACAGCTAGCAATTAAATTACACAACACATAACACATATTGTCAAAATTATTTTAGCACTTTGTTGCTTACAGTTTCTACTGAAGACAAGGCAGTTCTGAGAGTGTTTGCACTTTGATTATTGTCAGGAATGCATATTTTTGTTATTTGATTCTGTCTCTATTTTGAGTTAGGCTGGCCAATGGTCAGGGGAGCCCTGTGTGAACAAAGCAGATTTGATGAATGCAGGAATAACAGTTTATGTGTGAAGGTGCATTTTCCATTTTCCTTTTGTAAAATCTGCCAATTTATTAACATGACATAGTGATTCTTTCCTTGTTGAACAGGGCCTTTAGACAATAAGGAACCCTCTACTGCCCCAGAATATTAACCAAGCTCTCCTTAATAACATGCTAATAAGTGGAACTGGGGGAGAATACCAAGAACTGGATAAACCCCTCTGCAAGTTTTTTAAGTATTTGCTCCAGCTGCATAAAACATTGGTACAATATTTAAACAACATTAAGGAACTGAACAACAGACAGGAATTTCAAAGGTAAGTTCCTTCTTTAACTAACTCATGCCCTTCTGATTCTGATGAATTGCAGCATATGTGGTACTGGAGAGAAAACTTAATCAGACCAGGAGATGTGAGGGCTCTTCCCAGGTTAGCAAAAGACTTGCTCTCTAACCTGGGCTAGTCAGTGCTCTTCCCAGCACTGGTTTCCTTTCCCAGCCTTTGTCCTGTCATTTGACACTGTCAGCTCTTCACGGTGGGTAGGGGCTGTGTCTCACTGTGTTTGTGCAGTGCTCAACAGAGCAGAATCCCAGGCTCAGGTAGAGACATGAGGTGCTACAAACACCAACAGCTATCACAGTTAAATTAAACAAGAACTACCAACTTCAGCTTATTTAAATTTATGCAACCATAATGTTACAGTATTTATGGCATTTTAGTGATTATAAAGACGCAACACAAAACTTCAGACCTGGGCATGACTTGGCAAATCAAGGCATAAAAGCAGCCTATTGAAAAGACTTTTATGTAACTCACAGCATGCTGCTAGCTACCTATAAGACATCCTCTTGGAACTACTCATAACTCTCAGGTCATCTTTATTAGAGTCTCCTTCCATTTCAAATAAAGCTTGCAAAATTGTTCTTTGGGAGAATGAACATTCTTTGTGCTTTTGATATCCGACTACAGGCTACATCAAACTTAGGATGCATCTGCACTGAATTCAGAGGTGTTAGCAGCACACGCAGACCTGCCTGAGTTAGCCTTAGTCTATCAGGGAAGACGCAGCAGCACATTCTGCAAAGTTAACCACTCAAGGACATACCCAGAATTTCAGGTAAGCTTGTACAGCCTGAGATGCTGAGGCTACTCACTACTGAGACCCAACCTAGCTTGATGAAAGTTAGCCTAGGTACGTCTACACATTCCGCAATCACACCCAACTGCTGTGTAGACATATTCTTGGAAATTTCTGGCAACATGCCCTAGCTATGAGTCTGATCTTGCAAAAATCTTGCTTCTGTATGTCTCTGGTTTATGCTTACTAGTCACATTGACCTGAATGGGATATTTGGGAATAAAATTACTCAAAACCTTCATTGGAGGATTTCAAAAAGAGGTCAGAGAGCCATCTGTCTTGGATGGTGTACACACAACAAATCTTTTATCTCAGAAAGGGGCAAAGCTAGACAACCCTTGTGGTTGCTGCTAACTCTATATTTCTATGACTCTATGATACAACTAAAGGATTGCAAAAGGGAATTCTAAACTTGGTGAGGATCATCAACTCATAAGTTCCCATTAAACTGAATTAATTTGAAACTGCACATTTACATACAACATTATTTTTTATAAAGTAAACTGGCAATCATGGCACATCTATAGCAGGTATCAAAAAGATGCTTTTGGAAGGCATTCAGTAACTGCAGAAATTCTGTACTTGGGCAGATCAGATTCTGTCAGGGTGGTTTTTGCTTCTTCTTTGCATAGGTCAACCAACTACTTACAATGCCTCGAGCAGAGATGCAGCCATTGATTTATCTTTCTTTAAATTTTATTACCCAGTCACTCTTAATAAACATCTACACCACAAAACCCTGCTAGGGACAGTAGGGTACCACAGTGAAACAGGGCTCATGTCAGTTTCTGTGACCTTAACTTAGGTATTGTTAGCATTAGAAACTCTACTCTCAGAGTAAAGCCTGAAGACCTGGAGTATTATTTAGGAAACACAAGATGAATGAAGAGAAATGTAGGGAACTGGAACTCTGTCTTTTGTTCAGGATTTTTGGGGGAGGGAAGGAGGCTGCCTTCAAATACTAGTATCAGATATCTTAAAGAGATAGTTCATGAGAAACCTACAGATGGGGAAGGCATGTTAATTAACAATGCTTTTAGCTAAATTGTACCAGCACACTCTATCACAATCAGTTTGGTTAAACTAGCAAAAAAAAAAAAGTAATTTACAGGATTAACTCTGTCAAAAGCAAGAAAATCTAGAATTATAGCCTCCACTAAGGTGTTCTAATGTATCCTAAGAGCCTGGATATTAAGAAGGGCAAGTGAGCTTTCAGAACATAGGTACTGCTGCTAACAACATGCAACAAACAGGTCACAGAAGGGACATAGGAACCTGAACTGAATTTCCTCTCTAGTGGTTTAAAGTCAAAGCACATTTTAATTGTTTAAAAATATGTACCCAAATTTTATAATACTCTAAGAGTAGCCATGTGAGGCTGGGGAAAGCAATATGACGACAGTGCAAGCATGCTGAGTGCATAACTGTCTTCAAACCCAAGGTTATTGACAGCTTAATGGCTCCATGACACTACTATGCCAATGCAACTGCATTAGACACTCATATTAACACAGAAGGTAGCTTTGCAGGGGGAAAGCTCTTTCATTTCCACTGCAACATCACTAAACAGCCTAATTCTCAAGAAGAGCTGAAGCTGCTGAGCATCTCAAACTCGGCATTCAGTCTTCTCAGGACTGTGCCTCTAACTGCTGGGACCGTGAAAATGAACCTCAAAGAATGGGGCCCTTGTTAAACTGAATTGGGCAACTGCTGTTATAGGTATGTATCCAAGCTATCTGTATATAGATGATCAAATTATGAGCCTTGTTCTCAAACACCATCATCCGATCTTGAGGGGCCACATTTTCTTCGACAGTTAATCATGAGCTCACTTGGAAGAATTCAGCACTCACCAGAAATTAGATAAGTACTCTGCTTGATCTTAACTCTTCTCCCAGAGAAATCAGGAAGTCTTTTACCTTCACCTCACTGAGTCCACTAGGAGAGACAGGTGAAGACTGAGTGCTTTAGACAACCTCACCACCCCTAACTGTTAACATCTGTGGGGAACAATGATAGTCAAAGACACAAATTAGTTAGAGTCCTCAGTTTCACCAAATGCTGATTATGTTAATTGATGACCAAGAGCAACTAGATGTCTGACTCTCATTTGTGCCTATGAACACCACCCATGTGCCCACAATCACATCGTCAATTTTCAAAGGGGTAGCTGAGTCTGTGTAATTCAGCAAAAACAAACAAGGAGTCCTGTGACACTTTTAAAGACTAAAATTTATTTATCGCATGAGCTTTCATGGGAGAAAATCCAACTTTGTCTGCCATTTTGTATCTATAAAATGAGAAGTTATTTTAAACACAGAGTTGTACACAAGTGGCATTTCTAGCACAGAAGCCACTGAGAATTTTTACCATTGAAAAGAGCCCCACCTCTTCGGTGTTGTTCAGTTTTTGATGCTATAATAAATATGTATTCAGCAACATTTAAGGCAGAAACACTATTTAGCTTCTGGAACATTAAGGGCTTTGATATGTAAGGCATGTCTACGTTACAAAATAATGTTGACATAATTTATGTCAGCAAACAGTCACTCCAGTAATTACTTCATTTGTATATTTCTTCTCTACGCTCTGTGTCAGCAGCGTGCATCCTCACCGTGCGCACTTGTATCGATTGCACTGTCAGTGTGGTACACTGTGGGATAGCTCTTGAACACTAGTAACTTGACTCCATACCACTCATAGAGGTAGAATTATTAAGTTGGCCTAGCAGGGTAATTATGTCAGCAGGAGAGATATTTAAGAGTAGACATTTCCATGGTTAAGTCAATGTAAGCTGCCTCGCATCAGCCTAACTTGGTAGTATAGACCAGATCTTAGGTTTATCAAAAGCCGCCTCTGAATTTTAACTGTAGCTGCTTTGTATAACAGCATTAGTGTGTTACAGACATTCATAACACATAAAAAAAACCATAACAGCTCTACTGATGTTGATGTCTGCCTGAAGGACCTATGAAACTTATGCTGTGTTGAAGGGAAAATTCTCTTATTTGTAGAGATACCCTTATGCTCAACAGAGCTATTTCTTGTGTGGGTGTGGGGGGTATACAGATACTACACCACATGTGCTTCCATTTGGTTCCAACAGATTGCAAACATAACTGTCCTGACTCACGTATCTCAACATTATTGGAACTGCTACGGTTTTGTTAATGTGGCATACATTGAACATACTCTACGCCACGCCAGAAGTAGGCCGTGATATTTTAACTCCCCCCAGGGGTCATGAGCGGTACATAAGACAGCCGAGTCTCTGGCGAGACAAGGGAGTCACCACCGAAGGGCAGATCAAGGGCCACCTGTTGGGAGGCTGGGGGCACCCTGGCTTCCCACAGCCATGCTGCATGGTGCAGGATTACAGCCGAGGCCACAGCGCAGGCTGCCTTATCCACTGCATCCCAGGCTGACAAGAGGAGGTCCTGGGAGGCTATTTTACCCTCCTCAAGAAAGGCATCATACTCTTCCCTCACCTCTAGTGGGAGTAGAAGTCTGAATTTGTTTATTGACTCCCGCACATCTAGTTTATACCTGCTCGTCAGGGCCTAATTATTCACCACCCACTACTGGAAGGCTGAGGAGGAGTATACCTTCTGGCCCGGTAATTCTAACTCTCTTACATCCCTTCATGTTGGAAGGGGATCACGGTGAGCCTGTCCCGGCCCTATGGCCGCCTCCATCACCGAAGGCGGTGGGACAGGGTGGTGGGTGAGGGAGGGGAATTTGGACTCCAGGACCCTGTACTTGAGGCCCGCCATATCTGAAACCCAGGAGATGGAACCTGGATTTTGCCAGCGGGACGAGGCCAAGTCCCAAACACTGGGATGAAGGGGAACTGTGACTGATTCCGCCGAAGAGAACACCAGACCAAAAAGGGTGTCAGTGGGTGCTTTGGAGGATTGGCCCTCAATTCCCACGTGGGCTGAGATACAGTGCAGGAGGTCAAAATGAGCTGATAGATCCCCCGTGTAAGAGCACGGTCCTGGGTTTAAAGCTCTCACCGGTGCCAAATGGGGTGGTACCGGCGTGGTTACAAGGATCTCCTGCGGGGACCATTCATGGGGGCGGTACTGGAATGGTGACTGCACCGAGGGCCAGCGCCATTGTCGTATGTAGCCCTTTGAGGCCCCTTCCCCCAGGCTGGAAGAGGAGGAAGCATCTCAGGACCCTCAGGGCGGTACCAAGAGCAGCAGGGTGATATGGTGCCAGGGGGACGGCTCCACAGTACCTGGACTCAAGGGGGTGGCAGGCTTCGATGTCCAGGAGCCCAGCCCCAGCAGTGGAGAAGGGGAACGGTGCCATTTGTGCTGCACCCAGACCTTCAAATTGAAAGCTGATTTTCCCCTTCTAGCGGGCACCGGAGAGGGAGATGTAGGCAGTAGGAGGAGTGCCCTCACTGCCTCGACTGCCTCCAGGGTCATTGGAATCGATACTGATCCTGACCATTCCCAAGGGGAGCCCCATGTCGAAGACGCAGAGCTGGAAGACGCAGGGCTGTGCCGGCGCTGCGGTACCGAGCTGGTCCTGCGTCCCCTATCGGCACAGTGCCGGGCGGGTTCTGGTGCTGAACTGGCACGGGGTACCACAGGAGACGCTGATGCCTCGGGGGAAGAATGCTGAGCCTGCTCGGAGGCCAGGGCATGGCACCTTTGCTCCCTGTCCCTGATTGTCCAGATGGAGCAAGCAGCGACCAAATGGCTTTCGCCCTGGCACCAGAGGCACTTCTTGTGGGGATCGTCCCAAAAGAAGGCCTTGCTGCATTCAGCACAGGGTTTAAATCCTGGCATGGCGGATGATGTAGGGGCACAATGTTCCAGCCCAAGAGGGGAAACCTTCTTTGGTGGAACTAGGTCCATAAATAGGTGCTCCCAGTCGAGCAAAAGGGTCATAAACCAAACAAATAAACAGGCTGCTTGTGAAGCGCAAGGAGTGGGCAGTTCCACAATCCGACACTAAGGCGGAAGAAATGAAACTGGGGAGGGGCTGGGCAGCAGCCACATATATAGCCACAGGGTGGTGTGGGGGGCGGTGGCTGCCTGCCTTCTTTTGACAGGCTAGGGCAAAAAGTTCCAGCCAATCAGGGGCTCTGGCACAGAGATACCTATTACTGAATGTATCCGAGCAGCACTCGAAGAAGAACTGTCACTTTATAGAACCTCCAAGAGCTGCATGAGCAATCAAGCTATCTCAGTTAGGAAAACTCCTTCCTAAAGTGTTTAGGAAGAAAAAGAAAGTGAGAGGCTTAGTTAAAAAAAGATGACAAGTCTTAAATGACAGCCTCATAAGAGTGGGAACACCATTTTTCTTTCATTTACCTTGTATGTACAAGCAAGCTTTGATTTTCCAGGCCAGAATATCAGGCATTCAGGGTTTTAATAAGGAGTCCACACTGTAGTTGACAACGGAAGATGGCAATAAAGCTATTTGTATAAAGGGATACTTAATTTAGATCAAGCATGCTCTGGTTTTGACTGTTGTACAAAGAGATTTCAAAATTCTGTAAGAGAATGGAAACTGCACTAATTAGCGTCCCTTTCATCTCAGGCACTTCAGTACATAATATAAATTACTACTGCACTTTACTCAGCCCACATTTTCAGGAGCGCACATACAAGTTATCTGCCCTTCTGAACTGCATGCCCAAAACATTTGATGTAAACACAAATGTGTATGTAAATCCCTAAATAGATTCTGTGCAAGTGAGCAGGAGGACAACACACAAACCACTTTGGCTTCTACTTTCAATTTCTTGAAAGTAAAATTTAGCAGAGTGGCACGAAGAGCATTTTTGCAAAGGTAGTTAACATTTCACACTCTTGATTACCCTCTAGGGAACGGTGGGTTACTCACCAGTAACTGTCCTTCTTTGAGATGGGCTGCTCGGATCCATTCAGTAATAAGTGTCTCTGTGCCAGAGTGCCGGATTGTTCGGAAAAATACTTGTCCTAGCCTCTCAGGAGAGGGCAGGCAGCCTCTGCCCCTTGCGCCACCCCATGGCTATATATACGGCCACCTCCCAACTCCTCCTCAGTTCCTTAGAGTCACCAAATCCAGATGCGGGGACGGAGGGGAGGGACCTGAATGGATCCGAGCAGCCCATCTCGAAGAAGGACGGTTACTGGTAAGTAACCCACGATTCTTCTTCGAGCGCTGCTCGGATGCATTCAGTAATAGGTGACTACTAGCCATGCTGATGGATGGTGGCTGGAGTTGAGTCTTTCGCCTTCAGCACAGCAACATGCCCCACACGGGAGAAGCCCAGCAACAAGATGCTAGCTGGAGTCAAGAGGCAAACAGGCCTTGATATGGCCCAGAAGAATCAAGAACTGAGGGCCAACCCAGGACAGGGGCAGGACCAAACCCGCCAAGACATATAAACATAAGCAGGTCAGATCAAGGTCACCATAACCGGAATAAAGGACGCAACATGAACACAGAGGGTTGCGTTAGATGCTCCACATAGGTGGAAACGTGAAGTATGATGGACAGAATATAGTGTCTGGCCATGGGCCTTGCAGCATGGCCTCGTAGGAGAACGCTGGATGCCAACAAGTGCGGATTTAGCCATAATAGCCATATCCCACACGAGAATGAAGAAAGAGTGGAGATTACTTCCTGAACAGATCACCCCAAGGCCTTAGCTGGAACCACAGAGTCATGAACTGATCAGGTCGGCTACTGGGTACGCAGGTAGCTGCAGGACAATAACCTTATCCCTTGGCCTGGCCGCGACCAGACATAGTGGAGTCTAGTTGATGCGAGTGAAGGTGAGGATACAGGATTGTAGGGTGGGACCCTGAGAACGACTGAGAAGGGACTCACAAGACGCTTCACAGCAGCATATAGAAAGCGAAGCTGAGTAGTGCAGAGGACCTACAGTATGCTAGCTATAAAACCAGGTAGTGCGCGAGCACACATTTTCAGCCAAATCAGGTACCAAGGACCGTGTTCTCGCAGGAGAGAGACTCTGGGACATAAGCACCACAGAGAGGTAAGGTGGCCTGAGGTAGTGCTATTGAGTTGGTCCTTGTAAGGACCACGGTAGCATGAGAGCTCACGGAAAGGGCCTGCTTGGCCTATAATCTTGCAAGATTTCGCATCAGGAAGGCCCTCACGAGTGCGTGAGGAAGGGAGAAGAAGGATTGGGGATAGCGCCAGCTATCGCTTGGTCACCCCAACGCGGACCAACAGGCTCATAGAGGTACCAGGTAAGGTCACGGTCTCAAGAGCCTACAGTATTTCCAGGAAGGATAGCGCTCCGCTCTGCCACGCCAGTGTGGGTGCCAGGGAAAGCTCCTGAATACATGGGTATCCCAAAACATGGATGCCAGAAAAGGTTTATTTCCTATCAAGTAGAAAGTGAATCCACTGCAAAGTGGCAACTGCAGTATCCCAAGGGTACCTTGGCGTTAGAGGACTGGACAAAGCCTTGTTCCCAGCCGAGAGGTCAGAAGTCTTTCTGAGGGAATACAATCCTTAAATTCCTGGATATTGCAGGAAGGGGGCTCTAGATTGTTTCCCTGCATTCATTACAGAAAAGAGTGGGCAGTGAATGCCAATGGTTCCTCAAGGATCAAGGGGAAACAGCAGTATTATTGGGCGTCACCAACACACATGGTGGTGACCCCACGGTAGGGTTATAGGTCTGCAGCAGACGTAGCAGAGAGACCTGTGGAAACAAAAGGGCGGGGGGGGGCGATTCTCTATGAGTGTTCGAAGTAGCCACTGCTTAGGGAGTGTGGGGGTAGGACCACGGTACCCGGGTACTGTAGGTGCAGGCAGGGGCATCTTTATGTTGTCTGGGCCATGCTGCCCAAGATCCTAGGGATGAACACTCGGTCGGGGTTGGACGCCTGTGGACACAGTAGCAAACAGGAAGAAAAAAAGAGGGGGGAGGGTAGTTCCCACCGAACCCCATTCCCTTTCCAGGGGAGAAGGGTGTGTTGACCGTCTACTGCGATGATGCCCTGATGCCTCTATTCCCCAAAGTTCATGAGTGGTGTGGCAGTGAGTTGGGCGGGCCCCTCCCTGCGGGAGAAAGGGGAAAGGTCCCAGCCTTTGCAGCGGATGATGGCAGTGGAAGGAATTTCCCGTGTTCCCACTATGGGAGAAATGGGTGGGAATTCGGGGGGGAGGGGGGGGGACTAAGTCAGAAGGGTGGGTCCATGCGGAAGCAGGCCAAAATATTTGGCCTCTCCCCGGGGATCTCAAGCGGTGCCCACCACCGATAGGATTTCAGGGGGAAACAAAGCATCCCCTTCAAAGGGCAGGTCGAGGACTGCCTGCTGCACATTAGAGGGCGCTCTAGCCTCCCTAAGCCATGCCACCCTGCATATGGTTATTGCCGAGGCCACAGTGCGAGCGGCTGTGTCCACTGCATCGTGTGCCGAAAGGAGATCTTGAGAGATTATGTTGCCTTCCTCCAAAAAGGCATCATACTCCTCTCTGGCCTCAGGTGGGAGCAAGCTTCTAAATTTTGCAAGTGACTCCCACACATCCAGCAGGTATCTGCTGGTTATGGCTTCATTGTTTGCCACTTGCAGTTGGAAGGCTGATGAGGAGTAGACCTTACAACCCAAAAGGTCCAGTTCCCTGGCTTCCCTGGAGGATGGGAGGAGGTCACTGGGGGGCTTCCCGGGGCCCATCACCATCTGAACCACATCCCTCGGGGGAACCAGGTGACCGACAAGAGAGGGAAAATCCAACTCGGGCACCCGATATTTAACACTCACTGTGTCCAAGACCAGGGGAATAGAACTTGGGCTCTGCCACCAGGAACATGCAAGGTCCCATACGCTTGGGTGGGGCAGAACTGTTAAGGGTTCAGTTGAGGCAAAGGCTGGCCCGAAGAGGGTATCAGGGGGGAGGCTCGAGGGCTGCACCTCCATGCCTAAATGGGCCGTAGCCCAGTGCAGCAAATCAAAATGCGCCAACAGGTTTCCTGTGTAAGACCCCAGTGCCGGAGAGAGGGCAGTGCCGGGAGCTCACCGTGGTGGGGAGGGAGTTTCTTGAGGGGAGCATTCCTGCAGCCTGAAGCGGAAGGGCAAGGGGGCTGATGCACGGCGCCGAGGCCGCTTGGAGCCCCTGGAAGGTCCTTTCTCCAGGCTGGAAGCGGGGGAAGGGGACTGAGACTCCTGGGTCAGTACTGGTGATGACGGGGTGGTGCCAGCCCCCACTGGAGTGGACGACGGGGGGCTGTGTGGTGAGGGCGAACGCCCCAGGTGGATCCAGGCCTTCGATTGATTGGGAGTGGGGCAGGGGGTGTCAGGAGTAACAGGAGGGCTCGTGCAGCCTCCACCACTTCTGGGGTGGACGGCACAAGGAGCGACTCCATGTGGCTCCATGACAAGTCCTCACCCAAGGAGGGAGGACTGCCTGGGCGGGAGGACTCCCACTCCTGCAGCACCGGGCTATGGCGAGCCCGCGGTGCCAAGGGTGAAACTGGCCGATGCCAGGGTGAGCTCAGCACTGGCAAGGCCAGAATGTATCGAGCCATCGGCGCCGGAGATGATGCGGAGTGGCGCCGGGGCGATCCCGGTACTGGCAGTACCGGACTACCCGAAGACAACCTCGAGCGGTGCCGAGGTGCTGGGGCACCGGGTTGGCGCTGGGGTGCCAGAGTCGGTGCTGAGGTTGTGCGGTGGTGGCGGCAGCGGCTACCAGTGGTGCAGTGCCGCATAGGCTCCGGTGCCGAGCTGGGTCTCAGTGCCGGGCAAGAACCCAAAGGAGAGACATATGGAACAGGCCAAGACCATGTGGTTTTTGCCCAGGCACCTAAGGCACTTCCAGTGGGGGTTGTCCCAGGGGAAGGCCTTGCCGCACTCGGCGCAGGGTTTGAACCCTGGCATGGTCGTGAGATGTTCCAGTCCGATGGTGGGGGACTCTTGTGGTGGAATTAAATCCATAAAGAGATGCTTCCAGGCGGGCAGTAAGCTTGTAGAAAAAGGACAGGCTGCTTGCAGTTCGCAAGGAGCGGACGTTCCAAATCCGACACACAGGGCAGAAGAAATGAAACCGAGGAGGGGTCGGGAGGCAGCCGTATATATAGCCACGGGATGGCGCGAGGGGTGGAGGCCGCCTGCCCTCTCCTGACAGGCTAGGACAAGTTTTTTTCCAACCAATCCAGCGCTCCGGCACGAAGACACCTATTACTGAATGCATCCGAGCAGCGCTTGAAGAAGTATATTACTTCACATACTGTAGAATATCTAGTAAAACTAGACAAAATTCAAATCCATTATTACAAACCACACTGAAGATGGTAGAAATATTCCCATGGGGCTTCAGTGGGTTTGGGATCAGGCTTAGAATGCATACTTAAACTATTAAAATATTGAAAAACAATCTTTTATTCTTTTAAATTGTTCCTTTAGCAGCCAAATCAGGAATAGTAATACATTTCACCTAATAAGTTTTTTTGTATTATTGGATGCAAAAGAGATCTGTGACTCCGGTAAAGCACAGATGATATATTGTTTGTACATCACCCTAGCAATTTCAGATATGTTAGGACCTAAGCCTAAACACCTTTTTGAACAATTTCTAACCAGCTACTCTTACTGCTGCCTTCTGACAAGAATATTTCTAGCATGGTTTATATGAATTATTGTTGTTCCTTACTTTCACAATTTGAAAGAGGAGCTATGGAAAGAACTCAGGTTTAAAAAGAAGCTCATTAATTTAATTGTCATTCAACAAGCTATACCTCACCTATAGCTGCTTTACCACTTATAGTAAACGACCAAACATTCAAGCATCTGTGGTTTGTACAAACAGATACCATGTTGTATCTTATTTCTCTGCCAGCTTGTGGATTTTATGTTTATTTCACATTTCAAACCTGGATTCAGTCATAACCTAAAATATTTAGTGTCTAGACTGGTGGCATACAGACACCTAAAATAGCTTCTTACATTTTTAACATAAACTAGCCACTATCCTTGTAGTTTTATAGGCTCAAGAGACTTGCTATGTGCAGAGCCGTAATGTGCTGTTTCGCCGCCTCGGGCACGTTCCGATCGGAATGCGCCCCTTGCCACTAGTGGCGCTTGGGGCCAGCACTGCAAAACATGCCTTTTAAATGAGCATCTCTATTGAGCCGTTCCAGCGTGTCTGGGGCAAAGCTCCAATGGCTGTGCCGTAGTTACAGCCCTGGCTATGTGACAATGGCTAGGCATCTGATCTATCACTGCCTATCACAGTGATAGATACTGTCTCACTGACCCCTTGTGCTCCTGAATCTGTTTGTAGTAATCTGTTATCTTTTGTCTAATATTTTGATTATAAGCTCATTGGGGCAGAGGCCATCTTGTCAGTTCTGTGCTTGCATAGCACTTAGTACAGTGGAGTTGTGGTCTACAACTGGGGCCTTTTAGGTGCCATCAGTAGGCAAACAAACAGGCTTCAGATGAAAATGCCTAATACTTTGCCATGGGGGGGAGGGGGGTCTGGCACAACCTTTTCGTGGAACAACAATTTCACGATATGCTGCATCAGTTACTCAATAAAAGCCACAACCTGAAATAGTTTATTTGTATCCATAAAAGGGAAGAGCAGAAGTGTTCTTTTCAATCTGACCCGTGGGAGAAGTTGCCATCCCTTGAAGTGTATCCAAATGACATTTTGTAAGATGCACTATAAAGCTCAAGTTCAGAATGTGAGTAAATATTCACCAGGATTCAAAAATACTATTTTTACGAATACTTAAGTCTGACCACCTGGATTCAAAAATGACTGACTAAAAACATGAAAGCAGAACAGGCTGCTACAAGACTGTTACAAAGACGAAAACTTCAGTCATTACAGGTACAGCTGATCAAATAAGAGGACACCTAGCTATGATATAGCATGCCACGAAAAAGCACTATGCAAAGATTATGGTTTGTAAGAAGAATTAGGTTGTTAATAATTTTGAGATCTGTATTGCAGCATAGGCCACACAGTATCTTCCAAAGATTTCAGTCATTGAAAAATTTGATCCTTCATTTAATTTGATCAAAAGCTCTAGAACCAAATTATTTGTATGCATAGCAATCTCCAGACCTTTATTTCGATCAGATTTTAGCACTTGATTTAACAATACCTGCTTCAAAATTGCAATTCAATCACTGACTAGACAAAGAAGCCATTTAATTAAAAAATGCCTATATAAAAGAGTCCAAGGAAGGTCCATCTTATGATTAATTGAAGTTGTGTTATTCACTGTTGACATAATAAGCATTATCTTTTAGGGAAGATGTGTTAGGTGAGTTGGTTTATAGATAAAATAAAATGAAATAAAATAAAATAAATCACTTCTTGTAACCAAAGTGATAGGAATAGATTTGTTTAAAGCAAAAGGAAAACCTTACAACATACATGTGAAATAGGTTACTCCTTTTCTAACTTACTAGTAAATGTTACACAGTGGCCAACATACATCTTTCTGCTGTGTTAAATGAGGCCTAGTTTCAGCTTGAAAATTTGACAGCTATACAATCACTTGTAGGCCAGAATAAGAAAATGCACTGCTTATTGACTTGATTCTGTTTTGTGAGATTCAGACTTGACATGATAGAACACAGATGACCTCAGTTACTTGATGGAACTGAAATCTGGCAGAGGAAGCATCAAAATGGATGAAGCTAGGTTAAAAGTAAGTTTTAAAAAACTAACCTGAAAACATGGCTTTTCCAAAAGCTCATGGTGAGCTGCTTGCAGCCCCAGTCAAATAGCCTTCTCACCGTTCTCTCATTAGTCTGGTAGTTCCAATAAATAACAAAAGGATAGGAATATTAAAAACAAGAATCTCACCGAGACCACTCAGTCAGTGAATGCCTCCCTTCAATTTCCCATGAGTCCTTGCACCAAGCAGCACTTAAACATCTGCTGTAGTCTCTCACATTCCTTTTGTCTTTTTCCTCTTCTGTTTTTATCATCTTTTTTTTGCTTTCCTGCAAAGTGACTATCCTGCATCCCCCCACAACTTCTGCTCCATCCTCTGATTGCTCCCCCCTCCCTGCCTGTCCTAGTCACAAGTCGTCACACATGCTGTACCTTGCTACCACTAATGGCAGGACTCGGTGCCATAGGAATGGAGAACTGAGGCGCTCTCTCCCAAATTCCCAAAGCCCCCAGACTAATAACAACTTCACCCTTATACAGTGGTTTTTATCCAGCGATCTCAAAGCATTTTCATCAAAAAGGAGAGTAAAGATTCTCACCCTGACTAGTTCCAAGGGAGTAGGTATGTCAGACTAGTTCAGCAAAACAAACAAGGAGTCCTGTGGCACTCTTAAAGATTAACAAATTTATTTATCGCATGAGCTTTCGTGGGAGAAAAATCCCACTTCATCAGACACTTGAAGATGGAGAATTTACAGAATAGGAGACATGTAAACAACTGCTTTGGATTTCCTGTTACATGGTGACCAGATCCCACGACTTACACTTCCCTGCTTTTATTTCCCTCCCATTCTGCAAGTTCCTCATTGTCAAGGGTCTGACAAAGTGGGATTTTCTCCCAGGAAAGCTCATGCGATAAACAAAATTTTGTTAGTCTTTAAAAGTGCCACAAGACTCCTTGTTTGTTTTAGTCTCACCTTCTTATATGCGTGAAAATCTGAGTCACAGAAAGGTTAAGTGATTTGCTCAAATCCCAGATCTTCTTACTCTCAGTCCCATTAGACCACATTGCCTCAGGAAAGTCCACCCCAGAGACTGCAAACAAAGAATAAAACAATACAATTCAAGGCTTTTCTGCTAATGATAGCTTAGAACAAAGCTTCTTTAGAATTAGAAAAAGCCTGGAACCTAGCCCCCATCGAATTTCTCTCTGTGAGATTATGACCAGGTAAACTTCTGAATGGGAAATGTAAGGAAACACAACATTAGCAGGTTTTACAAACTGTATTTTGAGGAAGGTGGTGGTGGAGGGTTCTTCAAAAGGGATTATTTGGGATCAGCCATCAACTGACTACTTGCCTATATCTGCCTTAAATGGCATAGGATTGCTTTGTTTAATTTTGCTGCCAGTTTTGTTTTGTTTATAGATCTT
Organism: Podocnemis expansa; assembly: GCA_007922195.1. Taxonomy (NCBI): domain Eukaryota; kingdom Metazoa; phylum Chordata; order Testudines; family Podocnemididae; genus Podocnemis; species Podocnemis expansa. Next base: position 3,209,344 of record ML682019.1, read on the forward strand.
TTTGTGCTAGCCTTTGTGTGTGTCTTAAATACATATTCTCGCCATGTAGAAGTTTGTTTGGGTTCAATGAGATGTCTATCACTTAATCACCAAATGAAAAGTTTAATCACCAGAAAGCTAGCTTTCAACTTGTAGGGTTACAGCAAACAAAAGCAGGCCAGGGAGGAAAAAACCCTATTCCATAGGCATTTTCTCTCTCCTGCTTCTATCATTGGGTTTGCTAGTCCAAACAAGTTTGGCACTGAGTATTTAGTCCTGTAAGTATCATCCCAGTGTGTGGAAACAGGCAGCATTTACTTTTGCATCAAGAGTTCTCAGAATCAGTCCAACAACAGGCAACAATTACTCATTCCAATTCCTGAAGACCAATTGTTTTTGTTACGTATTAGTGAAACTATATGAAACAAAATGAGGACATACTCGCTATGCACACTGACTCAACCACAGTAGGTAAGTATCTGAGCAAAAACTACACAGAAACCAAAGGGGAAAAAATACAAATCATGCAAAGGTGCAATTTTTATACATGGACATTTTTTCTTTTAAACCAGAGACAAGATAATATCCCAAGATGGGACAATAACGCTGTGTTAAAAATACTTGTCATTAACAGCCATCTGCTGTCAGCAATAGCAAGGGTCAATTTCATGCATAGCTAACAGCTTTGCATCATCTCTCTTCTTCATGAAGAAATCTCTCACTTAAGCATGCAAAGCCTTTAAGAAGCAGGATCCATCCAAAGCATTTACAATTTATTATAGACTGATGCTTGTACTAAACATATGACATTCTGTTCTGGATTTCAAAAACAGAAAATACACACATGCTACAGGGGAAAAAAGTTACGCTAATAATATTCTAGTTCTCTCTAATGATATTCTGTTCATGATGGCATAACCTGTAAAAAGAGGTAAAGTGTACTCATTGCCCTTGACATAGACAGGTGCCAAGGAAAATCAAAAATTCCCTCTTACTGTTCTTCAAGAATAAAGATACAGCTCTGCTTCAGCCTGTCCTCCTTGATCAGAACATCTCTGGTGTCCTGATTTTTTTTTTTTTCTGTTTGAACTTGCCTCTTCAGAATATTTAGTAAATATATTTCATGTTCACACCAAAAGCAGAGCTACTTCCCTTTTTGTTTCACTGTATGTTGGAAGTCTTAAAATACATAAGCATAGCAAATGGCAGAATCACACTTTTCTCATTTGCAATCTCACAAAGAACATTTATGCAGGAAAAAAGCAGAGAAAACTAAGATTCCATTAACATTCAGAATGTACTGACACAACCATTTTCCATCGCTCGGATCTGTTATAATCCTAATACACATTTGGAAAGGGGCCAGAAAAGGAAACTGAATGGATTTTAAAAAAAAGATTTGCTTATTGCTTTTCAACACTATGTTCACATCTTTCAACTCACAGGGGTTTTTGGTCAAGTCTGTATATCTAGAACCCATGTCCAGAAAATTAACCGTCTGTCTGTGTGACCTCTACTAATTATGCTTCAAGGAGACCAAGGTGAGGCAATATCTTTTAGTGGACCAACTTCTGTTGGCATAAGAGACAAGCTTTCGAGCTTACACAGAATTCTTCTTCAGACCTTTGCTAACTTGAATACAACCTCTGCCCAAACCTGCAGAACTCTTTGTGAGCTTGACAACAGTTGGCCCAATAAAAGATATAACTTTACTCACATCATCTCTCTAATATCCTGAGACCAACATGGCTATACCACATTGCATGTACATGCTCCCTCAAGTGAGTATAGCATTTGGCCCTGTTTGCTAAGTAAAAGGTTCCTCCCTCATTTCTCTCCAATCTTCCGAGCAATGAGATCAATATAAAAAAAAAAATTGAATTTTTTTTTTAAACACTACAAAAATCAGGATGCATTTTCATGTTTGGGTACATTTGCAAACTTTGGATTCAAGTTCAATTTGCCAACATCCAGATTCGGTCCAAGTTCTGGTTCAGCCGCATCTCATTTAGAAAATGAAGAGTCAGCTACTTTATTTACTTTTAAAGCAACACTGTAAACCTAATTAGCCTTTGACTATCAATCATGATTGGGAACATGTGCAAATTCTCAGATACAGCTGGGTTTGAATTGTCTTTATTTTGCAGGAAGAATGATTTACAAAGGGGTTCAAGATCTCAGGCATTTAAAAAGTCATTCATTCTAATCTAATCCATCATCTTCTCCACCTCTGAGTGTCTGATACAATGCCCGGTTTTAGTCAATTTAAATACTCTCCACTGACTTCAGTGGACTCCAATCAGGCTCTTAAAACTTAACGTCTAAAGCTATGTGCAAATAATTTAAGGAAAGATTGCAAAAAAGAATCCTGCGTAAGAACTAGGAGCTTGGTGCTCAACAATTCATACTGTTGCCATATTGTTATGGCCCACATATAGAACTGGTACACCATGTGACCTGCAGCTAAACACCTCATTGTTGTGGGGACAGGAATGGACTAGGCCCATGGATCCATGGCCTGGCAACCCTTCCTATCATATGATCCAGCAAGCTCCTCTTTGCTGAATTGTAGCTGGCTGCCATTGTGGCTACTTTTGACTCAAAGCAATACTGCTTCCTTTTGCTATCTCCTATGTAAATTTTATCCCTCAATCAGGCATTCTGCTCATGAGAATCATCCCATCAAGTTTCAGTTATGCCCACTAGACCCTTCTCCATCCTTTACGAACACTTCTGCAGTGGCTCTGCTCACAATCACATCCCAACAGTTGCTTCTCTACACAATGTTCTCTCAGTTGAAAGCTATCCCAGCAGCCCCACTGGCATGTTCATTGGCTGGTCTCCAATATCCAGCAAAAAAACCCAAGGAGTCATGTGGCACTTAAAGACTAACAGATTTATTTTTCGCATGCGCTTTTGTGGGAGAAAATCCCACTTTGTCAGATGCTCATCCTTTCTTCATTCCTGGTTAGCACCCTGGCATGAGACCACTTGTTCCTGCAGGCCCTTGAATCCATTTTCAAGACTATTAAATTCTGCTACCCTACCATTTAATCCCACGTGAATTATAACTTTATCAGTGGTAATAGACCTGGAACCATTATTGCAATAGCCTTTGTTCTTTTGCATAGCAGGCACCGCACAATCTGGTTTTCCTTATCTGAGCTACAGACTTTTTGGACCACATTCCTCTTTGTAGAGCCAATCAAATGATCAGCCTCTTTTCTGAACTCCTTCATAGCTCACTCCTTTATCAGTGGGCCTATTGCCAATTACCTTGGGCTCTTCTGAATCTGATCCCTATCTTGTTGCAATTGGAATATCTGTCACAGGTACTAAAGGTTAAATGACTCCATTTGTATTCCTTTCTGCTCCTTCTGCAGCCTCGGGTCTTACTTGAGACCATGTTCTTTCATCTCCCTCATATCTGAGGTCTCAGCCTGTCCAGCCTTGTCTAATCACTGTTCTTTGGTCCCTGTGAAATTTGGTTTCCTTTGATTTCATCACTGACGACTTCTTTGCCCCCTCCCTTTTGATTATAAAAATGGAAAGAAATGTGCACTTTAGATGTGTGTAGGCTTGTGCTTTTCATTCAAAAATAGGAATGTGACACAGGCTTCGCATCAGATTACTTTGGATAATTCAGTACCCATCCTTGAGAAACACCGTTACTACTCATTTCATAATGCTTCTTCTCTAGGGGGAATCCCTTAGTAAAGACTGACTTCTTATAAACTTCCAACTCTTTCCTGAGCTACTTTTGTTAAATGGGTTTATATGTAACCTACCTCTGATAAATTCCAAAGGGGTAGCCTTTAGGGTTAGGGTTAGGCAAACAAGCAAAACAAACAAGGAGTCCTGTGGCACTTTTAAAGACTCACATTTATCATGTGATAAGTTTTCAAAAGTGCCACAGAACTCCTTGCCTGTTTTACCTCTGATAGGTGCCAAGTGGTAAACTACCTCCACTCAATCAAAACACAATTTTTATTGGATTTGTTTTGTGGCTAGTCTCCCCATCGCAAAGCCAAAAGCTAACGGTACAGGCAAATCATTTGGACTTTGGGAAACATACTCAGACTATCACTGCAAAATAAAATGGAAGTGTTTTGGATCTGGAATCTATTTCATCTGAACCAAAGTTCAGGTGTTTTAAATAAAGAACTCTGATTTGGCCAATATCTAAATAGGCTCATACGAGTAAGGATTGGCAAATTGGTTTAAGAAAGAACTGACCCATACCTTTCTCTAAAGGTAAGGGAACTGTAATAAACAGTGTAGCCAGAATGTTTACCAATATGTATTTTATCTTACTGGTAAGTTATTGTCTATTTTGCTATTACATCACTGTATGTGAACCCTGAAGGGGTATGAGTGGAAGAGTATTGTATGAAATGTCACTACTGCCTGGTGTGCTAGAGTTATTTGTGGTGTCCCAATAGAGTCTTTTGTTTCTATAAGGAAATATTATAGAACCTAAACACTGGGAGGTAAAATAGCTTTGATGTCTGATCTACCTCTTTGCTGGCCCACCTACTCATTTTCAAGGGCTTCTTCCTGTGAGGACCGGGGCCAGATTTAGGGGCTTTAGCAGCAGACCCTGGCCAAAAAGGGGGCCCCAGGCTCAAGCCCCTAAAACCTCTGTAATCTGGCACCTGGCTGGCTCAGTGCCGGCAGGTCCTGCTGGTGCTGTGGTGGGGGGGGGCCTGAACCCAGAGACCAGACTCTGCACTCCACCCCACCCCTGGGCCAACTGGCCTGCCTGGGGGACAGACAAGGCCAACCCCTGTTCACTCCACCCAGGGGGTGGGGCTGGCTGGCTCACAGCAAGGCCACCACTACGATGGAGCAGACTTCCAGGACTGTTGGCCCTGGGGGGCTACATCGGAGGCCCCCATGCCACGCACCAGCCAGCCCCCCCAAACAGACTGACCAGAGCAGGAACGCCCTTTGGTCCCAGCGCCCTCCCACCCCCAGCAATGGGGGGAATGGGAGCCAGGCTGTGAGGTTGGGGGGTAGGGAAGAGGGCCGTCACAGTCAGGGGCCCCAGGCAGGAGGACTCCCCCACACTGGAGGGCAGCAAGGGCCCTTATTTCACATCCTGTAGCCCCATAAGGCCTGGTAGTAAACTGACCCCCCCCCTCCACAACAGCCGCTGGTGAGGACTTAATCCTCATCACCACAACTTCAGTTTGAAATCCAGTTGGAGGACGCTCCCGTCAAGGTGTCCCGTCCCCCCCCCAACTCTGGGGAGGAATCCCAACCTGCTAATCAGCAGTATTGATTATAATCAGCCAGACTTGTTGTCAATCACCTTCTCCAAAACCCCTGCCATGGAGTGCCCACTGACTTGGGACCCTTCCTACGAGCTGACAGACCCCCCCCCCCCCCCCCCCCGTGAGAGTGGGTGGTTCAGAGGTTAAAGCAGCCTCCTTTCTTTCGAGTAGGACCAAGGTTTAACCCCATATTCATATTCTCTCTATTGATCCTAATACTTTCAATAACCAAGAGGACTTGACCTTCTGGTTATCCAAGCCTCCACTACTACCATAGAGGACAGAATGGAGGCCTGTGGTCTGAACCTGTGCAGGCAACCCCTAGCTAGCGGTTCTGAATCCCAAGGGGCTAGCATGTCCTCATACCCAACACTCCGCCGGGGGGGAAAAGCCCCCCTCCCTTCCTCGTGTGGCACCTCCTTTGCCTTCTCCGGGACACAAAAGGCATTCATGGAGCACACTCCAAACATCGAAGAGTGTACTGCCTCACCTATGCCCACTCCCAACTAAATGGAGTTTTTCTCCGTGTGTGCCATTCCCATACCAGGGAGCTATGCTCATGCACACTTCCCCATGGGCAAGGTCTTATCATCCTATCTTTTGAAACAGATGTTCAGGAGACCCTTCATCAGCTCTTCGCTCCTTTCTCCACAGAAGGTGCTCGCCTCCCTATCCGTAATATTGGGGGGGAGCCCTCCACCCTTTCTTATATGCCGGCCTAACCAACTCTTCTCCTGTGTCACCAGCGGGAATTAGCAGGTGCTCAAATATAGCCTGCATTCAATCGATCCCCATCCAGGGTTCTAAGGTATATGCTTCCAGCTCAGGGGTACTCCAACCCCTCCTGAACACATGGAGCAGGCAAACCATCCCCATCTGCCAAGTACCAGACACAAATGTCAGAGCTTGGCCACCAGACGCAAGCATTTGGCCAATCGCTCATGGTTTCCATTGGGGAGATGAACCCTCCAGTACTCACTACCACCAGCTGGTCTACAGCTTGGGCAAGCGCACTTGAGAGAGGTCACAACAGCTGGGGCCTCCTTCTCGTTTACCCTACCCTCCCTTTCTCCGTACAGGAAAGGGGCTACATTAACAAACAATGAATCGCTTCCCCCTGGCTCGTCGATTACCACTACTCAGGATGTGCCCTAAAGTCAGAACCCCCCATATACGGGGTTTTGCCCCTGACAAAGTGGACCTGTACCACTTCTCTTTCTCTCTCTCTCAGATGGCCACTTACTCCCACTAAAATCAGGAGATCCTCAGGTCACGGAGAACCAGAGGAGATGACATAATAACAATATCATCCGGATCGCACCCCTTTGCCATTCAACCAAAGATGGAGAAACTCGTCCCTCTACCTCTCTCACTACACCCACAGTCACCGCTGGGTCCCACCGTGATGTTTTGGAGACCATTCCTGCAGGTGGGGTACGAGTCTGGGCCCAATCGTTTCCCAGAGTTTTATCCAGCAGTGCCTCACAGGTAGCTCACCTTCCAGGGACAGCCAAAGGGCTGTGGTTACCCCGGCCTAACTCCAGGAGACTCTCACTCAGGAGTCCCACAGGTACAGCTCCTTCTTCCTCATCAAGATCTGAAGATCTTCTAGCCTTAGTAATCACAACTTGGCATATTATACTTCCGTGCTAAGCGACTACTAAGGTTTTTCTCACTCAATAGAGCTAACATTAAACCCACCCTGAAATTCCTCTCAGTGACCAGGAATTCGGGAACTAGTTGACTCTTGATGGAATTCACCTTTCCAGCTAAGATCTAATAACAATGACAGAACGTTCATAGAGGACACTTCAGATAAACCGCAAGTGTCTTAAAGGGAGACGGCCAGATGTGCCCCATCAGGGTGGCGTACCCTTGCTCCACTCGTTTTGGAGGAAACTCCTTCCTCCTGTTGTACATCCTGATTCTCCCTCATGGCCCCTTCTCACAGGGAGCCTCAAACCTCATACACACCCCCGTGCATCGCCAGGCTTAAGGTCAGCACCATATCGGGGTGGGTCCTTCCAGGCGGTATGAGGTCACATAGGCCAAAGTGAGTTTGGTCCTCTAGGCCACAGGGACTGGCATCCAGGGCTCATGAGTCTACCTCTTGGGTGTCGCCTTCTTGCGAACAGCTCCTCGCCCCCTATATTCCTTCAGCTACTTGCCAGCCACTGAATCCAAATAGTAAAATAAATAAATAAATAAATACATAAATAAGAGCGAAATAGCAATACCACCATTTTCTTGTGTCTTCGCAAGGTTACGGATGCTGACAGCCCACCTCAAAAAGGGACCATCACAGTATCATCGGTAAGCTCATGTCGGCCTGGGTTATACTTTTCAGGCCCATAGGAAGTCCAACCTGTGTCTATCTATATAGTGCTGTAGGGTGGGTCAAGCATCTGGCTTTCCCCATGCCAGTCCGGATGCATCACTTATAAGTGTGCTGTATGAGGTCGCCTGCTATCGCCTTCAGCCTTTTGTGTTCCTCCTTAAACTAGGACAAAGTAAACTCTCCTAGATCCTCCCCATCCGCTCCTGGTAGCCCATCCCTCCTGCGGGACACCGAGTGTGCCACACTCACGTACCCATCTGTCCCATGGCCTGCATATGCTTTACACTGCAGGACTGAGGGAAAGACAATCTACCTCTCTTCCACCGCTTCTTGCAGTGTTGGTAACTACCATTGCCAGCCTGGCAATCCTAAGGCCTTGTGAACTCCCTCATATCTATCATGCCAACATGTGTTGCTGCCAGAACACTAAATCCTCTGGCCTCCACACAGCTCTGCCAATACTCTCTCAGGTAATGCAAGTGGAGATGTGTTCCTCAACCATAGCCATGATGCATTGGTACCACACTTATCCATAGGGTGTCCTCAGGCCGTCCTGTCCACGCACACCAATTGGTGCTTGGACAAACTGGGCCTACCTCTCTTCACTGGGTTAAATCCTACAATCTAAGGCTACCTTTGCCTGGATCAGGGTCCTTAGGTCAATTCCTTAGACCCCTTGAGGACCTTGCTCGTTTGACAACTACCCATGTCAGACATATGCTGTGCTGAAGGTGTAAGAGCCAACTCCACCCGCCATCCATCAGCATGGCTACAGTCACCTATTACTGAATGTATCCAAGCAGTGCTCAAAGAAGAACAGTGGGTTACTTACCAGTAACCATCCTTCTTCGAGATGGGCTGCTCAGATTCAGAACGCTCCCCCCATCCCCGCATGTGGAGTTGGTGACTCCTAGGAACTGGGGAGGGGATGGGTGGCAGCCACATATATAGCAATGGTGTGGTGTGGGGGGCGGTGGCTGCCTGCCCTCTTCTGACAAGCTAGAGCAAAAAGTTCCCACCAATCAGGCGCTCCAGCGCAGAAACACCTATTTCTGAATGAATCTGATTAGCTCATCTCGAAGGAAGACAGTTACCAGTAAGGAACCCACTAATCAATGCGGAGTTCATCTCAGTGACTCCAGCCCCGTAAGAAGAATGCCATTGAATGGAAGGGATGGCATTTTCCTTTGACTCGGTGTAGTGGAGCCAGGGAGGTAAGTGGGTGTGAAGCAGTCAAAGGGAAATATGCATGTTATTTACATAGCTTGCTTGTCTCCCTTCAACTGCTGCTGAAAATGGCAGAAAATGACCAAGCCTCAGTGTTCATCAGACATCAGAGCCTTCCCACCCCCATTTCTGCCACTCATTTCTTGGTATGTTCTCTGCCCTTCAGAGACTTCAGTTAGTAAAATCCACTCAACACCACTTTATCATATATGCACATATTACAATTACAAATTTGGACCCAATGCGAGCATCTGTTGTTCGGCTGTTATTTTAAGTTGTGCTTTAAATCAATTTCATAGTAAACATGGGGTATGTTTCAGTAACAAATGATTGTCTTCTGATTACTAAATTACTATTGTTCCCTGTGTCTGTTTCTAACCACTACTTGTCATAGCCACAAGAAAACAAATCACTCAGTCAATACAACCATACCTTTATTTCTATCTCTAGCTTATTTTCTAGGATTACTTTTATTTGAAAATAGTAAATGTTGCATAACAGCAAACAGAATATGGGAAGATCCGAAGGGGTTGCCGTGCTAATCTAGTTCAGTAAAACAAAACAAACAAACAAACAAACAGTCCTGTGACACTTAGAGACTAACATTTATTTTTTGCATGAGTTCTTGTGGGAGAAAATCCCACTTCATCAGACACTTTGAAGATGGAGGAACTTATAGAACACTAGGGCTGTGTTCACACACGGGGGGTTATTTCGATATGGTTGTTTCGAAACAACTTGTATCGAAATAACACCTTATTTCGAAATAACTTAATTCGAATTAACAGTTTGTTAATTTGAATTAAGGAAAAAAGCTCAAAGCGAAATCGCAGGTTCAGGCAACAGTTATTTTGAAACAAGTCACCGTTGTTTCGAAACAACATGTTCAGACAGCATTGTTTCAAAACAATCGTTTTGAAACAACGCTGTTTTGTCCCCACATGGGGTTTAAGTTGTTTCGAAACAACGCTGTTGTTTCGAAACAACGGGTTCTGTTGTTTCGAAACAACCGTGCATTGTGTGAACAGGCTATTTCTTATTTCGAAACAACAGAGGTTGTTTCGAAATAAGAGTGCTGTGTGAACACAGCCTAGGAAATAAATGGAGGGAAGCATAAGTCACGGGAACAGGTCACATTAACAGCAAATCTAAACAGCTGTAAAGATTCAAAAACTGGGGAACAGCATACAGAGGGAAATGAGGTCAAACAACCAGTTGTAATGAGAGAAAAATCCAACATCCCGATTAAGTCCTGCAGGGCCGTAACTAAGCTGGGGCAAGCAGAGCAAAGTCCCAGGCACAAAATTTTAGAGGGCGCAGAGGATGGAGCCAGCTTCCAGCAGCAGCTGGGGATGGATCTGGATCTGTCCCCAGCCTCCATGGAGAGTGGCACCCATTCTCTGCACCCTCTGAAATTCTGTGCCTGGGACTTCTGGCACCACTGGGGCTCTCTGAGGATGGATCTGGATCCCAACAGCCGCTGGCTGTGGCAGGAGCTTCCCACTGCCTCTGGCAGTGGCTGGGGATGGATTGTAGCCCCAGGCCGGATCAGGGCCCAAGGGAGTGGAGAGCGTCTGGGGCTGCTTGCCCCAGGCACATAAACTACTAGCTACAGCTCTGAAGTCCTGAAGCAATGCAACCAAATTTACAAAATATGGGAAGAAAGTTTTAATAGAAGGAATATCATTCTGTGTTGTAAATAGTTCAAAAGTCTTAGTGAGAACAAGCACAATGTAATTTCTATTTGTTGGCTGTGTTAAAAAAATTATGAAATTTCTGCCAGTGTGGTGCTTTAATACAGTTTAAACTAGACTGAAACAGGAAAATACAGATCATTGGTACCAACTGGAATTTTCAAACAAATCAAATTTAAAAGGTAAAGCTGAGTTTTCCCCCTGGAAAAATGACAGCATATCTCAGAAGACAGGCTTTTCCCTGGGTAGATATGTAATTTTATATTCATCAGTACATGATGGTGTGGTAACTGGCATAACTATTTATATGCCATGCAGAATAAGCATGCATATCATGCGTGTCATCCTCCATGGACCAAAATAGTCCTTAAGTTCCAATGCTAGTCCAGTTCCTCAAAAACAGACAAGAAGTCCTGCAATGCTTTTAAAGACTAACAAATGTATTTATGGCATGAGTTTTCATGGGAAAGATTTTCTTTCCATCTTCAAGATCTGACAAAGTGGGATCTCTCCCATGAAAGCTCATGCCATAAATACATTTGTTAGTCTTTAAAAGTGTTGCAGGAATCCTTGTTTGTTTTGCTCATAATAGTTCTTAGTGTCACATTCTGCAAATCACATTTCATATTTTAAAAAGCATTCAAGACTGTTTTTTAAACATGTAATGACACTATTTGCCTTTCACTGTAAAGCTCGGCACTTGCAATATTATGCTCTGTCATCCCTACTCTACCAGTCATGGAGGAAGATGAAAATGGTAACTAATGAAATTGCAAAAAGTCCAAAAATTACCTAAAAACCATCCTATATAGAATGATTTTGCAATTTTCAGGTTACAATATAAGCACTGTCCCATTAGAAATCTGAGAGTCTCCTCTTTCTAACAGCTCCCATCCACAGGCCTGATCGGTAAACACATATTAGATACCCGCCAGACCAGCGGGTTACTTAACAGTTACGGTCCTTCTTCAAGATGGGCTGCTCGCATACATTCAGTGTTAGGTGTCTACATGCCGCAGCACACGATTGGTCAGAAGCTTTTATCTTTAGCCTGTCAGGGCAAGGTCGGCAGCCAGCGACTCCATCTGGACACTCCCATGGCTATACATACAGCCCTGGCTCTGCTTCTTCCCAGTCCCTTTCAGTTGCCAACTCTGAAATGCAGAGAAGGTGGGAAGGTCCTGAATGTATGCGAGCAGCCCACCTCAAAGAAGAATGGATACTGGGAAGTAACCCACTGTTCTTCTTCGAGTGCTGCTTGGATACACTCAGTGTTAGGTGACTACTAGCCGTACTGTGGATGGTGGGCAGAGTTGGAATTTTCCACCTTCAGCACGGCTGACGCCCCCCCTTAAAGCAAGCTCAAAGCCTGAGAGAGCTGAGAAAGAGACACTGTTTATCCTACCTAGGGCACACTCTCAATGTCCCAGAAAAACAGTGAGCAGGAGAACCCAAAAGAAGTAGTGTGTCACCTACGAGAGAGGTGGCAGGTTGCCTATTCTACACCTTGGAAAACAAATCCCAGAATGTGGGAATAAAGGGGCTAAGAGGTGAAGCAGCTTAATAGCTTCCCATAGAGGAAAGGAAACTGGCTCTTTCTGATTGTTCTAAGAGTGCTTCGCAAGGAGACGTCAAGGGGAAACAAGCCCTCCCCTTTTGAGGGTGGGCACAGCTACTGGGCCCTGGTAATTGTTTCAAGGGAGGGCCCATCCACAGTGAGTAAAATACGGCCAACAAGAAAAGAGAGAGGTTTGTGCTCAGGAAAATTAATGGAGGAAAGTGTGCCACCTAACTTTAAAGGTGGACCCTGAGCCTTTGAGCCTAGAAGAAGCTCTTCAGGCCCTTCGATTCCAAGTGTGATAGAAGGTGCCAAAGAAGGTAGAGAGAGCTGAAGTTGTGCTTTTCCCTTAGAAGCGATAGACTGTCTCATGCCTCTGGCAGTGAGGGGTGGGCAAAAGCCTACCTTGCCCACCCTAGGTGGAAGGCAGCACTAAGACTTCTGAGCTGAGAACCACTGAGGAAATTAGTCTAATGCGGTAGTCCTGGTTAAGGAAGGGAAAACGCTCAGAGGCAACAATGGGGTAATCTGGTGAGCTAAGGATTAGCAGTGATGCCGGTCTCCCCAAGAGAAGTGTGTCCCCCTTTATGTCCCCTCTGCAAGTTGGGTACGTGTGCCCACACTGCCCCGTAGTGCAGAAGAGAAGGGAAGAAAGAGGAGAGGGTGGTTACATGACTTCCAGGGTTAATCTGTTTACATTCTTAAGTCAGCACTCAGGGTAGGACCCTCCCCTGGGTGGCAGTAAACCCGAAGAGATGAAGGGGTTGTAAGGAAGAAGTTCAAGAGATGAGAGAAGTAAGACAAGGGGAATTTCCCATTTCAATCCCTTCCCTATCCCTTGGGAGGATTGGTTCCCTCCTCCAGGAGATGTGAACTGAAGTGACGGAGGAGAGTTTGCTATAAGAAAAATCTTTCGGGGGAGCTGGAGAAGGGGGACAAGGGGGTTTCCCCAGATCAGTCCCTTCTCCTTCATTAGGAGGATGCAACTGGGTTCCCAGACCTTAGGGTCATGACCCAGAGCAGTGGAGAAAAAAGCCCCAGGGAGGACAGGGTAGCTGGGGGTGGGAGGGGGAAATACTGTCCGCCCTTTGGGGCTGATCCCCAGCTGAGTCAGGATTCCCTTATGTACCCCAGCAAGGGGAGCCTGGGGTGCACTGAGGGAAAAAACTCCCTTGGACCTCAAATATGGGAGTATGGAGGGTTGACAGCTCTGACCGTCCCTAGGAGCTAAGCAGAACGCCCTAGAGCCAAAACGGGAAGGGGTTTGAAAAACACTAAGAACCTACTTTTCCCAAGGCTAGGGCCTGGACGCGAGGTGGGCCAGGGATGTCTCTAGGCGTCTTCCTGTGCATAAGTGGTTTAAAAACCTCACGGTATTCATTGTTCCCTACCTCAGGGCAGGGACGTTGCTGGCGCTGGGCACCTGGGGCATGTGCCCCGGGTCTAGCGGGGCCCACCTCTCCTGGTGTCTGGCCCGATCCAGGGCCCATCCACCCGCGGCTGTGGCAGCCCTCTCCCAGCTGGGGATCCAGGGCTCAGCCGACCGCAGCCGCGGAGGCCACTCCTAGCCCTGGCCGTGGCCCCAGCCATGGATCTAGGGCTTGGCTGCCCGCAGCAGCAGCGGCTGCTCCAACTCCGTCCCTGGCTGGGGATGCAGGGCCCAGCCACCCACAGCCGCTTCCGGCCCTGGCCCTGGCCCTGGCCAGGAGTGGGGCCTGGGCCAGTGCCCTGGTTCCCTCCCCAGGGCAGCGATGCCTCTGCCTCAGGGTGTGGGATGGATGAGGAGTCCCCCTTCCGCCTACTTCTGCCAAAGCGTGACACTGTGCATATCTTCTAGTCAGGGTCAAGGGAATTAGATGCCATCTCTGGTAGACATAAAGGAGATGGGGTGAAGATGGGGGGGGGGGGGTTGAAAATCTTTTTCCCTGCCAGTGAAAAAGGGAGTGCACGGGGAAGTAGAAGATGTCCATATCAGAATAAACTGGTCAAGCCATGTAACTTATGAAGACCGGGGGACACCGGACATCCAATGGCATGATGCACCTATCTGAAAGGTAATGAGGTAGCACACAAGATTGGGGTGTTCCTACACAAGGCCATCCTGACGGTGGGAATGCCCCTCCCACTCAATGGGGAGGAGGCCCCTCTCTGTCAGACACCCATTAGATACCCGTGGTGAGGGAGGAACAGGTGGCTTGAGCTGAAAAGGAGGGACTGGGGGGGTACCCCATAGGCTCTCACCCCTGTGATAGAGAAAAGTTAACTCCTACAAGAAGAAAATAGCAGTAAAGCTGATGGTCCCAAGGATAACAGTATATGGGAAGTATGGATCTTGGATTGCTACTGGGTTATTCCTGTGTTTGCATATCCCAGAGCTTTAGCAGGTTCTCGCCGAGTGTAAGGGAGGCAAGGACCATGCACAAAACCAGCATAAGGAACACAGATCAAACAGCATTGGGGGTGCTCGGTCCCTGTTTCTCGTCAACGGAGGAGATCACAGAATGAGACAAACGGGGGGGAGGGGTGAAAACACACATTATGCCCATAGGAGGATATCTTAGAGTAAAACTAGGAGCGATTTGGTTGGTTCACAGCTAAGCTCCCTCATAGTGCTGGGAGGGATACATGAAAGAACCTCGGGAATTCGAACACTAGGCCATCAGGCATTAAAAGAGGCCCCACTGGTCATTCATCATGCCAATATGGGGTTAGTCCTATGGACCTGAAGGGCCAAATTGAGCCCTCCCCCCCACTGGGCGCATGTTCTTTCTCTGAAGAGCCTCCTGATAATAACTAACCCATCCTCTGGAATGCTGGGGATCCCTAAAGGCTTTAGTCATCAGAATTGAGCAAGAGAGAGGGATGAAGAATAAAGGAAAGCATAGGAAAAAAAATCCTGGTTTCCACTAAGCCTTGGGGGAAGTTACGTAAGCACTGTGAGAAAGAACCAAGCAATCATGAGGGGATGATTTCACACGAGTGCCCAGGACTGGTCTGCAGGACAGACTGTCCTGTTGTGAGGGCTAGGGTATGTTCTGAAAAAATGCAATCCAGATGTGTAGAATGTGGAAAAAAAAACTGCAGTCAGGCAGATGCCCCTCTAGTTTGTGGAGGAGTTGTATGAAGCAACAGAAATCAAATGTTTCTTGTCCTATAGTAGTGGGTGGGGCCTATTTAGGGGAAAAAAAAAACCTGGCACCAAGTTCTAAAGGATTTGAGGTGGGATGAGGGAAAAAGCGGGCAGCAGAGGAAGGCCAGAGCAGCAGGCAACCCTCTTGCACCCAAGGGTTTCTGAGTCTTAAGGGGGCAATTCCCTTGAAGACAAAGAGCCCAGATCCCAAAATAGGGTTGGTCTTGTTCCCCGCTAGACCGGGAGGGTCTAGTTTGGTGCCTTTGGCATTCTGTGCAATGACATGGGCTAGAACGACTAGGCATTCGTGACAGGAGCATGCCCAGAGAACGAAGGTCTGATGTGCGGTCCCTAACACCACGAAATAGGAGTTCTGTGTCCTCTGCAAACAGGGACTCTCCCTCAAAAGGTTGGTCCTGAATGGCCTGTTGGGTATCTTGTGTTAGGCCTGCCTCATGCAGCCGTGCCACTCATCTCATGACAATGGCTGAGGCCACCCCCCGACTCGCCATATCTGAGGCATCCCATGCAGCCAGAAGCGAGTTTTGGGATGCCAGAGAACCTTCCTCCAAGAGGGATTCATAATCCTCTCTACGCTCCTGCAGAAGGTGGTCCCTAAACGTTCTCAGCAAGTCCCATGTATCAAGGATGCATCTACTCACCAGAGCCTGGTGGTTAGCTATGCGAAGCTGTAACGCAAAGGTTGAGTACACCTTTCTACCCAAGATCTCCAGCTGTCTCACATCTCTGGATCTTGGCATGAGATCCAGGGAGGGTTGCATCCCATGCCCTAGGGCAGTTTCGATCACCCAGGGACTTGGACTCAGGTGATGTATTAGGAAGGGGAATTCCTCTGGTGGGACCTGATACTTATGGCCCACTATGTTTGACACCAAAGAGATGGAAGCAGGACTTTGCTAGTGTGATCTGGCAATGTCATTCATGCTGGGGTGCAGAGGCACTACTATAGCATCCGGGAAGGATGTTAACCCAGGGTCGAATAAGGGGTCCTGGTCACCTCTGATGGCCTTGACTTCAATGCCTGCATGGGCAGTAACAGTGTAGATCAAAGTGCACCATAGTGTCCTCCCTTTAAGACTCTGGTCTGGGGTTTAGAGCCCTATCCGGGTTTGTAAGGGTAGAATGGGACTCCCCGGTACCGAGGAGAACCTGTTGTGAGGTGAGCTCTCTCAGTAGAAGGCCATTCGTGATGTCAGTACCGATAGGCACTCGGTGCCAGTGATCCTTCCCTGGCTCGTCTGCTTCTCCTGGAGAGAGTGATTTCCTCTAGGTTCAGGGAAGGAGAGCCTTCCTTGTGCTCTAGATGAGAGCTTGCCCCGGTGCCAGGAGAAGTGGGCAGCGCTGGAGAGGTAGTGGTGCTGCGATGCTGAGGGGAAGCCGAGTGAGACCTAATGTGCTTTGGTGAAGGGCCCTGAACAGTGCTGATTGGCTCCTTTGCCTCCTTTGGCGGTGCCAGGGAGCTCAGCACCATACTAGGTGCCAGAAAGCAGTGCCATTCAAACACAGTCCACTTCTCCAAGAGGCTTTCCTCTCTGCTTTAGAGGTTTGGGAGGGTAGGTGTAGGTAAGAGTAGGAGAGCCTTAGCTGCCTCAAAAGCCTATGGAGTGCTGGGGATTTGCACTGGTTCCTGCCCCTGTGCCGAGAAGGGCCTGGACAGAGCAAACAAGATCTGTGGGTGCACTTTGGCACCAATGTCAATGCCAACCATGATGTCTTCTGCTCCCGAGCGGTGTGGCGCCGAGAGGATTCTGATTTTGCACATGGTTCCAGTAGCAAGGGCAACCCTGAGTCTCTGGGGATTGGCTACCATGCTTGCTCCAGGGCCAACACATGGTGTCTTTGCTGTCCATCTTTCAGCATCCTTGGCTTAAAGGACTGACAAATAGAGCAGTCGGTAGCCTGGTGTGACTCACTGAGGCACCAGAAGCACTTCTCGTGGGGGTCATCCCGTGGGAAGGCCTTGCCACAAGAGGTGCAGGGCTTGAAACCTGGCACCTTAAGTGGCTGTCGGGAATGATCTTCCAGCTCCGAAGTCGCACATTCCAAAGTAGTGCCAGTTCTTGATGGAACAATGCCCACAAATAGGTCCTCCAATCTGAACAGATGTCTCATACAAACACAAAACAACAGGCACTTGCATTTGCAAGAGATGGCTGTTCCAACACCATTGCTGACAGTAGAAAAAGGAACTGGGGAGGAGCAGGGCTGGGGCCGTATATATAACCACAGGAGCGGCCAGAGGGGGCCACCGACCCTGCTCTAACAGGCTAAGGCTAAAAGCTTCCAACCAATCGTGTGCTGCTGCACCCAACACTGAATGTCTCTAAGCAGCGCTCAAAGAAGAATAAATATTCCCTGCTGCACCTCAAACAGATAATGTAGAGGGCAGGGCCAGAGAGACAGGAGTTTTTCTTTTGCTTATTTAAATAGCAGTTGTTTGAAGCTGCTCTAGAGTTTATTAAAAGCAGCTCCAGGAGAGATTAGTGAGCAGACTGCAAGTTAGGTGATCCAAAGTGAAAAATAAAAACAATTCAGCACTTAGCTATCACCATCACATTTATATATCTGTCAGTCAGGTGAAATCTGGATGTGCACATGAAACTCTAGCTCTGCCTGCTATCTTTACAGGAATCCAGTTTTACATAAAATTAACTGGTGACATGGTAAACTAGGCATAATAGTAATTAAGTTCCTTGCCTCAAAGCAATTTTTTTGAAGAAAAAAGAGGGAGTACATCTCCTCCCCCCCACACACACCCACCCACCCACCAGTACAGAACTCTATGGAACAGTCTATAGTCACAATAGAGTTTTTATATGGGAAACCTAAAAACATGAGAAACAACCCCTTTTAACCATGAAAGCACTTCTCATGAGACCATGATTTCTACTTATTCATGAATGACTAACAGTCTGCTCCCTTCCCAAAATTATAGACAACTCACTAGAAAATAGCAAGTTTGACAAAATTGTCCAACAGCTCATTAACTGTACAACTGTGTTAAGCAGTCAGAGAAGTCTAAATCTGCCAGAACCAGTGCCTCTTGAGTCTGCCAAGGCTATAGATATTTCAGCTGGAGAAATATGCATCTGCAGCTTGCTACCATCTGGATCCGGCAACCAACCCAGAACTGAATTGAAGGGCTGGTGTGACACTATAAAGTTAAGTGGCTTCTTGCAAAAACCTTTATTTTTGGATAAACATGATTATAGGAAAGCAGGTTTTGTTTTGTTCCGGTTTTTGGCTGTTTTATTAAAAGACTAATAACACTGATACTTCATTATTTATAATACTTTGGAAAAATATAGATGTGTCTCACACATTTATTTCTAAGGCAAACCAAATATACTGGGCTTGTTTTAAGGGATTTAATGGAAAAATATTAATATGCAGCAAATGGGGATCTTTCTTTAGACTTGTACAGGTTTCTGTTTCTTTTAAGTTACATGACAAGTAAATTACAGGAAATCATAACTCAACCAGCTGAATTACATGTGGAACATCTAGAGCAGTGGTTCTTCTTCGAGCACTGCTCACATCATTCAGTTACAGGTGTCTACATGCCACAGCGCACGGTAACTTGGATAGTCTTTAGCCTTGGCACACCGCCAATGCCCCGTGTGCTGCGAGAGTCCACCTAGCGGCGATCTCAGCCTTCCACGAAAGGGTGGACAGTGCCCCTGTTTTCTCCCACCCTATTTCCACTAGGTTCCTGAAGGGGTTCGAAAGACTGTTCCCACAACCCTGTGAACCCATCCTTCCTTAGGACCTGAACGTGGTGCTCCAGCCACTAACGGAGCCCCCATATGAACCCTTAGTTAGACTTGTGTACCTTACTGGTCCTTTCCTAGAAGGTAGCCTTCTTAGTAGCAATCACCTCAGCTAGAAGGGTCTCAGAGTTGAAGGCCCTTTTTCCTCAGAACCCCTGTATACGAGGTTCTTTCCCAATAAAGTGGTACTGCGACCCCAACCCCTTTTCCTCCCTAAGGTATTTTCTCCCTTTCACCTAAATCAGGTGCCTCATGGGGGTTTTCAAAAGTTGCCATCAGCTCCTCTCCTGCTGGCTGCAGAAGGGAGCTGCTGCAGAAATATCCAGGTGTAGGGCTACCAAATACCAAACCATGGAAAAGAGGACAGGGATGTATGAAAAGGAGGACATTAGAGGTCATTTGAAGAAAATGTATTAATGTAATATTCTTCTGTTTTCAGAGGGCCCTGAAATGCTTCCCTCCAAAAACAGGGTGTTCCAGGGCATGCCAGCATACTTTAATCCCGTAAGTAAAACGCCAGACAAAATCATGTATTTTTTAAATGACTGCCAGACAGAGAATGTGAAGGTAAAATGAGGACACATCTGCCTTTTGCCTGACATCTGGTAACCCCTACTCAGGTGGAGCACATTTCTGTGGGCAGTAAATCCAGTGTAGGTTCCTGGCTGCAGCCAAGGGGATAAGAGATCAACATCCTTCTTCAAGCGCTGCTCGGATACATTCAGAAATAGGTGTCTCCATGCCAGAATGCCGGATTGGTCAGAACTTTTTGCCCTAGCCTGTCAGAAGAGGGCAGGCAGCCACTGCCCCCCACCCCCACCCCGTGGCTACATATGTGGCCACCGCGCAGCCTCTCCCCAGTTTCATTTCTTCCAACTTTGCCTTGGTGGAAACTGCCCGCTCCTTGTGCTTCGCAAGCAGCCTGTCCTTCACTCACCTTATGAGCTTTTCGCCCAACTGGAAGCACCTATTTGTGGACTTAGTTCTACCCAAGAAGGTCTCCCCGTTCAGGCCAGAACATCATGCTACTCCATCGTCCGCCATGCCAGGGTTCAAACCCTGTGCCAAATGCAGCAAGGCCTTCCCGCAGGACAATCCCCACAAGAAGTGCCTCCTGTGCCTGGGCAAAAGCCACATGGTCACCACATACTCCATCTGTTTGTCCTTCAAGCCGAGGATAATCAAGGAGAGGGAGCAAAGGCACTGTGGCCTGGCCTCTGAGCAGGCTCGGCAGCCCTCTCCCGAGACTTCAGGACCTCCTGCGGCGCTGCGTGCCAGTGCAGCACTGGGACCCACACGGCAGCGTGCTGATAGGGGCTGCGAAACAAGCTTGGTACTGACTTCAGTACCATGGTGCTGACACAGCCCCATGTCCCTGACACAGGACTGTTCCTGGGACCGATCGCTCTCAACGCTGGTACCGTGGTGCCATCATAGTCCTGCATCTTTGACACGGGGCTCTCCCCAGCGCCAGTTGGGTTCGACCCCGGTACCGCAGCACCAACATAGTCCCGCGTCTTCAACATGGGGCTCCCCCCTGGGCCGACTGGGGTCGGTGCTGATCCCAACGATCCCAGAGGTAGTGGAAGCTGCCAGGGTGCTCCTCCTGCTGCCTACACCTCCCTCCCTGGCGCCGGTTAGAAGGGGCAAGTCGACCTTCATATCGAAGATTTGGGCCCAACACATAAGTGGCTCTGCTCTCCTTCTCCACCACCGGCCCCAGCCTCTGAAGCTCCAGAGCTCGTCACCCCCCAAGCCCCAGTACCGTGGAGCCACTCCCACAGCAACATAGCACCCTGCCATCTCTGGTACCGTCCCGCAGGTCACGAGATGCTCTCCTGGTTCCAGCCTGGGGAAAGGGGCTTCAAAGGGCTCTAAACAGCCTTGGCGCCAGGCCTCGGCACCTTCGCCCCAGGCCTCGGCACCTTCGCCCGCCCAGTACTGCCCTCACGAATGGTCACTGCAAGAGGCCCCTGCGACCGTGCCAGTACTACCCCCAGCACCAAAGAGAGTCCTAAACTTGGTACCGTCTTCTTACACGGGCGATCTGTCAGCGCATTTTGATCTCCTGCACTGCGTCTCAGCCCACATGGGGATAGAAATCCAATCCTCCAATGTACCCTCCGATGCTTTGTTCAGTCTGGTGTTCTCCTCGGAAGAACCAGTCATGGTTCCCATCCACCCTAGTGTCTGGGACTTGGCCTCCTCCCACTGGCAAAACCCAGGTTCCACCTCCCCGGTCTCAGACACGGCAGGCCTCAAGTACAGGGTCCCAGGGTCAGAGTTCCTCTCACTCACCCAACCCCACCTAATGCTGTGGTGGAAGCAGCCTTGGGGCTGGGACAGACCTCCTGCGATCCCCTCCCGACATCAAGGAATGCAAGGGAGTTAGAACTGCTAGATAGAAAGGCATACTCCTCCTCGGCCTTCCAGTTGCAGGTCACAAATAACAAGGCCCTAACCAGCAGGTACATGTTGGATGTGTTGGAGGCATTAATCAGATTTAGATACCTACCCCCACCAGAGGCCAAGGAAGAGTATGATGCCTTCTTGGAGGAAGGTAAAATAGCCTCAGAACCTCCTCCTGTTAGCATGAGACGCGGGGGGTATGGCAGCCCGCACCATGGCATCAGCGGTAACCCTGCACCGTGCGGCCTGGCGACAAGAAGCCAGAGTACCCCCGGCCTCTCAAGAGGTGGCCCTCAATCTCCCCTTCAGGGGCAACGCCCTCTTTCCCCCAGGAACATTGGCCGCCCTGGGTACCACCCGTGACCCCCAGGGGGAGTTGAAATACCTTGGCCTCCTTCTGACGGAGCCCCCACAGGGCCCAGGACAACCCGGCACCCCCCTTCTCCTCCTCCCCGTTCAACAGCTACTGGTGAGGACTCAATCCTCACCACCACAACTTCAGTTCGAACCTCACTTGGGGGATCTTCCTGGCAAGGCCCCCCCCATCCATTTCCAGGGAGGGATTCCATCCAGCCACTCAGCGGTTTCGATGATACTCACAATTCTGCTGGCAATCACCCAAAATCTGGCCATGGAGTGCAGTGCCTTGAGAAATTGAGACGCTTACGAAGGGCAGCTGTCCCATTTCCCCACTGCCCAACAGCTAGCCAATTAGCAGCCTTCTGCCTTGCTGGCTCCTCACAAGTGCAACCTGTGAGCAAACCTTCCCCCCGCTGACTGTAGATGGACAGCTCAGAGGTTAAGTAGCCTTTCCCCCTTTCCAAGTAGGATGAAGGTTCCACCCTTATCCATACTTTTGTTGTGGACCCTATTACACCACTCAAGGGGGGCTCGACCCTCATTACCTGAACCTTCTTGGACCACCATGGTGGTCACAATGGAGACCTGTGGTCCTGTGGGCATCCTTTGGAGAAAGGTCTTACTCCTAGCGTGTTATCACGCCCCCCCCCCCCTTGGGCGGCAACTTCTCACCCTGCGGGGCACTCAGAGGTTCACAGTACACACTCCAATGATCAGAGTATACCATTGCGTCGATTCCCGCTCCAAATAAGATGAGGTTTTCCATTACTGCACCCATTACCACACCGGGGAGTGTGGCTCCCGCACACCTCCCCATGGGGAAAGCCCCTCCGCCCTACTCTCCAATAGGACAGATGGTAAAACCCCGGTTAATCTTTGTTCTCCTCTCATAGAAGGCCCTCCCCCCGGCCCGCTCCGAAAGGTGGGGGCGGAAGGAGCCTACCCTCACCTTTTTTTCTTCTGCCACCCTGACCAACAGTTATCAAATGCATTTAGCTGGGCCTAACAAAGCGCACATTTGATCAACCTCACCAAGATCTTAAGGTACGTGGCCCTAACCCAGGATACTACAACCCCCTTGACCCCTTAAGGCAACCATATCGCTCTCTCCTGTCAAGTAGCGAACTCGCAGGCCCGGAGCCTGGCCACCGATGCAGCCTTAGACAGCTCACTTGCAGTCTCCATACCCGAGGTAAAGCCCCAACGCTTGCTACTTCCAGCTGGTCCACAGACTGGGTGAGGGATCTCACCAACTAGACCCCTGCTCCACCTTCGCCCTGCCTTACTCCCTCAAAGACGGGCTGCCCTAATGGCCAACAGCCTCTCTTTCCCTCCAGGCCAGCCGATCACTGCCTCCAGAGTACTTCTCAAAGCCTGAACATCTGCACATGGCCCCTTTCCCTTGACGAAATGGTCTGGTGTCCCCCTTTACCTCTCAGTCAGAGGTGAGGGTACTCGCTTCTCTTCCTTCCCCATCAAACTCACAGTCGATGCTGCTTGAAAAGTCCAGCGAGTAGCCAAGAAGCTTTAGCTTAAGAGCAAGGGGTCCAAGGCCTGGTGGGGGCTCCAAGCTGAGCTCCATGGGTATTGCCGAAGGCCATTCCCACCGCTGGGGTGGGAGCCTGATCCTAGTCATCATCCCTTAGAGAATACCCAGTAGGGTTCCTCTCATAGTTTCTTCCCTTGGATGGTCATAGCGCCAGGTTCATCCTGGCATAGCTCTGGGACACCCCGCTCGTATACCCTGCAGGTCCAACTTCCTCTCCCTCATCACGCTCTGAGGGCT
Source organism: Podocnemis expansa (assembly GCA_007922195.1). Taxonomy (NCBI): domain Eukaryota; kingdom Metazoa; phylum Chordata; order Testudines; family Podocnemididae; genus Podocnemis; species Podocnemis expansa. Next base: position 3,232,892 of record ML682019.1, read on the forward strand.
TTCCAGCCATTGCAGTTGCGATTTAGTATTACGCTTGGGCCCAACCAATGACTAAGGGCCTTTCCTGCTTGATAGGCCTCTTATTACACCACCCATCATCCCAACCACCAATTGGGATTTTGGGAGCCAGCCGACTCCGATAGAATCCACCCCCAGGGCAAGTCTCATAATGGTAATAGCATCCTTGTAGAAGGCCCTTCAGATAAACCGAAAGGTTGTAAGGAGACGGCAGGATGTGCACCCTCAAAATGGCGTACCTTCCCCACTCCCTTGGTAGACGCTGTTCCTTCCTCACATTTGTCCCGTTCTCCCTTAGGGGGGCCTTGCCTTCGGGGTGCCCCTACCTGGGGGTGCGCCTCTGTGTGTTGCCAATCGTAAAATTTGGACCACACTAGCTGGACTCGTCCTGGTGGTATGAGGTCATGTAAACCAATGTCCCGTTCTGATGGACAACCCCTGGGTGTCACTTTCTCATAACCAGCTCCTCACCTTCTATACTCATTTGGCTGATTACCAGCTGCAAAAAAGAGGGAAGAAGAGAAAGACAGAGGGAAATAATCATAATACTACTCCCCCGTGTCGACACAAGGTTATCGATACCAACAGTCTTATTCAACAGAGACCACCACAGTGCCATCGGTAGGCTCGCGTAGGCCTGGGATATACCCATCAGGCTCATGCGAAGTCCTCTCCCGGTCTGCCTTGTACAGCGCCATTTAGTGGCCAGGCACTACCTTCTCTGTGACGATCTCGCTGCTCTACTCGAAGTGCACTCCTTGAGGTCATTGGCTGCCGCCTCCAGTTGCTGGCTCTCCTTCCTCCAACCCACGACGAAGTAACTCTCCTAGGCCCTAACCTCTGGTAGCCCACCCCTCTGCGGGATGCCAAATGTCCCAGATTCCCGCACCTATCGCGCTCATAGCATGTGAGTGTTTCATACTGCCAGACCGAAGGAAACACTGTCTACACCTTCCCTCCTCCAGTCCTGGAAGTGCCAGCATCCACTAATGTCAGCCCAATGATCCTATGGCCTCCTGAACTCCCTTGTATGAGGTACATTATCACGTGTTGCTGCCGGAACACTAATCATCTGGGTTTCTCTCGCCTCTGCCAATATGCCTTTAGGCAGAGTGGTTAGAATCGCACTCTTCGACTTTAACCAAGATACGCCGGTATCTTTTCTATCCGTAAGGTGACCTCAGGCCCTCCTACATAGGCACCACACTAGGCGCCCGGACAAACCAGTCCTACTTTCTCCTCTGGGTTAGATCCGGCAATCCCCGCTTCCCCTTGCTGGGGCAATGGTTCTTGGGTCAATCTCCTAGACCTCTCCAGGACCCTGGGTGTGGACAAATACCCATGTCAGAGTTATGCCGTGCTGAAGAGCCAACCCTACCCGCTATCCATCAGCATGGCTAGCAGTCACCTATTTCTGAATGTATCCGAGCAGCGCTCAAAGAAGAACAGTGGGTTATTTAACAGTAACCATCCTTGTTTGAGATGGGCTGCTCAGATTCATTCAGATCCCTCCCCCCGTCTCCGCATCTGGAGTTGGCGACTCCAAGAAACTGGGGAGGAGCTGGGCGGCAGCCACAAAGATAGCCACAGGGTGGTGTGGGGGGTGGTGGCCGCCTGCCCTCTTCTGACAGGCTAGGGCAAAAAGTTCCGACCAATCCGGCGCTCCAGCACTGAGACACCTGTTTCTGAATGAATCCAAGCAGCTCATCTCGAAGAAGGATGGTTACTGGTAAGTAACCCACTGTTTTCGTTCCTCTGTCTGTAACAGCAAACATGGCAAAGCACTCTCCTAGATCCAGAGGTTCTAGGGTCCCTGCTGGAATCAGAGTAAAGGGAACACTGATACTCCATCCTGCTGGCTGCAGAAAGGAACCACTGACTAGGAACCCCAGTGGAGCACACAAGGCTACAGGACACATGCAGCTTCCCTGCTACAGCTAGGGAGACAGGCTCCTCACTGAACTCCTTTTGTCTGGCTGTAGTAGGGTATGGGCAGTGGCATACCAAGGCTATTTGGCATCCAGAGGCCAAGGCACATTTGTCTCCTCCCCAAGCCCAGGCACCTTGCGGAGCTCCTCCTCACACAGGGCAGGAAGGGTCCCAGCCTGCACTGCGTGGAGGGCAGATGCAAAGAGTGGGGGGAGACACTGAGGGAAGCAAATGTGACAGCCCCCACATGCTAGACAACTGCTGCCAGGCTGCACATGGGGGTTGGGGGGTGGAGCTGGCCTTTCACCAGGGCTGGATTAGAGGGGTCCCAATCCTTGCTGCCCAGTTTTGGGGTGCCATCCCCAACCTCCCACAGCATGGGCCAGAGGCAGTGGGGCAGCCGCCCCATGGCCCCCGGCACTGGGGGGGGGGGCGTGCGTGCGTGCGTGTGTGCGTGCACGCGCGCAGAGGATGAAGGAGAAAGAATGCTGAGTTACTTATTGGTAACTGTCCTCCTTCGAGATGGGCTGCTCGGATTCATTCAGTAATAGGTGTACATGCCTCAGCGCACAATTGGTTGGAAGACTTTTTAGCCCTAGCCTGTCAGAGCAGGGCTGCTGGCCAATGGCCCCTGGCCACCCTGTGCCTATATATATGGCTTCAGCCCTGCCCCTCCTCAATCCCTAAAAGTCACCAACTCCGGGTTGTGGGGATGATGGGAGGGTTCTGAACGAATCTGAGCAGCCCATCTTGAAGGAGGACGGTTATTGGTAAGTAAACCCACCATTCTTCTTCGAGCCCTGCTCAGATACATTCAGTCATAGATTTCACTGTTAGCCGTACTGAAGGATGGCAGGTGGAGTTGGGTTTTTCCCACCTTCAGCAGTTACCCCTTAAACGGGCCAAACCCCAGGCCTAGAGAAGCCAGTAGGATGAACGGCTTGGCTTAAGCAGGAAAGGGCAGAGGCCTATGCCCCTCGAACATACCCTGACTCTGACCAGCAGGGGCAAAAGAAGGCCTAACGTCACCTTATCGTGAAGAGAAGATGTGGCAGTGAATTCTGGGATTGGTTAGGTGCCGCCAGAGGAGGGACATGAAGGCCGGTGGTCAGGGACCTGCCAAATCGAGACAGCCAGGGTATGTCTCCTGGACTTAGAACCACAATACATGCCTTAGCTGGTTCAACAAGGAAGGCTAAGGTGGAGTCCATAAAAAGCTCAGCCTACTGGCTGACACCAAGAACCAGTGAAGAGAGAGAGGGAGAAGGATACCCCTCTGTTGGCCCAACTAAAGAAAAGAGGGCTACGGGCTTGTGTGGGAGGAATCAAAAACCATTTGGAAAGAAAAGTTTACCTGGTGGGAAAATGCTCACACAGTAACCAAGGTACCGACTATACTCTCAGAAGCCCACAGCAAAGTGTGGCCACTAGTAGCTGAAGGGACAGTGAGAATGTGGGTCATGAGAGTGTTTGTAGGAACCCACTAGAGTAAGGGGTCTAACTGTTACCTTTGAGATGTCAATGAAAAGGAAAATCCAATGGTTATAATGTAGTAGGAACCAGGGGCGTCGCTGGCGTTGGGCATGCCGGGGCACATGCCCCGGGTCCCAACGCCAGTGCCCCAGATCTCCGGCCCAACTGGGCTGGGGATCCAGAGCCGGATCCCCGGCTGGCCACGGAGCTGGGCTCTGATTCCCCGGCTGGCCACGGTGGCCCCAGCCCCGGCAGAAGATCTGGGGCCCAGCTGGCCACCCGGCAGGCCCCACCCCTAGCCAAGGCTAGGGCCAGGGGGAAGGCCGCGCCGCTGCGGGTGACTAGGCCGTGGCAGGGTCAGGCCAGAAGCAGTCGCTGGAGGCCGGGCCCATGCCCGCAGGCGGCCAAGCCCCCTATCTCTGGCTGGGGACGGGGCCGCAGTGGCTGCTGGTGGCCAGGTCCCGGATCCCCAGCCTGGGATCCAGGGCCCAGCTGGCTGCCCATGGTGGCCCTGTCCCCCGCCGGGGTTCCGGGGCCTGGTTGCCGGCGGCCGCGTTGGCCGCGTCCCCAGACAGGGATCGGGGGCCTGGCCACCTGTGGGCATGGGCCCGACCTCCAGCGGCCGCTTCTGGCCGGGCTGCGCCGTGGCCTAGTCGCCCGTGGCAGCGCAGCCTGCCCCTGGCCCTATCCTTGGATGGTGGGCGGGGCCTTCTGGCTGGGGGCGGGGCCTGCCAGATGGGGGCGGGGGCTGGGCCCGTGCCCCGGGTCCCTTGCCAGCCCAGCACCGCCTCTGGGAGGAACTGACCTCACTCGGCCAGGTGTGGATTGGAAGAAGGGGAAGGCACAATATTAAGTGGTGCATCCGCGTGCAGTTTATATCACCTCTGTAAGCGACCACCTCCCACCACTAGCAGGGAGGCAGGTAGATAAGGGCCCTGAGTGGACTGAAGCCATAGACTTCCCTAGGGAACACAGGAAAAGGAAAAGAAAAAGGCGGGAGAAGGGAGGTAAGACTTTGAAGGCCTCCCAAGCACTGATTAGGTTTCATGAAGGAGGCGATAGGGATTAAGGTGGGAATGATTATTTCCCTCTGTTAAGAACCCCAGAGCCAAGGCAGGCGCGGGAAGGAGATCCTCCCTAGGAAAAGAGGTACAACTCTACCAGAAGAGAGGGTGGTAACAAGGCCAAGGGGCTGCTGACTGCCCTGGGCTTGATGTGGGCAAAGCTGGAAAGAAACACCTAGATCCCAGATTTGGGCACCTACAACTATTTGTGGAAGTGCAAGGAGGAAGGAGAGAACTGTCGCCAGTCAGTGGTAGTAACTACTGGGTCTTGTGGGATCGGTGAGTGAAAAACTGGCACCAAAAGTTAGGACCAAGGGGGCTCCCCTGAACACTTTGGTGGAAAAACCTTGTGATTGGGAAGGGCTATCCTCCCAACCAAGTAAATGTTGCCCCTAACTGGGATGGGGAGAGGAAGGCAACATAAGGGGTCTGCCCCATGCAGAGTCCCCGTCCACTGATGGGAAGGCCCCAGGAGTCATTAGATCTCCCCATTTGTAGGTGGGGGGTATTAGTACAGTGAGAGGTGATGTGCCCTCAGAATGTATAAGCGCAAGAATGACAACTCACTAAAGGAGTGTCCTGGTCCTTGGGGTATAGCACGGGGTATTGCCACAGGGGATGGGGACCAGAATGGGACTACACCGATCTCCAATATCCTAAGATGTGAGGGGAGGTGTGTCCGCCTCAGGGAATTGGCAAAGTCAAAGGCCCCTATTCTGGAAAGGGTGGGGGGGATATGGGCACACAAGGTGGGAAGGCAACCAAAGAGGGTGCACCCGTCATGATATACTGACCTGGCGCCTGATAAGGAAAACTATAAAGCTAATGGCCAACAATACAAACCCAAAAGGACAAAGCATTAATGGAGGACTAAAAGGTATGACATAACCTGGACCAGGGAACAAACGCGGCCAGGAGGATAAGGGGACGAGGACCACGGGGTCCACCCCAATAATGAGCCAGTTGATGCCATTTTACCATTGATCCTAGAGAGATGGTAGTCACTATGGCACCTTGAAAATTGGGAGGTCGACATCTGTGGAATCCTCCCATGTCATCTCCCCACCAACTTTTTTTTTTTTTTTTTTTTTTGTGAAAAGGAGCTCCCTTCCTAAAGTGAAGGACCTGGAGCTGAAACTCGTAACCTATACCTGAGAGCAGGGTATGGTCCCTAACAAACCTCCGCAGACGTGACCCGTTGCACCACCTGGTGGCAGCCTAATCAATTACAGGCTGTTGGGGAAAGGGAGGGAAGGGGGCGAACAACCCTCCAATACCATGACGCAAGGGGTCCTTGGTATTCGCACTTGCGGCCTGGCGGCCAAAGGCCTGTCCCAGGTATGTCCTCATAGCTAATCAAGGGTATGGGGTGTCCAGGAGGTTGCAGGAGGACAATCTTAGAGAAATGCTGTTGAGGAAGAGGCAACAGAACTGCCAGGAATATCGTTCCAGGGGGCAATTTGCATGGCACCCTGTTACCCAATTATACTCCCCCCTGAACATAAGGGATGTATGTTTGATCCCCTGTCGCCCTATGAGGGGTCAACTAGCGTTATGCTGAAGGGTGCAAAGCCCCAATTTACCTTTAGGGGTAAGTGGGGAGAGGCCCCGGGGGGGGGGAAGGGGTTCAGGGTATCCTTCGCCATCCTAGCTGGGGAGGAGGAGTCTGAGGAAAACAAACCAGGAGGGCATATAGAGACTGTTGGATGCCCATTACGGGGGGGGGGGGGGCCGGCTAGTGGGCCAGGTCTAATTCCCTCACCTCTCTAGACCTCAGGAGAGGGCTTTGAGGAAATTGTCCAGGACTTTAGGCCACTTCCACCATCCCTTGAGACAGTACCAGGTGGTAGGCAAGAAAGGGAAAATCTCCTGGAGGGACCTGATACTTTTGTCCCACAGTATCCGAGACTGGGGCGATGGACCCACTTTGCCATTGCACCCTGCCAATCTCCTGCACGCTAGGGTGCAAGAGAACTGTTATGGGCTCCAAAAGTGACATTAGCCCAGGGCCAAATAGAGTGTCACCACTTTCCAGGAACGAATGAGCCTCTAAACCCACGTAAGCACAGATACAGCAAAGGAAATCAAAGTGCACTGTGAGGTCCCCTCTATAGTATCAAGGCCTGGGATCCAGGGCTCCATTGGGTATTGGAAGACACGGGGTCAGGCTAGGCTGATCGGCACCGTGGGAAAGTGAGGGGGTCTCCTGAGGATACCACTCATGGGGTTGGTTCCTGTAAGGAGTTGATACCAAGGACCATGGGCAAAGCCGTTTACTCTCTCTCAAGCTTCCCTCCTTGGGGCTCAGGTGTTGCCAGAGCTGCACTGGGCTTGGCTTCGGTACCATTAGAGCTTTTGTGGGTGGTATCAGTGGTGACAAAGTGATACGGCGCCAGGGGGAGGCTCTTGGGCTCTGTCCCCTAATGGTACTGGGAGCATCTTCTTGGGCCTCCTTTTCGGGTGCGGGGGAGCTCAGTAGCGAAAACAGTGAGGGAGTTCGGTGCCTTTTTCAGGGCAACCAGGCACCTGAAAGGAAGGCCGGTTTGCCCCTCTTTCTGGGTGGTACGGGGGTGGGAAGCATTGGCAGGAGAAGCAGTGCCTTTGCCGCCTCAAAGGCCTCTGGGGTGGAGGGAACCGGTACTAACTCCTGCCGGTCCTGGGGAAATGTGGAGTGGTGCCGACGCATCAGTACCGAGGCTGGTACCAAGCATGTCTTTTGCTTTCTGGGAGAGCTGTGCTGGGATGGCTCCGGTGTCGAGCTGGCATGCAGTGCCGATGGTAGCCCCGAAGCCTCGAGGACAGCCTGCCACACTTGCTCTGAGGCCAACACACAGCATCTTTGCTCCCTGTCTTTTCTGGTGCTAGGTTTAAAGGACGGGCAGATAGAGCAATTGGTGACCAGGTGTCACATGGGAAGGCCTTGCCACAGGCAGCACAAGGGTTGAACCCCGGCATGGCAGGTGGCAGGGAGGAGTGGTGTTCCTGCTCCATAGCCAAGCACTGTGTGGGAGCACTTTTCGGTGGAATGACGTCCATGAAGAGGTTCTTCCAATCAAAGGAGTGGCTCAAACGAGGCAAACGACAAGCTGTTTGCATGATCACAAGGAGCGGACTATTCTAAAACCATCGCTGAGGGAGGAAAAACAGAACCGAGGAGGGGCAGGGCTGCAGCCATATATATAGCCACAGGGTGGCCAGGGGGCATTGGCCACCAGCCCTGCTCTGACAGGCTAGGGCTAAAAAGGTTTCTGACCAATCATGCGCTGAGGCATATATACCTATTACTGAATGTATCCAAGCAGTGCTCAGAGAAGAAGGTTATATTTCTTACTGGCCTTATTTTTCTCTTTTCTTTGAGAGCTAACTATTTCCTGCATACAAGTATTTCACACAGTTAAAGCCAGCCCTAGTTGTCTATATAGCGAGCCTTTGTTCCTGCCCCTACCACTACAGAACCACAGTATGGGAGTTGTTGAGCCCAGCGGCAATCTTGCTTTGGGTTTTAAAGAATATCCTAAAAGGGTGCTGTCTGTGCAACAATCTTCTGTGCCCCAGGGCAGGAGGCAGGGGCGTCGCTGGGGCAGGGAGGGACCAGGGACACGAGCCCAGCCCCCGCCCCAGCTGGAAGGCCATGCCACCCTGGCCAGGGATAGGGCCAGGGGAGGCCGCGCCGTCGCAGGCAGCTAGGCCGGGCCGAGCCGCGGCAGCGCGGCCTGGCCAGAAGCGGCCACTGGAGGCCAGGCCTGCATACGCAGCCCCGGATCCCCAGCCGGGGATGGGGCCACCGCAGCTGCAGCTGCAGCTGCAGCTGCCAGGCCCCCGATCCCCAGCGGGGCGGGCGGCCGGGCCCCAGATCCCTGGCCAGGGATGGGGCTGCTGCGGCCGCAGGCGGCCGACCAGGCCCCGGATCCCCAGCTGGGGATCCGGGGCCTGGCCACCGGTGGTTGCGGCAGCCCCATCCCTGGCTGGGGATCGGGGGCCTGGCCTCCAGCAGCCACTTCTGGCCCAGCCCCGCCATGGCCTAGCTGCCTGCAGCGGCACAGCCTCCCCCAGGCCCTATCCATGGCCGGGGCAGGGCCTGCCAGGCAGCCAGTCAGGCCCCGGATCCCTGGCCAGCTCGGGATCAGGCCCCGGATCCCTAGCCTGATTGAGCCGGAGATCCGGGTCACTGGCGTTGGGACTCGGGGCACGTGCCCCAGTGTGCCTAACGCCAGTGACACCACTGGGAGGATGAAAAGTGCTTTGGAACATTTTGGGGTATTGACTCTTGATACTTTACAATTGCCAACCCATGCACACACACTATATATCACCAGGTAAGTAACATGCATGGTAGCTTCACGACCTAGTGTCTAGATCAGCAGTTCCCAACCTTTTCCTTTACACGAACTACTACACTGAAACTGAAAGCTTTTGTGAACCACATTCTAACCACCAGCTTTGCAAAGACACTTGGTTCACATTGACTTCATGCAAAGGCACCACTATTTAAAGTCAGAGAATATTATATTACACAAGGAAGTTTCTGAAATAAATTACATTGTGAATAACGTAACATCAAATTTGATACATAAGGGGTATATGGGATTATATTATCTATCCCCCCACTCACAGACCACCTTCAGTAACCTTGTGGACCACCAGTGGTCCACAGACCACAGGTTGGGAGGCACTGGTCTAGACCAAACAAACAATGAACAGTGATGAGTCATGAAAGCCAACCTTTAAGATAAACTGGAGAACCCTGGAGTAGATTTGATGCTGCCCCTTGAAGCAATACTCTCTCTGTCACATTGAGGGAGAGTAGTGGTCAACAAAAAATAGATCACAGAGGTTTCTTGGAAAACATTTTTTGAGAAATTTTGGAAAGGTATAATATTATTACTGGAATTTGAAAATAAATATAAAATATAAATAAAAGTTAAATTATTTATTTGGGGGAGAAGAGGTAAATCCTCAAAAACTGAACTTTTTGGTTAAAAAAAATCATAAACTTGAAATTCAGGAAAATTAATACCCGCTATCAATCTGATTAACTTATAGAACCAACCCAGTAGGACACTATCTCGTCAGGCAAAGCTATGTAATATTACTGCGCTAATACATCCCCATAAAAATATTCTTAGATATTTTCTGTAATGAAATAATCTGTACCCTAGAGGCAAAAATTAAGAAAGTCAGGATTTACTTCCTACTCTGTCAAAGGTAACTGCTGGTTCAATCCATAGTTCTACTTTTAAATGTGGAAGAGTTCCCTTAAGCTGTTCCTCTCAACAAATCTCTGGATGAAGCACATAATATTATTTTGCATTTATGTCTCTTTGCAAGGGACCCCTTTTCAGATCTGCGGTGCCATAGAAGAAATGGTAAAGTTCAGTGATCCTCTCTTGTTAAAGTACAAGTTGATTTTATTGACCTTAGCACTGGATGATTCATATTTAAATCATGACTTCAACCTCAATGGCTCTCCATAACCTTCAAACCATCTGAGTAGCAGCAACCTCATCAGGTACAGGCTTTCTGTGAAACTACCCTATTTCTGGCCATTCCTTACTGAAGCAAAGTTCCAAAGGGGCAGCCATGTTTGTTTGTCTACTTCAGTAAAACAAACAAGGAGTCCTGTGGCACTTAAAAACTAACAAATTTGTTTATCACATGAGCTCTCATGGGAGAAAATCTCACTGTCAGATGCTTTGAAGATAGGGGAACATCAAAGCATCTGACAAAGTAGGATTTTCTCCCATGAAAGCTCATGTGATAAATAAATTTGTTTAGCCTTTAAGTGCTACAGGACTCCTTGTTTGTTATTCCCAGAAAGAAGGCTGGACTCACAAAGATAAGAAACCCTGAGAGATGCTAAGCACCCTCAAACAAATGGGAGTTGAGGGTACTTAGAACTTCACAGGACTGTTTCAAATCAAATTAATTCCCTTCCTCACTATAAGAAGGGCTGTTAATTGAAAGAAAAAGAAAAAAAAGAAAGAGGATTGCTTGAAAGTGATAGCAACTCCTCTGAAGGGCACAGCAACAGGACAAGTTACAAGTTTATACTGAATAATTTGAGATGATGACCAGACATTCCTTTATCTCTTTAAATGCCACAAAAAAATAAAAAAGACGACAGGATATTTAAACAGTATCAGTAAATGCACTAAAGGGAAACCAGGTACAACATTTTTGGTTGATTCAGCACAAACAAATGGCATTGATCAGTTTCTAAATTACTACCATCATGAATTTCAGCAACTTGGCACACAAGAGATATCAGACGCTGGGTAAGACATGCGGTCCTCGGTGAGGGTGCGCAACCCCCACTCTCCTCTTTCACAGTTTAGCATGAACAGGTTTCTGACTTTTACCTGCACAGCACCCCAGACACACACATTTTAAGCCTTGGCATAGATGATGGAAGAGACCACATGTCAAACCACTGCCAGCACTTAAAACAACAGCCTACAGCATGTTAATGATTTCCTTGACAGTCTGTATCCACTGTAGTTTGAAAGATCTGAGATCTCAGTACAAGGCTGTCACAGTTTGCATTTTTAAAGAAATACTTGGATATCTTTTTAAAAATCTATTAGAAAATTCTGACCCAGGGAAAAGCTTTAATTTCTGACAGCTAAATGGTGCCACTTGTATTTTTGATCTCTTGTCCCTAGAGAAGATCATGGTCCAGCAGGAGCCTCTCTTCATCCTGCTTTATTGTCTTGATAAAGACATGTTGCAGGAGCAAATTTGAACCAGGCTGCTGCTGCTAGTTTTCTCCTTTTCCACCCACCACTCAATGAGAAAAAAAGTTTGAGAAATTATGCTTACTTTGTCTCCCTACATTCTCCTTGTGGTTTTTGACTATCCTTCACTCCCTCCCCCAAACTGTTGTGTAGCATTGTCCATTTCCAATCAGAAGCAATGTGCCTCCCAAGCAGTGGCTATTGTAATCTATGTATGGTTTGTACTCCTTACGCAAACAAACAATCTGTTCTCTTTCGAGAACTGCTCACATCATTCAGTTACAGGTGTCTACGTGCCACAGTGCGTGGCAGCTCGGAAAGTCTTTAGCATTAGCCTGTCAGGTCAGGGCACATGGCCAACACCCCCTCTACACCGCAACCGCAGCTATATAGGTGACCATGATCCTGACCCTGACCCTCCCAGTTCCTTTTTCTGCCATCAGCATTGGTTCGGATCAGCATTATCTTGCAAAACACAAGGGCCTGTCTTTTCGCGTGAAACTTGAAATGCCAGGTTTCAAGCCATGCTTGGGATACTGCAAGGCTTTCCCAATGGACAACCCGCACGAGAAATGCCTCACTTGCTTGGGTGAGTCCCACCTTACAGCGGACTGCCCCATTTGCCGATCCTTCAAGCAGAGGACTCGGCTAGAAAGGGAGTGTCGTCTCTGCCTAATTTTGGGGACTGGAGCTGCTCCACTCAAAAGCGGCTGAGCCACCAGTGCTCTGCCGGATCCTCAATTGGCCTGGGCTCAAGATTCCCGCCAATCTCCGGTACTGGGCTCAAAATCTCGGCCCTCTATGGTACCTCCTCGGCACCAACCCCGCTGGTCTCCTGGTAGCCTCCTGGCCACCCCGAATAGGGCCCCAGCTCAGGCACCAGCTCGCTAAGGGCATTTAAACCTGGCTTCAGTGCAGAACAAGAAGAAACAGGCCACAGCAGCACCACCTCCTTCGGCAGCACCCACAAGTCCAGCACCACCGTCAAGCCCAGTACTGCTGGACTCAGCACCGTCATCGATAATGCTGCTTCCGGTGCCGTCACTTCCAGTACCATCAGACTTGGCACCGGCAACGCCCGCACCGATACCGGTACCATCGCGGGCCTCTTCACCCCTCTCTGACCCAGCACCATCAAACCCAGTACCAGGACCAAGTTCAAAGGTTCTGCCTCATCACTCCTCCGAGGAACTTTCGGTACCGGACTGCTGGTTGTTGGGGGGGGAGGTCATCCAGATCATCCTTGGAAGACGCCTTTCTTCCCCCTCAGGAGGAGCGCCTGAGAAAGCGGGGCCAGAAAAGTTCCGTGTCACTGGGCTCAAGGGGAAGACACCCATCAGGGAAGGAGCCTGCTCCCCTCATGACACCTATGCCACTGTCGAGGTCTCTGCACAGTGAGTGGACCCTCAACTGGCTGAACGCGACGACAGACGATACCTCTTTCCGCTATGCCCACTCACTGTCACCGGAGTCCTCAGATTTCTCCGATGACAAGCCAGACCCTGATTCTACCCAACGAAGCAGATCAAGGGCCCCATCACCTTCGTCGACCGATGAGCACCTAATCGATATGTCAGCCGACCGCGAGGGAGATCCTTGTGTCAAACAGGACCTCCCCCGCCACATGGTGGTGAACCTGAAGCTGAAGCTAGGAGTGATCCAAGTGGAAGATGATTCTCTCTTCGACGCATGCCATAGAGCCCCGTTGGCTAAGGTCGCAATTCCCTTGCGCACCGGGGTGTTCCACATCGTCCAGGAACGCTGGCAAACACCTTCCTTGATCCCACCACTGTCCAAAGTGGTGGATAAGAAATATTCTGTCTCCCTGGAAGGATTCCCCTTCCTGTTTCATCACCCAGGCCCAGGATCCCTGGTGGTCCATTATCCCAAAGGATCACCTTAGGGACTTCAACACGATGCTCAAAGAAGGGGAAATGGCATCCAGAGATGCTCTGACGGCCATCTGGGATGTCCTGGACACAGCCACCCGTACAATGGCATCGGCTGTAGTAATGTGTTTCTCTGCCTGGCTACAGGGCTCAGGCCTACCCCCGCAGCTGCAGCTTACTATTCAGGACCTCCCGTTCGAAGGCCCTGAACTCTTCACTGAGTCCACAGGTGTGAAGCTCCAATGGCATGAAAGTCTCAAGAGCCAAGCTCCAGTCGCTGGGGATTTACACCCCACAACCTAACAGACGCTCTCTAAAACCCCATCAACTCCTCCAACAACAACTTCAGCAGTTAAAACAACAGATTCAACTGCAGAGTACATTTCCGACATCCCTCGCCTTTCCCTAGCACCACCTTGGGGACATGGACAAGGACAAGGTCCGTCCGGGAAAGAGTGAGAAGTCTCACCTTCCCCAGTCAGGTGACAGGTCTCCAAACACTCGTCAGGGAAGAAACAGCGTTTTTCATGGTTACTATAAGGCCAGTGAACCCACAACCCAACTGGTCCAAAACTGCTTACACTGCTTCACACACCACTGGGCCAACATCACATCCGACCAGTGGGTCCTCAAGACGGTCACGGAGGGGTATCATATTCAGTTTCTTTCAATTCCTCAGGACAGAAAACTGTCCCCTCATCCAACCCTCGGAAACCAGGAACTGTTCTACCTTCTCAAGATCAAATGCCAGAAGCTCCTCTCCCTCAGAGCCATAGAAAGGGTTCCCAAGCAGGACTGGAGAAAAGGGTCTTACTCCCAATACTTCCTGGTCCCGAAATCCAGCGGGGACCTTTGACCCATTCTAGATCTCAGAGCCTTAAACAAGCACATAAGGAAAATAAAGTTCCGCATGGTTTCCCTATCACAGATCCTCCCGTCTCTGTCTCCTGGGGATTGGTTCGCGGCCCTCAATCTGAAAGACACCTACTTTTACATAGCCATAAGGCCCCGCCAGAGGTGGTTCCTAAGGTCCATGGTGGCAAATGACCACTGTCTTAAAGTGCCACACAACTGCTTGTTGTTCACTTCCAGTTCACCTCTCTCCCTTTTGGGCTCTCTCTGCCCCCAGGGTTTTCACAAAGTGCATGGTGCCAGTCACGGCATACCTGCACAGATGGGTCATAAGAATTTATCCCTATCTAGATGATTAGTTAATAGTCAGGAAATTGAGCTCCCAAGTAGAGCTCCATGACAGAGTGGGAGTGAGGCTTTGAGACTATCTGGGCCTCCACATAAACCAAGAAAAGTCAAAGCTCCAACCATCCCAAAATATAGAAGTCATAGGGGCGTGTCTAGATGCCTGCAAGGGGTTGGCATTTGTGGGGGCAAACTGGTCCGGGTCCTCAACCTGGAAAGAGAAACCACGAATCCTCCCCAAAGATGAAGGCCCATTCCCAGCTGAGACTCGAATAAACATAGAACTGTGGTTCAGTGTTTATTATTCAGCTGAATAATAAAAGGAACTGCATCAGAGGGAAGCAAAGAGAAGCTAGCGTCTCTGAGCAAGTACCCCCAGTATAGGGGTTACAGGTCATACATACCTTCTAACATGCAAAATACAATATACATAATGCAACAAGCTCATGCATAATACAAAAAGTTACATCATGCCTAAAATCCATACATGGTATTACTACTCTTAATATGCAGGTTACACAATTAGATTATACTTAATAGGCAGCATATACTTAGCCCGCCTCTGTTGTTATTTACAGCTTATTTGGGTAACAGTTACTGTCCTTGGCCAATGACAGTGGCCAGGATCCTGTGACTCTTCGGCTACCTGGCCCCTGTCAACCTGTTTACCAGACTAGGTTGATGGCTTCCCATCAGGGTCCAGACAGAAGGGATTGTCTTATCTAAATTTGTGGATTACCTTTTTTATCTATAGAAACAGTCTACCTTTTTATCTATCTAAGTCACTAGCTCCCCTGACTTAATATACATTCTGTAATTAATGTTGTCTTAGCAAACAGAGACTCTCACACAGAACTTCCAAACCAAACTTACTCCATCTTGTAATTTCCTTTACACATTCCTACCCCACTCCAGATTTCGGTCCATTTGTACCATCATTATGAAGTTGCAAACATCCCCTGCGACCATGGCCTGCGGGTGCCTGCAGCTCCTCGGCACATGGCAGCCTCCACCTCAGTGATCCATACTGAGGACGCCTGAGGATGAGGCCTTGCCAAATTTGGCTTTCCAGGATGTTCCACATATGGAGGGACTCCCTGAACAAGGTACTGTCTGTCCCCTGGAATGCTCTGGGGACACTTCAGATTTGGAGGGATCCCCATTTTGCAATTGGGGGCATTCCCGTCAAAGATCTCAGGCCCTCAGTGACCTTGATAATGGATGCCTCAAACACATCTCTGAGGGCCTCTCCACTCAGAGGCTCTGGTCCCACACAGACAGTCCTCTCCACATAAACGTGAAGGAACTAAGGGTCATCAGGCTAGACTGCTTGACCTTCCTAGATAAGATAAGGGGCAGGTCAGTCCAGACACTCATGGACAATACCACACCCATGTTCTACATGAATTGGCAAGGGAAGGGCCATACGACACAACTTCACCCCCGTAGCCTCTCACCTACTGGGTTGGACAACAGGCTAGCAGACTCGCTAAGCAGAAAACCGCTGGCGAACCATGAGTGGTCCCTTCACAACAAGGTGTTCTCCCTCCTGGTAGAAAAATGGGGTCTCCCCCAGACAGACTTGATGCGACACGGCAGAATCGTAAGTGCCCCCAGTTCTGCTCCCTCAGGGGCCAGGAGGAGGGGGTCCCTCACCAAAACCTTCCTCATCTACTAGTCGGGGCGCCTGATGTACACCTTCCTTCCAGTTCCCCTGACGTGGAGGGTTCTTTTGAATATCAACAGGCACGGAGCAAACATAATACTAATAGCTCCAGACTGGCCTAGACAGCACTGGTTCCCACTCCTGCAGGATATGTCCATAGAGATCCCACTCCACCTCCGATGGTGGGCAGACCTCCTGACACAGGACTTGGGGCACCTTCGGCACCTAGACCCGGGCTGCCTACACCTGACGGCCTGGATGCTCTCTGGCTCAGTGAGCAGGAGAGGCTCTGCTCAGACAGGGTTAAGAAGGTCCTGGTTATAATAGAAGACAATCCCACCAGGTCCACATACACAGCCAAATGGAAGCGATTCTCCATTTGGACTCAGGACAAAGGTGCAGACCCTACATCAGCCCCGATTCACTTGATCCTCGACTATCTACTAGACCTCAGGGAAGGAGGTCTGTCTCTTTCCTCACTAAGAGTCCATTTAGTGGCAATTTTAGCTCTCCACGAGAGCATGGATGCGCAATCAGTTTTCTCCCATCCCACCTCTGCCAGATTCCTAAAAGAGGTGGAGAGACTTTTTCCCCAACCCCGTAAGCCCTCCCCACCTTGGGACCTGAATATCGTCCTCTGGGCAATGACAGAACTGCTCTATGAACCCTTGGACTCAGCGATCCTCCTGGTCCTATCCTGAAAGGTGGCCTTCTTAGTAACAATCACCTCTGCCAGAAGGGTTTTGGAGTTGAAAGCTCTCTCCTCAGAACCCCCATATACGAGGTTCTATCTGGATAAAGTGGTTTTACATCTCCACCCATCCTTCCTCCCTAAGGTGGCCACCCCCATCCACTTGAACCAGGAAATTTGCTTCCCAGTTTTTTACCCAGACCCCCAGGTTACGCATAACCAGAGGAGGTGGCATACATTGGACGTGAGGAGAGTACTTCTAACTTCCATTGAGTGTACCTGGCCGTTCTGCAAGACCCCCCCAACTGTTTGTGGTGGTTACCGAACATAAGAGAGGGTTACCAGTATCCTCTCAGTGTATCTCCAAATGGATTGTAAACTTCATTAAAGACTGCTATGGAAGGTCAAAAACACCCCTTCCTGGAACTGTTAGAGCCCACTCTACCAGGGCCCAGGTGTCCTCTATGGCCTTCTTGGCCAAGGTCCCAATCTAAGAGATCTGCAGGGCCACTAAATGGTTCTCGATTCATACCTTCACAATGCACTATGCCATAGCCCAACAGGCTAGAGATGATGCCACGCCGGGCAGAGCTGTACTCAATGTGGGTAGACCGTAACTCCTCCCACCGTCCATGGGTACAGCTAGCAGTCACCTGTAACTGAATGATGTGAGCAGCGCTCAAAGGAGAACAGTGGGTTACTTACCAGTAACCGTCCTTCTGCAAGATGGGCTGCTCACATAAATTCAGGCCCCTCCCACCGTCACCGCTAAAGGAGTTGGCGAAGGTATAGGGGACTGGGAGGGTCAAGGTCACGGTCAACTATATAGCCACGGTCGCGGCACAGACAGGGCATTGGCCATGTGCCCTGACCTGACAGGCTAAGGCTAAAGACTCTTCAAGCTACCGTTTGCTGTGACACGTAGACACCTGTAACTGAATGTATGTGAGCAGCCCATCTCAAAGAAGGACAGTTACTGGTAAGTAACCCACTGCTTAGGCCTTTTTGTTTTTTGGTTTTTTTTAATTGTAAAATGGGCTACTGTGGAAAATGAAAAATGAGAGGTGAATTAACTACTGTTTTTTAGCTGTTTTTACTTGTTTAGGTGCTTTTCAAGTTTACATTTGCAAATTTAGTTGAACTTTTTTAGTCTCATGAACATTAATAAAAGGGTCATGAAAAAAATTTCATTTAATGAAAAATCCAGTTTTCGGTAAGAAAACATCCTGGTAATTTTTTCTATTATAAGATAATTTTAAAAACACATTACATTGTGCAGTTTTAACACTGCATTCATTAATCATTACCCATGTTCTACAACATAATATGGTAATGACGGTTATATTAATACTGCATTTTCTCCATGTCCTCCTTATCATACTTACCTGTCCTCCTTTCCTAGAGACACCAGATGTCAGGCAAAAGGACGACATGTCCTCCTTTTTACCTTCACATGCTCCATCTGGTAGGCATTTTAAAATACATGATTTTGTCTAGCTTTTTACTTACAGGGGTTAAAGTACGCTGGAATGCCACAGAATACCTTATTTTTAGGGGGAAGTGTTCCAGGGCCCCCTAAAAACAGAAGAATATTACATGGATACTACTTTTTCTCCATGTGTCCTCCAATGTCCTTTCCAGGCTTTGGTACCTGGTAGCCCTACTTCTGTAGGACTTTACAGAGATAAATACTCACAATGCAACCCTTTTTCACTAGATATTAATCCCATTTGCACTGATGAGAAAACAAAACATTTGGTCACTATTTTTAAAGGACAGTCATGGAAGGTACATCAGCCAGAGCTTCCTGGCTTTTGTATGCTCAGTTCAGACCCTTAACACTATTTAAATTAAGATTTGTGTCCTTCAAATTCTTTTAACATGGTACCAACTGTTGTTTTAAAAAGCATGCAATTCTGAATATTCAAAGTGACTGTTTTGAAGTGTGCCTTAATAGCAGTAATTCAATCCATTGTCTCTTACTAGAAACTACAATGAAGGTCGATGAGCAGCCATACACAGACAAAAAACATACATCATTGCTATTATTTTCCCACAGAGCCCTGAATGTGAGATCTTATCACTTAAGTAGAACCATTAACATCTTGAAATCTGAAAAATAATGATGTTTGGAAAGTTGTCTGTACCACTGGGTATATAATGAGACTCTCATTTAATCTATAGAAATAATGCTGCCCAGCAACTCCATGCAAGTTTGCATCTCATTCTATTATTCTTAAAAAAAAAAGAAAAAAAAGAGCCCTGTGACACTTTATTTTTTAAAGACTAACAAATTTATTTACCACATTATTGTTAACTGTCACCTGTTACAAAACAGAGGTACTAAAATAACTAAGTAATTCAGACTGGGATCATCAGAAAAGTCTGCTTCAGAGTCAGACATTCCATTGGAAGTCAACTGAAATTGAGCAGCTAATTTCTTTAAGCCCTAGCAAGTCCCAATATCAGTTGTTGACACAAATGAACTTTTTAAGAATTTTGTATGTGTGGAGCAACTTATTCTTTTGAAAAAACTGTTCCTCTGGATTATTAAGGACCTAATTCTAGCAAGTTCTAAGCCAACTTTGCTCTCTATAAAAGTCAACTGGAACAAGCAGGTGACACGCACAATGTAGGATGGACCACAAACATGTCTGTATAGATACATTAAATGCAACTGTAAATGGTTAAAAATAATTTTTATAAAACTGGTCTTTTAATTGAAAAGAAAAGTCAGTTTCTAGTCTGAATCCAGTTCAGGCTGACAACTGGTCAAAACATGGCATTTCCAACTTTTGCTTTAATTCAAAAAATCAGGACAAATCGTCCAAAATTGGTAATTGTTAGTGAAGCAAGATATTTCAAAATATTTTGTTTTGACTTGTAAGCTAAAATATTTGATAACAGCCTGTCAAAAAGTTGAAGAAATGGGTACATTCTCATGAAGCTTTTTTTTACTCAAATCAGCATTACTTGATGGAAAATGGTACCAGCAAGAAGTTTTCAATCAGCCCTAGATGTTACCACAACTAGCTATTTGTGCTATGGAAAAAGAGCCTTGACAGTTTCAGTCCTGTCCTTATAGAGTTACCAGATAGCAAAGCCTGGAAAGGTGGACAGGGAAACACAAAAAGGAGAACAATGGAGAAAATACAGTATTAATGTAATTAATCTTCTTCTGTTTTTAGGGAGCCCTGGAATGCTTCCCCCTAAAAATGGTGGGTTACTTACCAGTAACTGTCCTCCTTTGAGATCGGCTGCTCACATACATTCAGCTACAGGTGTTTACGTGACACAGCAAACGGTAGCTTGGAGAGTCTTTAGCCTTAGCCTGTCAGGTCAGGGCACACGGCCAACACCGCCTCTGCGCCGTGACCATGGCTATATAGGTGACCGTGACCCTGACCCTCCCAGTCCCCTATACCTTCGCCAACTCCTTTAGCGGGGACGGTGGGAGGGGCCTGAATATATGTGAGCAGCCCATCTTGCAGAAGGATGGTTACTGGTAAGTAACCCACCATTCTTCTTCGAGCACTGCTCACATCACTCAGTTACAGGTTACTGCTAGCCATACCCAAGGACAGTGGGAGAAGTTACGATTTACCCACACTGAGTACGGCTCTACCCAGCGTGGCATCCTCTCTAGCTTGTTGGATGATAGCGTGGCATGTTGTGAAAGTATGTACCGATGACCACGTAGCTGCCCTGCAGACCTCTCAGATCAGGATCTTGGCAAGGAAGGCCATTGACAACGCTTGGGCCCTAGCAGAAGGGGCTCTAACTGTCCCAGGAAATGGTGTATTCAGCCTTCCATAGCAGTCTTTGATACAGTTTACTATCCATTTGGAAATACACTGTGAGGACACTGGAAGACATCTTTTGCGTTCAGCAACCACCACAAAGAGTTGGGAGGTCTTGCAGAACGGACGTGCGCTCAATGTATGTTAGAAGTGCTCTCTTCACATCCACGGTATGCCACCTCCTCTGGTTCTCCGTAACCTGAGGGTCTGGATAAAATACTGGTAAGCAAATCTCCTGGTTGAGGTGGAAGGGAGTAGCCACCTTAGGGAGGAAGAAGGGGTGGTGTTGCAGGACCACTTCATTGGGAAAGAACTTCATATACAGGGGTTCTGAGGAAAGGGCCTTCAACTCTGAAACCCTTCTAGCACAGGTGATTGCTACTAAGAAGGCCACCTTCCAAGAGAGGACCAGTAGGGCGAACGAGTCTGAGGGTCCATGGGGTACTCCGTTAGCGCCCAGAGCACCAACTTAAGGTCCCAAAGAGGGATGGGTTCACGGGGTTGTGGAAAAAGCCTTTTGAGCCCTTTCAGGAACCTAGTGGAAGTAGGATGGGAGAAAACAGGGACTCCATCTACCTTTTCATGGAGGGCTGAGA
Source organism: Podocnemis expansa (assembly GCA_007922195.1). Lineage (NCBI taxonomy): Eukaryota > Metazoa > Chordata > Testudines > Podocnemididae > Podocnemis > Podocnemis expansa. The sequence goes on from ML682019.1 coordinate 3,253,949, forward strand.
TTGCTGCTATGTGGACTCTCAGCAAGGAAAGAGAGAGGCCTTTGTCTTTAAGGTCTAGCAGATAGTCAAGGATTGGGTGTAGAGGGCCAGTGCAGGGTCTACTCCTTTACCCCAAGCCCAGATAGAAAACTGTTTCCATTTGGCTGTATAGGTGGACCTGGTGAACAGTCTTCTACTACCAACTAGGACCTTCCTAACCCTGTCCAAGTGGACACTTTCCTGCTCGTTGAGCCAAAGGGTCTCCAGGCTGTCAGGTGCAGGCGACCTGCGTTCGGGTGCCACAGGCACCCCGAGTCCTGTGTCAAGAGGTCCACCCACAGGGGGAGTCAGAGTGGGGTCTTTATGGACAGTTCCTATAGGAGCGAGAACCAGTGTTGTCTGGGCCAGTCTGGAGCTATTAATATTATGTTTGCTTCATCCATCCTGATCTTCAGGAGAACTCTGCATATTAAGGGAGCCATGGGAATGCATACATCAGAGGGCCTGACCAGCCGATGAGGAATGCATTGTTGAGACCCCTCCTCCCTGAACCCTGAGGGAGCAAAATTGCTGAAACTTGCCGTGTCGCAAACAAATCTATCTGGGGTGTACCCCATTTGTGTATCAGGCGAGAGAACACCATGCTGTGGAGCGACCACTCGTGATTCGCTAGGGGCTTTCTGCTGAGCAAGTCCGCCAGTCTGTTGTTCACTCCCTGCACGTGCGCAGTCACTGGGATGAAATTGTATTTCAGGGCTAACTCCCAAAGTTTGCATGCTTCCTTGCAGAGAGTTGGGGAGCAGACCCCTCCCTGCTGGTTCATGTAGAATATGGATGCAGTATTGTCCAATCTGCCCTGTATGCTGTCCAGGAAGGTCATGCAAGCCAATCTGATGGCCAGCAGTTCCTTCACATTTATTTGAAGGAAACTGTCTTTGTGGGACCAAAGCCCCCTCCAAGATGTGGGCCCCCCACCTCAAGTCCAAGGCATCAGTTATCAGTGTTACAGTGGGCATTAGTATTTCGAAGGGAATTCCCACAATGGCAAACTGGGGGTCCCTCCAAGTCTATAATGTCCCTAGGATATCGGGGAACTGACAGTACCTTGAATAGGGAGTCCCTCCGTGGGTGGAACACCATGTAGAACCAGACCTGAAAGGGCCTCATCTCAGGCATGCCGTCCAAATCACTGAGGTGGACGCTGCCATGTGCTCGAGCAGCTGTAGGCAGCGATGGGCTGTGGTCACTTGAGACTCCTGCAGCTCTGTAATGATGGTGCAGATGGACCAAAATCTTGAAGAAGGCAGAGAGGCTGTCCCTTTGCGAGTGTCTAGAAGAGCTCCTATGAACTCAATGCTTTGGGACAGGCAGAGTTTTGAATTCTCTCGAATTATGCAGAGGCGGCCCAGGTACCCACACAGTTGGGTTACCGTTCTGACATGGAGCTTTACCTGAGCTCTAGATTTCCCGTGTATTAACCAAGCATCTAGGTAGGGGTAAATCCTTATGCCCTGCTGGTGCAAGAATGCCACTACCGGCACTATGCACTTTGTGAATGCCCTGGGGGCCAGAGGGAGCCCAAAGCAGAACAATGTAAATTGGAAGTGATTTCCCACCCCACGATGAACCTTAGGTACTTTCTGTGGTAGGGACGTATTGCTATGTGAAAGTAAGCGTCTTTGAGTCTGAGGGCTGTGAACCAATCCTCGGGAGACAGAGATGCAATGATTTGTGACAGGGAAACCATGCGGAACTTGATTTTCCTTATGTGTTTGTTTAAGGTTCTGAGATCTAAAATGGGTCTGAGGTCCCCCGTTGGGTTTGGAGACCAGAAAGTGTCGGGAATAGAACCCTTTTCCCCACTCCCACTTTGGGACCCTTTCTACGGCCCTGAGGAAGAGGAGCTTCTCGCATTTCATCTCAAGCAGGCGATCCAGTTCCCAGGTCCCAAGGCTTGGGCGAGGGGGTGGTTTTCTGGCCTGAAGAGTTGAGCTAAACTGTATGCGCTACCCTTCTGCTACCGTCACAAGGACCCACTGGTTGGTTGTGATGTTGGCCCAGTGGTGCATGAAGCGGTGCAGGCGGTTGGTGAAGGTTGGGGTCAAGGCTGTGGGTCCACCACCCCCAGGGCAACTGTCAAAAGCACTGCTTCCTTCCCAACGAACGGTTGTTACCCCGCCTACGCCTGCTAGGCAATGTTCCCTCTAATTACTTGTAGCCTGTGTGCACAAACAATTTCTTTGTGTGCACAAAAACATTTCTTTGAGAGCACCAATATTAGCACTATTGAATTTTTTTGTGCACACTTTATTTTTTTGTGTGCGCAGGTAAAATGACCTGTGCGCACGTGCACAGGCGCGCAGCTTAGAGGCAACAGTGCTGCTAGGCTGTGAGGTGTGGGACTTCCCATCATTGCTCGAGCAGGTCTTGTCCCTATCCAAGTCCCCGAGATGTCATTGGGGGTATTGGTAGGACCGAGGAAGAGAACTCAGTATCTGGATTTGCTGTTTTAAGCGCTGCAACTGCTGTTGCAAGAGCTGATGGGGTTTAAGGGAGCACCGGGTAGATTGCGGGGCTGTACATTCCCAGTGATCTGAGGGAAGCTCTTGAGTCCTTCATGCTATGTAGCTTGGTGTCTGTGGACTCCGCAAAGAGGTCAGGGCCCTCAAATGGCAAGTCTTGAATGATAAGCTGCATCTGCAGAGACAGGCTAGAGCCCTGAAGCCAGGCAGAGCGACGCATCACCAGGGTGGAGGCCATAGCATGTGAGGCTGTGTCCAACACGTTACAAGTTGCCGTGAGTGTCTTTAGAGACTAATGCCCCTTCTTCAATCATCGTCTCATAATCTCTGAGGCAATCTTTGGGAATAAGGTTGCAGAACGCTTCCATGGCTCACCAGAGGTTGAAGGCATATCTTGTCATAAGGGCCAGATGGTTGGAGATACGCAACTGTAGAGCTTCCTGTCCAGCAAGTCGAGCTTTCTAGCTTCCTTATTCTTAGGAGTGGAGCTCAGCTGGCCTTGTCTCTCTTACTGATTTACTGCTTCGACCACCAACGATCCCAGCGTAGGGTGCTGGAAGAGGAATGCAAACTTGCCCTGGGGGACATGATATTTGCAATCCGCCGCTTTTGACACTGGTGAAAATCAAAGATGGGGTCTGACATCGCGCCCTGACAATTCTGTATACCCCTTCATGGAGAGGAACAGATACCTTGGCTGGTGGGACATTTTCCCCCACATCAGAGTGGGTCAGTTTCCTCCTGGACCACCCCAAGTTCTATACTCAGATTTGCTGCCATGCAATGGAGTAAATCATGCTGGGTGTGGGAATCGTCCTTATAGGCAACTAGCCTTCAGAACGTGTACTCATCCACAGAGGAGGACGAAGGGCCCCAGGATCTACTGTGCCGGGTAGAGTCAGGATCAGGCTCATCATCAGAAATGTTTGAGGAGTCCAGAGCCTGAGGTGGAGACAGTGCTGAATGGTGCCATGAAGTTGAGCTGTCATCGGCTGTCATGTCTACGTGAGACCACTTGTTAAAAGAATTTCTGGTTGCTGCCTGGTGCGGGGAGGAACAGCCCCTGCCTGAGATCTTAGCAGTACTGAAGGAACTGGGCCACAGTGTCCGTACTGGGGCTGACAGGGTCTTCTTCCTCCATAGCAAAGGCATCAGGGAGTGCTTCCGATGATGCTTAGCCGCCTGTTCTCCAGCTCCCAAAGCAGTTTTGGGGGAATCAGAGGAATGGGCAGAGGCCAGAGACGATGAGGAGGATGAGCTGGACCTCCGTCTTCTGGAGCCCTGACAGCACAGTACCGAGGATTCACGGGAAGACTGCCGAGAGGAGAGCGCCTCGGAGCGGTCATTGGCCCCATTCTGTAGTGCCGGTGGAGGGTTCGACGGTACTCGGCTTGAGGGCGGTGCCGATCCTTGCACTGGCTACTCTCTGGGTACCGGAGCCAGTGTAGTCTTCGACCTGGCCTTCTTAGCTGGTACCGGGGCCGGGTCTTGGAGCAGAGCCCATATCTTTGCTGGGGCTCGCGGTTTTGATGGTACCAAAGACAGCCCCGATGCCGGTTTTACTGGAGAGGGAACTCAGAGACTGAGGTGAACAGTGCCATGGTTAGGGTTACTAGATGTCCAGCAAAAGGAGGACATGTCCTCCTTTTTGCCTTGCTGTCCTCTGTCCTCCAGGCGTTTAAAAAAAACCTGGTTTTGTCCGGCTTTTTGCTGGACACTGGGGCAGCACTCTCAAAATAGACACAGGCAGGTGTCTGCTGAGCCAAACGTGTTCCCCTGCCAGCTCAGGGGGCTGCAGTGACCGGAAGCAAGCCCGACAATCCCTGTCGTCCCCTTCCCTCCCCTCTTCTCTTCTCCCTTCCCTTCACAGCACCTGGCCTGGGGAAGTTCCACCCCTACCAAGATGTGTATGCAGAGCCTGTCCCTTCTTGCTGGGGCTGGGGCCATTTAGCCTCCGACCCCAGGCAGGCTTCCTGGCTGTGAGCTCCTGCTGTTGGTCCCTTCCTGGCCCTGGCCCTGCCCCTAGCCCTGAGCTGCCTGTGTGATGAGGTTGTTTGGCTAGCTGCCCTGGCTTCCTTGCTGTCTGTGTGGTAAGTACTGTACACCTGTGACCTGTCTGACTCTTGAGAGCTAATGAGGTACCCAGGCTGCATCCACATACATCCTGAGATTGCAGTGCAAACATGTCCTGGGCTATGGCAAAAGAACCAAGGAGTCCAGTGGCACTTCAAGACTAACAAATTTATTTATCACATGAGCTTTTGTGGGAGAAAATCCCACTTCATCAGACACTTTGAAGATAGGGGAACTTACAGAATGGGAGGAAAATAAAAGCAGGGGAGCATAAGACATGGCCAGGGTCACTCATGGGTTTGAGCCCTGTATTGGTGGCTTTGATTTTTGGTCTGTTGTTCCTTACAAAAGGGCTAAATGGGGGGGGGGGGGGAATAGAGCAAACGCTAATAAAATGAAGGAAAATAAATTATACCATAAATAAAATTACTAACAGGGACCAGTTAAGTGAAACAAACAAAGGGCCATATTTGAACTGGCTAGAAACAATTTAGGACAATTTTTTTTAAATTGTAAAATGGGCTGCTGTGGAAAATGAAAAATAGAGGCAAGTTAACTGTTATTTTTGTTTTGTTTTCTTACTTTTTTAAGGTGTTTTTCAAGTTTATATTTGCAAATTTAGGGGTTTTTTTAACTTTTTTTAGTCTCATGAACATTATTGAAAGGGTCATGAAAAACTTTCATTTACTGAAAAAATCCAGTTTTCAGTAAAAGAAAACATTTTGGTAATTTTTAAAAAAAAAATTTAAAAAAACATGACTTTGCACAGTTTTAATGCTACATTCATTAATCATTACTCATTTTCCATGACATAATATGGTAATGACAGTACAATAATACTACATTTTCTCAATGTGTGCTCTGATGTCCTCCTTTTTGTACTTCCCTGTCCTCCTTTCCATGCTTTGGTATCTGGTAACCCTAGCCATGGTTAGGAGAGGAACCAACTGGGGCTTTGAACTATGCGCCGTGGGTCAGTGCCAAGACTCCAGTGCAGGAGTTGCTAGGGGTGCCTGCAGAGAACTAGTGGCTCGGTGGCATCAGAGGCCAATGCGTGGTCCTCACCAAGCATGCACAAGCACCGCTCTCTGTCCTTGCGAGTCCTGCGTTTAAAGGGCTGGCAAATGGATCAGTTCACCATAAGGTGAGACTCACCCAGGCACATGAGGCATTTCTCGTGAGGATCATCAAGTAGGAAAGCTTCGGAACACACTGGACACTGTTTAAAGCCCAGCATTTTAATTTCGTGCGAAGGAAAGACATGCACTTGCTTCCACAAGTTTTGGCTAATCGGAAACCATCGCTGAAGGCAGAAAAAGGAACTGGGAGAGTCAAGGTCACGGTCACCTATATAGCCGCAGTCATGGTGCAGAGGGGGTGTTGGCCGTGTGCCCTGACCTGACAGGCTAAGGCTAAAGACTCTCCGAGCTACTGTATGCTGTAGCACATAGACACCTGTAACTAAATGTATGTGAGCAGCCTATCTCAAAGGAGGACAGTTACTAGTAAGTAACCTACCAGTCCTTAGCCAATAAGGGTTCATCCATGCCACCACAAATTGCTACCTTGGAAGAGGCCCCAGAAAGGTAAAGGACTAAAAGGGCAATGAAGACAGTTCTCCTTTTATGCCTAATGAGGGTTCCTTGTAGGTTATGTTTTAAGGCACTGAAAGGCAGCAAGAGGAAGAGCTTGCATTGCCTTACCCTTTGCTATACAAGTTCTAATCAAATCAAATCAAATCAAATCATACTGTGGACAAATAGAGGACCTCATCTCAGAACTGTAAAAACATTTATCAAGACAATCAGGAAAGGGAAGTCCATGGCCATACATTTTAACAGGCAATCAGAACTAATTCAGATGACAGTGGATTGATAAAACAAACCTGTGGATACAGAACTGCACTGCTCCTCCACAGTTGAAAAGATATTAAGCATTATTAGCTAAGAAGCCAATACTAAAAGAGCTTAAGTTTTCAGATTATCTTTGTTTTCTCAGTGGCACCTGCAGGGGCAAAAGGGAAGACCAGTTTCTTCCCTGTAATCTGACAACCTGCTAAGTCTTCAAATCTGAGCAGTCAGTAACAAAAGGCCATCACCCTTCAACTTCATCTCAAGGGGAAATAGCTTTAACAGAGTTCTTACTCTTGCACAGGGCTGACTTAAGGGGCTTTGGCACCCCAAGACGGCTTTTGATTTTGCAGCCTGCCTTCTCCCAGCTTGGGGGGGGGGGGGGGGGCAGCAGGGGCAAAATTCGGCCTCCGCTCCAGTCCAGCTTGCCCTGTCTCCAGGGTGGGGAACAGACAGCCCAGGGGCAGGAAAGACCAGCCCAGAGGCCGTGCTCCACTCTCTCACCCCTCTTCTGGGCCAGCTGTTCCTCCTGGGGGTGGGGCAGGCCAGCCCAGAGGCAGGGCAAGAGAACAGAGCCTGAGCCATGGGTCAGCCTGCTCCACCCCTGCCGCGGTGCCATGGCCGCCCCTAGGCAAATGATGCCCTGAGCCATTAAGACAAGTGCAAAACTCAGCAGGTTGTTTGGATCCATGTATGCTTTTAACCAAAACAGAGGCACATGTAAGGCATTACTATACTTGGGTTGGATCATCAGGTGAATTCTAGTGGTCAGAAGTGAGTGGCAACAAGGAAAGGCTGAGTGCACTGGACAAGTGTGAAAAGAAGTGTAGGAAGAGAATCACAAAGGACAAGAAAAGATGCAAGGGAGAAGGGGACTATTACCTATCCAAATCATAACAAAAGGTTATACACCTGCCACCCAGATATAAACTGGCATCAGTGGATATCAAATGGTAATAAAAATGTTAGGGGTCCAGGAGTACTGGTGCTGTGCAGTAATTTATATTTGTGGCAAGAATCTTTACATATTTCCAGAAAGATCCCTGGGGCGAGTTATTGCTTTTAGCAGTTAAAATTAAATTACCCATGATTTCCAAGTAGAAATTAACTAGGTTATTTAGCCATCCAATACACAATGGTACCATATCTTCAAATAGTGCGTGTGCACAAACCCAATCATTCCTCATAACATTATACACTTTAGCCAGCACTGGATAATTTTTAATTTTGGATCATACCATGACAATTGTCACTGCCAATGTATCAGGCTGTGCCATACAGGACATATTGACTGTCTTCAGTATCCCTTTCTTATCCTCACCTGTCACTTCCAGAGGCAAACAATCTGATCCTGTGCGAAACCACCATCATCTTTATCTCATCAGTTCTAGGATTATGTTCTATTCCATTCTCTTAATACAATCCTCTGCGCTACACTATTAACCAAGCCTGTTTTCCCCAAACAGCCAGACATTTAACCCTTATTTATATTTTTCTCTATAATCAGCTCTTCACACACAATCCAAATGGCTGCAGCCTCCTTCGGCACTTGCAAATCAGTATTTTACTATACTCCTGGACCAGGCTTCCCTCCTTGTTGCCAGTTGTTCTATTTAATCTGCACATAGCATACACAATACACAGGACCCATACAGGCACAGAACATCACAATGCAGTTAAATTATGCTCAGGCCTAGCTGCAACTCACATAGATACTGTCTATAAGGACCTTGCTTTACCAGTCAAAATGATATTAGGTCAAATAGTACAGCTTCAGCAACTTTATTGGAACTATCCACTATAACAACCATACCCCACTCTGTGCAGTCCAAACAACCCTCTTTATTATCTACACAACACACAAGGCTTTGCTATTACACACAATGGCCTCTTGAAGGGCTCTGAGGCTTCTGGTAAACAGAAGACAGTCAGGGCCACTAGAAGGCTCAGACTATTTACAGGGATACAACCAAACTGCTATCCATTGCATTAGTGAAGGACTAACTCCTTTAGCTATTTGTCTATACAGCTGTGTCCATTTCCTAGCCTGGTGAGTCAGACTGCGGTGAACAGCTAACATGGATAGAGAGTGCACACCCATTCTCATAGCTGAATCTGTAAGGCACTTAGTGACAGCACCTGGATGATGGTCCTGTAAGTTAGATGAGTGGAGCAAATGGTCCAGCAAAGAAAGTAGTCTTTCAGTTAGCAAGTTTCCTCCTCAAAGTTTTAGTTTTGTGTTTTAGAGCATGATGGTCAAAATTAAAAGATTTTTTAAAAAGATTAAACCAAATTACAACCTAGCCCTGTAACAACTGGAAGTTGACTTCTACTGCCTCAGAAACCTCCACCAGCATCTCCTGACTACAGGGCCTCTCTTTTTACAAAAAAAGCAAGAAGACTTGTTGCACTTAAATACTAACAGATTTATTTTTCGCATGAGCTTTCGTGGGAGAAAATCCCACTTTGTCAGATAGTTCGAAGATGGGTGAACTTACAGAATGGAATGAAAATAAATGCAAGGGGGTGTAAAACATAGGATCAGGTCATACAGTAACAGCAAATCAGAGCAGTTGTTAAGTTCAAACCATGGGAAGCGTGAAGTCAAATTACCATTTGTAATGGAAAAGAACCCATAGTCTCGATTCAGTCCTGCTTTCACAGAATTTAGCTTGCATATTAATTCGAGTTCAGCTGTTTCTCTTTGAAGTCGATGTCCCAGTCAGAAAACACCATTCTGGCCACTATGGATGTAGAAGCTCTTTACACCAACATCCCACACAAGGATGGATTACAAGCTATTAGAAGAACCATCCCAGATGATGCCACAGCACAGCTTGTGACTGAACTTTGTGACTTTGTGCTCACCCACAACCACTTCAGATTTGAGGATAATTTATATCTCCAAAATCAGTGGCACTGCTATGAGTACCCGCATGGCCCCACAATATGCCAACATCTTTATGGGCGACTTAGAACAACGTTTCCTCAAGTCTCATCCCAAAACACCTCTTCTTTACCTACGCTACAGTGATGACATCTTCATCATCTGGACACATGGCAGGGTTGCTCTTGAAGATTTTCACAGATATTTCAACAATTTCCACTCCACCATCAAACTGAGCCTGGAACACTCCACACAGGACATCCACTTTCTCGACACTACAGTACAAAATCCGAAAACCTACTGATCGGTATAGTTACCTACATCCTTCGAGCTTCCATCCTAAACACCACACGATCCATTGTCTACAGCCAAGCCCCAAGATATAACCATATCTGCTCTGATCCCTCAGACAGAGACAGACATCTTGAGGATCTCTATCAAGCATTCTTGAAACTACAGCACCCACCTGGAGAAGTAAGAAAACAAAATAACAGAGCTCGATGGGTTCCCTGAAGTCATCATCTACAGGAGAGGCCCAAGAAAGAAAACAACAGAACACCACTAGTCACCACATACAACCCTCAAGTCAGACCTCTGCAACAGATCATTAAGGACCTACAGCTTGTTCTAAAAGATGATCCCTCACTCTCAAGACTATGGGTTCTTTTCCCTTATAAAGGGTAATTTGACTTCAGGCTTCCCATTCTTTGAGCCTGTAAACTGCTCTGATTTGCTGTTACTTTATGACCTAATCCTATGTTTTACACCCCCTTGCATTTAGTTTCATTCGTTTCTGTAAGTTCACCCATCTTCGAAGCATCTGAGGAAGTGGAATCTTCTCCCATGAAAGCTCATGCAAAAAATAAATCTGTTAGTCTTAAAGTGCCACACAACTGCTTGTTGTTTTTTTACTGGACTAGACTAACACGGCTATCCCTTTGGAAATAGACTTCTCTTTGCCTACAGGCAGCCACCCAACCTTAAACAGATACTCACCAGCAACTACAGATCTAATAACAGAAACATTAAAGCAGACACACACCCCTGCAACAAACCATGCTGCCAAGTCTGCCCACATATCTGCACAATAGATACCATCATAGGTCCTAATTAAGCCTGCTACTCCATCAAAGGCTCACTTACCTGCTCATCTACTAATGTGATCTATGCCATCATCATGTGCCAGAAATGCCCCAACACCTGATACATTGGACAAACAGGACGATCCCTGCGCAAAAGAATAAATGAACACAGAGCTGATATATGAGAAATCACAAAACAAAGAAACCAGTTGCTGAGCACTTTCATCTTTCTAATCACTCGGTAAATGATTTGTTAACAACCGTCGTCACAGATGTGACTGGGACATCAAGACTTCAAAGAGAAACAGCTGAACTCGAATTAATATGCAAGCTAAATTCTGTGAAAGCAGGATTGAATCAAGACTATAGGTTCTTTTCCCATTACAAAAGGTAATTTGACTTCAGGCTTCCCATGGTTTGAACCTAACAACTGCTCTGATTTGCTGTTACTGTATGACCTGATCCTATGTTTTACACCCCCTTGCATTTATTTTCATTCCATTCTGCAAGTTCACCCATCTTCGAACTATCTGACAAAGTGGGATTTTCTCCCACGAAAGCTCATGCGAAAAATAAATCTGTTAGTCTTAAACTGCCACACGACTCCTTCTCTTTTTTAAGCATGTAAGCCAACGTCACAAGGCAGGGCCCACCCCAGAGTATGATTTGGCTCTGGGGCCCCAATCCAGCTCCTGATGTATGGCGAGGAGCTGAGGGTCAGATCCAGCTCCCAGCCCCTCTCCATGTGCAGCAGGAGCCCGGCTCCCAACCCCGCAGCATGCTGCAAGCGGCTGGGAGCCAAATCCAGCTCCGTGCAGCTTGCCACGGGTGGCTCAGGCCACATCAGGCCCCCAGAGCCAATTGAGCTCCAAGAGCCCAATCAGGACCGCAGCCGGGGTAGGTAGTGCAGCATGCCTGGGTACGTCTGCACTGTTTCCAGTGCTGATATACCCTGAAGTTAACTTAATAAGGTCAACTTAAGGTTGATCTTGCAAAGTCAACTTCCCAGGACCCCCCAGTGTAGACACAGCCCTACAAAGTTCAATTGGGTCAGCCCTTCCTCAAGCCTGTATAAAGGTATGAAGGCTAAGCAGAAAACTAACTCCTTTCCTGCTGGAAAACAAGCAAGTCCCCTGCATTTTGTAGTGGACTGCAAGTTTTAAAAATAATACAAACATGGCAGGAATGGGTTTCATACATATTTGCATTTATCTTACCATCAAGAGGAAACCACAGTTGCAATCTTGGCTGCTTTTCTATTGAACTATGGGAAAGAAACCAACCATCAGCTAATTCACCAGAAGAAATTAGCCCCATCCCAAAGCAGAAATATACAGAAAGCATGGTACTGATGGCAGATGTGCTGCAAGTGTTAGTGTATGAGATTTGATGGCGATTCCATGTGGCAGGGCATATTTCTGTGGATCATGGAGTTGCCAAAAATATTATTTCATTTGTTGAAGAAGGCAGTTGATGGAGAACAAAGTCAATGTTGATAGCGGAAGAGACAGTGGTGCTGACCGGGTCATTATAACAGCAAACAAGTATGCACTTGTGCAGTATATTGCTAGTCACTCTGAAGAAGTCAGAGGTCATCTAAGACCAAGTATACATGCACAGCAGTGCTAGTGCTGGGCTAGTTGATATTATTGAACAGGAAATTGGAAGCAGTACATCATCACTGCAGGTTTGAAGACATTTTACAGCAAGTGACTTTAAACAGCTGGAGAATGAAGGACCTCCTATTTTACACATTAGCATGAGTATTCATCAGCTTAAGGCTGTATCTACTCAGTAAGGTCAATGTTTACAGAGTAGGTGAGATAACTGCTGCCTAGAAGTACCAAAGCATCTGCTCTTTGACCTTGGGATGCAGCCAAACCTCTCATGTATGCCATTGCCCAACAGGGGGCAGAGTATCCTTATGAACTTCAGAAGCCAAATGCCAGATCAGAAATGGGGCCAACATCTCAGATTTACACAATCCATGCTTAGGAACAGGATGGTACTGAAGTTTTGCTGTTTGGGCTTATCTCACCACAATAAATATACATTGTCTAAACCATTAAGAAATGGCAATACTGCAAATTGTGGCTCTTCATATGTTGTTATGAAAAGGGGAAACAAGACTTCTGAGTCTTCACTGTTTATAATGGGGGAAAGAGTATAAGATTGTCATCCAATCAAGCAAAAGAAAATGTTATAGGAGAATATTATGCTTTACCATGAAAAGCAGAGACTGTATATACATTACTCTAATGATTGTTTTCTCAGATGGCCTGCAGCTACCAAGCCAAGATATGATCCCTGATACAGGTACGGTAAACATAGATGTGTCTCATTTCCATATGTGAAGGAAAATCACAGTGATAACACTACTGAGGTAAGCAGTAGTTACTGGAAGACACTCAGGCAGCATCAGTGAAACAGATAAACCTACAGCACCAGACGCACCATTGCTGGTAGCATCCGTCTAGAACAGTGACTTATCATCACCAGCTGAAACAGCCAGCTAGATCCTTGGCTCACCAATCCAGCTGCTTCACACATTAGAAAGCCGGCCTAAATGGAGAGCAGGGAATTTTCCTTGAATCAGAAGTCTATGAGGAGAATAGAGTTGTTGCCTGTGTACGAGGGACATAACACCTACTCCTGTCTCCTCCCCACCGTAAGGTACATATTGAAGATGGCTCTCTGTGGCTGGAGCTCTCTAGAGGTCCAGCAATCCCTAGCCCATTTAACAGCACCTGGAGGACCTTTGCAGCTGGTATAACTATTAGACCTTTAGCTGCTCTAATTATAACAGGGAGCCAAAATGGCTCCTCACTAGCCCAAGGATCCAAGGGTCATTCCCTATATTTTGTCTGCTTGGAACACATGATTGATACATACAGACACAGATGTCCAGGTCTGGATTTAAGAGTAGTTGCCTCTCCTGTCTTTGCTAGAGGAAGAACAGGATCTCAATGTGAGAAGACTCTTACAATAAAGGAAGAAGCTACAGCATGGAGCCCCAAGGACACTGCCTCCATACACAGCAGAGATCTGTTTTTACACTTTTAATGGCAGAGAGATCCGGGCTTAAGAACTATTGCCTGCAACCCAGGAATTGGTAACACACTTAATTTATTATTTTTTTCAATTACTCCAATTACCTGTCAGCATCCTTTTTGTGTTTCTTTTGTCTTTTTTGGAATGAACCTCCCTGGGGCAAAGCTGTCTCTTTTTATATATGTATGGTACCTGGTGTGTTGAAGTACTACTGCAACAGAAATAATTTTTTAGGATTGACAGCAATGTTTTTCCTCCAGTTTCTAAAATAGCAGCCCACCTGTGTGAAACAAGTGAAAAGGGCTCCTATGGAAATCAGACTGACATTTGTTAAAAATCAAAGTTTTGGTTCATGTGATTTTTGACCTTTTTAAGATGCAACAGTAAAATAATTGTTACTAATAGGAACAAAAAGATCCACAGTTTCCCAATGTCCATTCATTGAAAGCATCTCTTCTGCAGCAAGTTCCTAGTACTTCAATAGACCGAGTTTTCTAAGCCTCTGATCTCTAGCTTCCCACAGATCTTAAATCCCAGAAACCTGAGCAGAGAACAAAATGAAACTAAATAAGGCGGGGTGGGGGGGGAGGGACACGACACAAAAACAAAAGGAGGAAGCCATGTTTAGAATGAAAATGCAGAAGGAGCCCAGCTAGAAGGAACAGGTGTTAAACATGCAGTTTGGTTCACTTAAGACTCGACTGAAGACAGGATGGCCTCACCTCTGATTAATTTCCTAATCACTTCAGAAGAGTGAAAACTGATCATTTGGCTGTAGATAGAGCAGGAAGATGCTGCCACCTACAGATATAAAGATCATGAAGACACTAATCATATCTTCTGGGTCCCCATTAAGTGTTACACACACACACACACACACACACACACACGTCATAGCTGTGAGACACCCATAGTAACCAGATCTTGACCATACTGCACAAATAAATATGATGAATTATTCCTTTTACACATAGCATTCATCCATATCATAAACATGGTCAAGCAAAAACAAAAAAAAAAAACCAAGGAATCTGGTTGCACTTATAAAGACTAACAAATTTAATTATTGCATGAGCTTGCATGGGAGAAAATTCCCACTTCATCGGACGCTTGAAGACAGGAAATTTACAGAATGGGAGCAAAATAAATGCAGGGGAGTTTAAGTCATAAAATCAAGTCAGACTGATTTGCTGTATCAGTTCCAGCTTCAAGTGTCTGACCAAGTGGGGATCTCTCCCATGAAAGCTCATGCGATAAATAAATTTGCTAGTCTTTAAAAGTGCCACCAGACTCTGTTTACAAAGGAGAAAGGGGACATTCCAGGCATGTGGGGCAGCATAGGTCAAGGAGGCAGAAGGATTTGGTGCCACGAGTACCACATATAGTTAATAGTAAAGATGTCAAAGGATTTAATTTGACAGTTACCTGAGAAGCACAACTCCAAATTCCTTAATGTCTGTGCATGTAAAAAACTTTCAGCTGTGCCATTAGATCAAAGCAGCTCTTCATTGTAACTACAGTCTTACTCACGGTGCTAGTAAACAAACAAAATTGAAGCACATGTAATTCACAAACCTTGTCTTCCATCTACTTGGAGCTTTCCATCTTAGCTTTATTTCATTTTTTTAAAGGCGGAAGGAATAGCCAATGCAGCTACAACGTTTTTGTTGCACAAACATTCATCTGAGCATTCCCACCAGTGACAGCATTTTGAAGCTAGAGATAGGACAGAAACAGAATGATATAGGTGAATGGCTCCTAACCTGCAGTCCATGGACCACGGGTGGTCAGCCTGGGTACTGCAGGTGGTCTGTGCACTGGGGAAAAGTTCATGTAATAATATAATCCCATATACCTCTTATGTTACATTATTATTTGTAATGTAATTTGTTTCAAAAATAATCTTGTGTAATATAACATTATCTGAAATTAGATGTTATCTTTTCCCTGCTGGAAGGCCTACTGCAGGTAAAAGTACTGTGATGAGTGCAGTATGTTTGTGAGCGAGCATAATAATTTTAGAAATAGCTGTGTTTTTAATATACCTTGGCATACAAGTTTGACTCCTGTCAGCCACAGACTACATTAAAAATGTTTTAAAATGCCTTGCTTATGTGGTGGTTCGCAAACACTCTTGATGAGGATGTAGTGGTATGCATAAAGGAAAAGGCCGGGAACTGCTGATATAGCTGAACTTCCCTCCCCAGAAACTTTAAGGAAGAGATTAAAAAAATGGGCTGCAGTCTGACCTATCCAAGTTTTGTTTTTGTAAAAATCAAAAAACCTGACTGGTGAAGTTTTACAAAACCAAAGTGACCACCTTTCAACTGAAACAAATCTAAATCAAAGCACCACATGCAATCAATACCTGGGTCACATTTCACTGACTTTGGACGAGGGTGCACAGAGTACTCTAGTGTCTTTAAACATGATCAAAGTGGGCCAGCTCATTGTGTCTACAGTCAACTTAAAACAACAGCACCAGTACAGGATTCAATGGCTCTTCTCAATGGACTGTTGATTCAGTAGCTTAGCAAAGGACATGTTAATTCTTAGATTATAAATCATTTCATTGACAATCAAAGCAACAATGGAAGTTCCAATGGAAAGTAGGTTTAAGTGACATGGTGGTATCAGTGGGTTGTTTCTAGTGCAGTCACCACTAGTGGGGAATTAAGAGTTTGTATTATTTTGGATAGATTCCTTCTGATATCTAAACTGTTTTTAACAGAAAATTATCTCTGGTGCCTGAGATTTTTGGAGCCCGATTCTCCACTGGCCTGTTCCTTGTGTAGCCATTTACACGTGTAAAGTAAGTGCAATGCAGGTACACAACACTATCTAATCAGAATGTCAGTGGCTTTACACTAGAGTAGTAAATGATAACACAAGGTACAAGCCAGTGAAGAATCAGGCCCTTCCCTCTTCAAAAACACTGGCTTTAATTCACTCAGCCAGCACAACCAAGGCTGAGAGCCCACTGAGGTAGAAAGTCTGTCACAGGATGAGCATAAATCATGGTACAAGCCTTATGCAACACCCACTCCTCTGGGGAGACAGGACCAGCTAATGCAGTCTGGAAACCGGTCAGGGAAACCAGGGAAGGGGATCTGGCAAAAGCAGATGTGCTGATTCTGTGCATCCCCCTGAGCAACGTGTGCCTAGAGGACTCATGAGCTCTGGCAGGTAATTAAACCTGATCCCTTCTGCTGGAGTTCTGAGATGAATCTCCTTCCGTGCAGCTGCCCACAAATTAGCAGGGGTGTGTGCAAATTGGATCCTATTGTACACACGAGTGAATTAAGCCTACAGTAGGTGTGATTTCATCTCCCTTCACTGTGCTGTATTGATAGTCTATAGCCTCACTGCATTTATCAAGAACAATACAAAGCATTGATCTAGTTTATCCCATTGGATCATTGGTAATCACCAATTATAGTCACTGGAGGAAAAACACCATATAATGTGACACATTCATCTCCCACTTTACACTGGTGGGGCCCCAGTAGAGTTGCTCCTATGTTTTAATGATGTGTAACCCTCCTACAGCCAAGATGGCAGCAGCAAAGGGCCAGGTTCTATATCTAGAGGTTCCCAAACAATGTTACAAAACCAAATGGGTCAAGTCCCAACTCAGACTCCTGGGAAATCACACACTATTCCCTGGTTGCCCTAGAGGGGCAACTCTTCCCCTCTCACAAGCACAAGTCTGAGTGCAATACGTAAAACTTTTAACAGTAACAAAGAAAATATATAGAGGTGATATCAACACCAGCACTGATTTGGGGAGCAAGTGCAGGGCAGGATTCCCACAAAACCCAATAAGCAGCACTCACTCCACCCCAGTGTACGTAGAGCAGGTCCTTCACTCCCCTATTACCCCATACTGATCATCACAGTTTTATCATCCACCACTAAAAAAGGGGGAGGGGGAGCCTCAATTGGACTCCACCAGTTGTCTTCTGCCACCTTGGGATCTGCTGGTCACTCACACCTTCCACTGGTACCATCCAGTGCTGCTCACACCACCATCTGCTGGCCACTGGTGCCACCCGCTGGTCACTCACAGCTTCTGCTGGCACTGCCTGCTTTCTGCTGACACTGCCCACTCACAACGTCATCTGGCACTGCCTGCTGGCCACTGACAGCAACTCCTGGTCACTCATGCCTCCCAATAGCATGATTTGCTCGCTGTTCACACCACTACTGGCACCACCCACTGGCCATTCCAGAGGCACCAACTTCTCTGGGCCTCAGTCAGCTCTCTAGTGAATTCAGCTCTTTCAACCCCCTAGTGATTTCAGTTCTAGACTTCAGCCTGTAGAATGCCAGAGACTGCTCTCTGATCAAAACAACAAAAGGACTCCACAAGGCATCATTAAGTCCATCTTTTAACTAGGAGAGGGGAATTAGGTATTGCCTTAGGCTCAGCTCTTCAGTAGAGCTGGTAACCCCTCCCAACTCCTTCTTACAAGACTGAAAAATAGAGTTGCTCACTTTTCTGAGTTCTGTGTTGCTAATGCTGACTTTTCTAACAGAGCAGGCTAACACCGTTTATACAATCAAAGGGCAGCGTATCATGAAAAAACTACTTCATTTTCCCCTTCAAGCAAAACACTGGATTCGGAGGATTTAAATCAGCCACAGATACTATTTCCCATCATGCCCAGCACCTGGGTGGATTCATCCATCTACAGTGAAAATATGCTAAATACCTCACCGAACTCATGCAAATACAATACCCATGCAAATCAGGTGCCCCCACTTAGCTGCTATGCAAGAGAAGTGCCCAGCCTCTAGACTTTGCTTACAGATGTAGAGGGAGAGAAAAATCAGGCTCATCTGTAGAAATTAAGCACAGCATATTAAAATATGGGCTAATAATTCACAGTCTTAAA
Organism: Podocnemis expansa; assembly: GCA_007922195.1. Lineage (NCBI taxonomy): Eukaryota > Metazoa > Chordata > Testudines > Podocnemididae > Podocnemis > Podocnemis expansa. Next base: position 3,272,291 of record ML682019.1, read on the forward strand.
AATTCAATGGCAATTTCTTTACATTAAACTCTCCTAACCTGTGCTGTGGGAGGGAGCAGCAGCTTGTGCATCAACAATAAGAAAATAAGAACAGGTGCTAGACATTGGCAGGAAAATTCCAACTTGGATGCCATTCTCGTCATCTAGTCTAGCTGAACAGAGCTGAAAAGTACTCTGAAAACAAGCAAAGATATGAGAGCTCCTAGTCTAGAGAATTTCAGATTATGGAAACAAGCAAAAAACATAAACCCAGATACTGCAAGGAGCTTTACATTGGCCAAGCCTTGCGTGGAGGAAGTTTGTCACAGGATTATGGCATCAAAATCAGAGAGCATGAGCAACAATTCAGTCACCCTTCTGTGAAACATACTAAATTTAAGGTGTAGAACCGAAGGGGTAGTAGCTTCACAGTTGCCCATGGAGACCCTTTTCTTTTTAAAGTTACAGCAAAGATGACAGACTGAATTCTTCCTTCCATTCATTACAACATACACCACAGACTGTATTTAGAATCAACATATGCTTTACACACTGGCAAAGTCCAATGATGCACTTCAACTGCTTTCATTGTCAATGCCCCATAGTCCAGAGGAAGGCAAACACCTTTACTCTATAAAGCACCTACAACAGCCTACTGAGAAAACAATTCCTTCTGGGTCACAGCTTATGCTAGAGAGCTCATGGTTTGATTATCCTTCACTCTCATACCTAATAATGCCCATCAGAGTGCCATGATTATCAAGCCTTTTTATTCTAATTACAACAATTGTTCATGTTAAAGTCTTCTGCCTCCAAGGCATCAGTATTGAGCCATTAGAATAGGGCTATATCTGTACTTCTCAATAAGTGTTCATGTCACCTCCATGCAGTGCAGTGGTAACTGTGTCATTTTATGGTTCAGCTTCCCAGATAGGAAGAGGGGAGTAAGGGTGCTGCAGAAACCCATGTTCTGTTATGCAGATACCATTTGAACTGGTCACTGCATAAGGAGAATCTGTTGCATGCACGAGCTTGGAACCCACAGTGGTTAGTGAACACTGCAGAGGCCAGCACCCATGAAATCTGGCATCTGCTCCCGGACATTTGCACACATGAAATAGAAGGCAATGCTGAATATCTCATGATTGCCTGGCCACTCCTTGTGACACAGCTGGGTCAACAATTGTTTATACAGGTGTTGCAATAGTGAGAGATTTTGTTCACTGTCTTAGGCAAACGGTAACATGATTCAGGTTTTTACGTTTGTCTTTTCTTCCCACATCTCATGAGAAATGAGTGACCTTGGAGGGTGGGCAGGGAAGGTATAGATTTATTCATTCTGGGTACTATTTAGTCTTTGGGGTTGTTGACATTAGGAAGTTTTACTGATTCAAGTACACTGGTATAATTGAAGAAATACAACCCTACCTCATGTGTTTGTAGTTAATGCATCTGTATAATCACAAGATAAATAAAGAGAAGAAAAAGATAAGGAACTGGCAATGAAAAGGAAAGAAAAGCAGTTGGCAGAAGAAAAAGTAACCCACCTCCAAAAAGTCGGTACCCTTTCCACTCACTAACCTTGGCAGCCCAATAATCTCTGATTAAGGATTTTTGAACAGTTTAGGATTTGTGAAACCAAGCATATATGTTTTGCCACAAATATTTTTATAATGAAAAAAATAAATCTACTGGGTCCAGGGGGAGGAAAAGTCTGTTTACAATATTCATTGCCCCACATACATTTTCCTGGGGAATAAAATGGGTTCAAAATCTTACGCTACAGGCATTTCTCTCTTCACACAATTTCCCCTTCAATACTCCAGTGACATGTGATATGGATTCACACTCTGCATCAGTAATTCTATCTTTTGAGTTAACCAAACTGAGTTTCCTGGTGAGTAAAAAGTTAGAATATGCCCTTTGACCCCTTGTTCACGAGGGTCAGCGAAGACTTTTAAAAAAGTGAAGCCCAAATTTAGGCTTCTCTGTAGGCTGATTTTTAGTATGTCAAGCACCCATACACACAAACTGACTTCAGATGAAAATACCTGATTTAAATCAAGATTACTGTTGGTTGTTCAATACTCTTGAAATTGGAACATTCTTTAGATGAATTGGAAATATGAACTTCTAAATATAGGCACCTATTTTAAAGTTGGAACTGTGTGTCCAAAAAGCAATAGCTGTGGAGGCATCATTAGACTTTGGGATACCTGCAGTAGAATATTAAAAATGTATTGAGACTCTTCTCTGTCCTTTACTGTAACACAGAATATTTTGGCATATGATGACCTAATGGATACTACTATTACATTGATAACACAAAGTGGACAATCTGTGTTAAGTTCTGCACATTTCTTTCATGCTGTTGAAAGAAGGAAGATCTTTTCTGATGCACGTTATATAACTGTGTCACCAGATACACACCTTAAGAAATGCCTCTGCAGTTTGCAACAGATTTATAGTTCTTATCTCAAAATTTCCAAAGTTCATCAGACGCTCCAAGAGAGGATATTTCAATGCACCAGTAAATCTTTCAAGCCATGAAGAAAACTCAAGGAATCAGTGTCCCTTATCAGTAGAAGAAATGACAAATCTGAAAATAATATATAATTCATGACAACACATATCAAGACATTACTCCAAATGCTGACACAAGACCTTTTTATGATATTGTTTTGCTAAGTGTATTCCCTACAGAAACATCTATTCTCCTTTTCTGATCTAACACTTGCTCTGGAGAATGCTTTTTTGCCCAGCTCTGAGGAGATGCACAAATTTCATTTAGCAACCATTTCTCATGATGGAAAACTACTGGCCCTCAGCCAGCAACATATACAAGTAAATGAAACTTTACTTCCAGATCAAAAAGAAATGTGACAGAGCATGGCTACTTTAAAAAACTTACAATCTCAGACATCAAAGTCATTTGTTACCAATAGCATTCATATTAACATTTAAACTGCCCTTGGCTGTGGGACAAAATTTTTAGCTTGGTTACTGCCAAACAACTTCCCCTAATCTTCACATCTTTGGAATATATAGAGCTATGCAAGCTGACAACAAGTAAAATCTTCTCTTTGCTCAAACCTTTCCAACACTCGCAAGTCCAATGAGTAAAAGATCACAAACAGTAGTAGTCGATAAATACCGATACTTCGCAATTAAAAAGGACAGAGAATCTCAAAACACTACAAATATTATAAGTCTCATAATACCCTTTAAACGTTGGTCATTATTATACACATTTAAGAGTGGGTAAATAGTCACACACAGAGATGAAATGATTAGCATAAGATGCTTCTCTAGAAGTCACTACAAGCAACCAGGGACTAGCACCGTGTCAGGGAAGAAGACAAACCAGACCTGGACTCAGAATCTGTTGCCCACAGCCATATAGGGTTGTGAGCACTGAGGCTTCTGACCTTACACTGGGAATAAGGGCGGGGAAGTTGCAGGTGTCTAAGCACAGAGGTTGTTGCTCTGTGTGGGTTTGCAGAGAGAGGCAGAGGATGGCATCAAGGGGTTTGTTGTTGGAAGTTTACTGGTGCCAGAGATGCCCAGGAGCTACACTCACTGCTGGACTGGAACTCTGCCCAGGATTCCTGAACCCTGAGTAGAGGCACCTTGGTCTGTGCCTGCCCTTTTATACTGTGGTATCACTGGACCTGTGTGGCCTTGTGTTGGGTGCAACCCTGTTTCATCATTAGCTCTATCTTCCCTCCTGTCATTTCATCCCTCTGCCAATAAATATTTCCCTTTCCCATATTCTGTATACTATGCTGGTGTGCGCGTTTACCCCAGGAGGTGTGGAACAGGTGCCCCTGGGGGGTGAAAGGATGCTTCCCTACTGTGTTTTGCGCACACCTTTTTTGGCCAGAGCTGCCTGCAGCAGTGCAGACACCATCTTGGCTGCAAGGGTGCTACAAGCTCCAAAGGAGTAGCCATGTTAGTCTAGTTCAGCAAAACAAACAAGGAGTGCTGTGGCACTTTTAAAGACTAACAAATTTATTCATTGCATGAACTTTCATGGGAGAAAATCCCACTTCAGACTCAAAGTCTAAGAAAGAAGTAAGAAAAACAAATTCAGCTTAATCAATTCCATGGCTATGCTTTCAACTATAATATCTGTCAAGCAGCAATGGGTTGTTTCCACTACAATCTGAAGAACTGCTAGCCACTATTTTTGTTTTAAGGGGCAGATGAATTTTGATAATGAAATAATATTGCCTAAATTTCAAATTCGACATTTTAGGACTTGAAGACAAGAAATGGCAGAAGCCAACTCTTTTTCAAAGTGATATTTTAAGGACTGCCACAGATTATAAAAGCAGCAAAAGCACTGCTGTTTTTAATAAAAATAGCTATCCATTAAAGTAAAAGGAACATTTCCATTGGAATCTTTATGACTACCTAAAATACAATGCTTTAAACCAACTTAATTTTCAGCAAAGGTTGTACCGATGCTACACAGATGACATATTTCTTATCTGCAATAAAAATGATGAAGGGCCCACATCACAGAATGGAGGTATTCAAACAAACAGCCAGAGATCACCTTCACTGGACAACACAAGAGAGATTGCTCCTTTCATGTATATTAGTGTTCATCACACCCAAGCAGTAAACTGACAACTAGTTGGTTTGAAACAGCATTTCTGAGAGGGCATTTTGAAACATTAATGAGACTTCCATACTTAAATTTTGAGAAGTCTGATATTAAAAAATAGAAAAATGTATGTGCCTTGTCCTACAGCTCTGCTAATATGGGATGTTTCTCTTTTTGCCTACTGACTGGTCCATCTATATGATATAATAGAACCAAACTGATGACTGGAAGCCCATTGCAAATACCAGAAGCAACCAAATACCATTAAAGAACCCAGTCAAGGATGTCATGGCACAACTTACTGTTCTCATTTATTTTTCAGGAGTGTAGTTTCGTCTTGTATCTACACTGCAATCAAACACCCATAGCAGGACCTTGCCAGCTGACTAGGGTTCATGTTGATCAGGCTACAAAGCTTTTTAATTGCAAACTAGACTTTCAGGCTCAAAAATAAAACAGCTCTGTAGCCTGAGCCCAAGCCAGCTGACAGGCATGTTCCAAGTGTTTAACTGCAGTGCAGATGCACCCAGCTCTATTTACCAGTATACTCTAGGTAAACTCTGCCAAAACAAAAACAACAAACAAAAGCACCAACCAACCAAAAACCCACACTCAAACTCTGGTTTGGATAAAAGCTATAAATTCACTTGGTTGGTATTTACAACTATTTCTATTCATTCTGTATGAACATTCAAGTTTCTGCACACAAAAGCCATTCGCAGAAAGAAAAGTCCTATGAGCTCACTATACAGCAGGGGTCTCAAACTCAAATCACCACAAGGGCCATGTTGGGACTAGTACAGGACCACATGAGGAGTAGTACATTAGCCCGAGGCCTGCACTGCTGAAGCCTTTTCCTACAACAATATTGCAAATATCGGTAACAACACTGTCATTGTGGGTTGCAGGAAATAGCTTTAGGAGTCGCATGCAGCCCACGGGCCTTTTATTTGAGACCTCTGCTCTATGTGCTGTTCCCTACTGTCTTAATTTAAACAACTGCTTTGATTTGCTCTAACAGTCTGACCTGATCCTACGACATACAATTTCCTGAATTCATTTTCCTCCCATTCTGTAAGCTTCTCACCTTCATGCATCTGACGAAGCAGGATTTTCTCCCGCTCTTGTGATAACAGGGGCGTCGCTGGCTGGGGGAGGGACGCAGGGCATGGACCCAGGCCCCGCCTCTGGCCCGCAGGCCCCGGTCCCAGCCTGCAGGCCCTGCCCCCTCGCCGGGGACAGGGCCAGGCGCTGCCGCGCCACCACAGGCAGCCAGGCCCCGGATCCCAGGACGGGGATGGGGCCGCCACAGCCGCGGGCAGCTAGGCCCCGGATCTCCAGCCCGATTGGGCTGGAGATCTGGGGCACTGGCGCTGGGGTTCAGGGCACGTGCCCCAGAGTGCCCAGTGCCAGCAATGCCCCTGTGTGATAAATAAATTTGTTAGTCTTTAAAAGTGCTACAGGACTCCTTCTGTGTTTTGCTGAACTAGACTAACATGGCTACCCCCTTTGGAACTTGAACTTAGGTTCATACTTGAAACACAGACACAAAAAATCCCCAAACCATAGTCCAGCAGCAGAGTGGAACCTATCTAGCAGGGGCGTTGCTGCCCCGGGGAATGACCCAGGGCATGAGCCCAGGTCCCACCCCCTTGCCTGAATACGATGCCTGGGGACAGGGCGGGGAGCGGCAGCAGTGGCTGCTGGGTCACCCGGCCTTTGAAGGGGCTGGAAGCGGCCGCCACTGCCACGGGCAGCTGGGCCCCGAATCCCCAGCCAGGGACAGGGCCGGGAGCAGCAGCTGTGGCCACAGGCAGCCGGGGCCTAGATCTCCGGCCTGGTGCGGCCAGAGACCAGGAGAGACGGGGCCCCACCAGGACCCGGGGCACTGGCACCAGCATTCAGGACATGGGCCCCGTGTGCCAGACGCCAGCCTCACTCCTGGTATCCAGTTTTTTGCATTGAGTGCTGCATGTGTGAATACCTGCTTAGTGCATAGATGGCATGTGTGCTCAATTGGTGTAAAAGCTCAAGGCCCTAACATCTCCTGAGACCAGCATGGCTGAGCTGGAGGAACCTAAGGGAGACAGATGAGACCTTCTTGGACCCTAGAGGGCAGGGACAGGATTCAGGGAGACCTAGACAAATTGGAGCAGTGGGCCAAGAGGAATCTCATGAGGTTCAACAAGGACAAGTGTAAAATCCTGCACTTGGGATGAAAAAACCCCATGTACTGCTATAGGCTGGGGAGTGATCAGCTAAATAGCAGCACTGGAGAAAAGGCCCTGGGAGTCATGGTGGATGGGAAGCTGGATATGAGTCAGCAGTGTGTGCTTGCTGCCAGAAAGGCCAATGGCATACTGGGCTGCATCAGAAGAAGTGTTGCCAGCAGATCGAGGGATGTGATCATTCCCCTCTATTCTGCACTAGTGAGGCCACATCTGGAATACTGTGTCCAGTTTTGGGCTCCCCACTACAAAAAGGACAGGGACAAATTAGAGAGAGTCCAGAGGAGGGCAACAAAAATGATCAAAGGGCTGGAGCACAAGCCCTGTGAAGAAAGACTGAAGGAACTAGGCTTATTTAGCCTGCAGAAGAGAAGACTGAGGGGGGATTTGATAGCAACCTTCAACTACTTGAAGGGTTGCTCCAAGGAGGATGGAGCTCAACTGTTCTCGGTAGTAACAGAGGGCAGAACGAGAAGCAATGGTTTCAAGTTACAGCTGGGGCGGTCCAGGCTGGATATTAGGAGAAACTTCCTTACTAGGCGAGTGGTGAAGCATTGGAATAAGCTGCCTAGGGAGGTGGTGCAATCTCCATCTCTGGAGGTGTTCAAGGCCCAGCTGGACAAAACCCTGACTGGGATGATCTAATAGGAGTGGTCCTGCTTTTTTTGGCAGGGGGTTGGACTAGATGACCTTGTGGGGTCCCTTCCAACCCTATGATTCTATGATTCTATGAAAAGTGATCCCACTCCCACTCTGATAGGCTCTGCGTTAATGAGGAGCGTGAAAGCCTCAGGGAAGGAGAGCATCAAGCTGGAGCAGAGGAAAACAATCCCATAGTTGGGAACCTCCTTCCAGATAACGTCATGGTATCCCCTAACACTGAGGATCTCTCTCCTGGAGAGGGGACCTCTGTTATTAGGAAGAGACAGGCAATAGCAATGGCATATATAATTATCATCATCATCAGAAATACAGGTAGCTGGACTTGTGATAAGTGGGGGAACCACACAGTGGCTTTAATTACAGCTGTTACAACTGCAGACCTCTTGAAATATCCGTAGGGGAAGAGCCAGTGGTTATCGTACATGTAGGTGCCAATGACATAGGTAAAGGTAGGAGAGAGATCCTGGAAACCATTTGAGGTTGCTAGGTAAGAAATTAAAGGTCAGGATCTCCATGGTAGCATTCTCTGAAACACTTCCATTTCTACATGTAGGGACAGTTAAACTAACAAACCTGCAGGGTCTCAATGCATGGATAAGGCAATGGTGTTCAGAGAAACGTTTAGGTTTATTAGGACTTGGGAAACCTTTCTGGAAAGAAGAAGTCAATACCGGAGAGATGGGCTCCAAAACCAAAACGGAACCAGATAGCTGGCATGTAAAATTAAAAGAGATTATAAACTAAGGACTGGGAGCAAGCCCAAGACTGCATCTAGAACCACACAGTTCCCACAGGTACATTGCCTAGAAGAGGCTTTATTGAAGGGGATATTCTATATCCTAGTAAAGATGAGAGAATAAAAATTTATCAGATGAAGTCAGGAACTGAAGAAAAAAGTCAAAAGTCCCACTAAATTACATCCCATGAAAGCAGACAACTAAATCCTGACTAATTTTGCAAGTGCTACTATACAAATCCTGAAAGTCTAAATACTAAGATGGATGAATTTGAGTGTCTGCCATTAAATGGGGATAGTCATAAAACAGGCATCCCAGAAACTAGGTGGAACAATGATAATCAATGGAACACAGTAATACCAGGGTACAAAATATATAGTAAGAACAAAGTAGGTCATGCTGTTGGGGAAATGGTACTATATGTAAAAGAAAGCACATAGTAAAAATGTTAACTGAAATGTTAAGTCAATCAAACACTACCACAGCTTCTCCATGGATAGCAATTCCAAGTTTGAATAATAATTATAGCAGTAGGAATATCTCTCTGAGAATGATGATGATGCTCTGGGAGATTAGGGAGGCCACAAAAACCAGAAGTCCCAGTAATAATGGGGGATTTCAATTATTGCCATATTGACTAAAAACATCTCAGGATGGGATATGGAGAAAACTTCTAGAGACCATTAATCAGGGCTGTTCCTATAGGAGGCATGGCCCAGGGCCAGCCAGCCTGTGCAGGAGTCCCCCACACGCACCAGGGGTAGAGTGGGCCAGTCTGGACACTTGGCTTTGCTCTTCCACCCCGCCTCTGGGCTGGCCCAGGGGAGGGGCAAGAGAGAGGAGCCCAGACTCTGGGCTGGCCTGCCCCTCCCCTGAGCTGGCTGTTCCTCCCTGGTGGTGGGGCAAACCGGCCAAGAGGGGAGGCCAGTTGTGCTCCCAGCCGCCCCCTGCTGCCCCCCCCCAGCTTCCTTTGGTTTTGCGCTGAAAGCAGCGGAGAGGGGGCAGGGAACAGAGCAATTGTGGGGGACCAGCAGTTCAGGCCCCGTGCTGCCCTGCTCACAGCAGGACAGCATGGAGCTTATGGAACAGCGGGGCCAGGGGCGATTGCTCCTCTCACCCCTCCCTTAAGGACAGCCCTGCCATTAATGACTACTTCTTGGAGCAGCTAATGCTGGCATCCACCAGGGAAGAAGTAATTCTCAATTTACTCCAAAGTGATGCAGAGGATCTAGTCCAAAAATGAATTAGCTAGACCGCATAGTAAAAGTCAAGACCCTACTTGAATCATGGGACGATTGTCCAAAAATTGCAGAGAAGCCATGGAAAGTCACAGAAAAGTAAAAATGGATCTTTTTATTTGTGGTAATAAGATTCATTATTAATTATTTTTCTGTGATTTTCCATTGTCAGCTGCCTGAGACAGAGCCTAGGGCTTATTCGAACCCACTTGTACTTTTGCCTCATCAGTCCCATACATGTCAGGGCTCCCACTGTCAAAACTGTAGTGGAACCCTAACATTGCAGGATCTGCAGTTCTGACAATATTTTGAATTAAGTAGGTCCTTAGCCATAATGTAGTTAAATTTAAAATCCTTGAGGGGGCAAGGGGAGAAATATCAAAGAGACCCACCAACAATAGCATTCAATTTTTAAAAAGAGAACTACACAAAAAGGAGGAAGCTGCTGAAACAGAAATGAAAAAGGACATTCACAAGAGTGAAATGCCTACGAGCTGCATGGAAACTTTAAAAAACATTACAGAGGCTCAACTATATGTATACCCCAACATAAATAAATAAAACCACCACCTTGATTAAATGGAGTAAAGGAGCTGGTTAGAGATGAAAGCATCTTTTAAAAATTGAAAGTCTAGTTCTACTGAGGAAAATTGAAAGAAACAATCTTGCAAGGGAAGGGTAAAAATATTATGAGGCTATCCAAAAAAGATTTTTAAGAACAATTAGCTACTGACCAAAAAAACCCTAGATGATTTTTTTCCCCCCCACACATCCCCACCCACCCAGTCAGAAACAGGCAGTTTGCCAAACAATCAGTGGGCCATTAGATGGATCAAGGCATTAAAGGAGCACTCAAGGAGGACTAGGCATTTGCAAAGAGCCTAAATGAATTCTGTTTATCACTCTTCATTTCAGGAGTATAGTGAAGGAGATTCTTGCACCTGAACCATTCTTATTTAGGTGACACATCCTAGGTCCTGTCCCAGCTTGGGATGTCAGGAAATGAAGTTTTAGAATGACTTGATAAATTAAACAGCAATAAATCACTAGGACCAGATGGTATTCACTCCAGAACTCTCAAGGAATTCAAATATGATTACTAATTATGGAATATAACCTATTGCTTAAATCAGCTTCTGTATCAGATGAGTTGAGGATAGTTAATGTAACTCCAGTTTTTTAAAAAGGCTTCGGAGACGATCTTGCCAATTACTGGACAGTAAGTAATTTCAGTGCCAGGTAAATTGATTGAAACTGTAGTAAAGAACAGGATTATCAGACATGAACATGATATATTCAGGAAGACCCAATACAGCTTTTATAAAGGGAAGTCATGCCTCACCAATACATTGGAATTGTCTGAGCCAGTCAACAACAAGACGTGGACAAGGTCGATCAAACAGATATAATGTATTTGGAATTATAGTGTTCTTTAAAATGTACTTTGGCAAGGTCTTTCTTCAAAGGCTGCTAAGGAAAGCCAGGAGTCATGGGATAAGAAGGGAGGGCTAATGGATTAGTTAACTGATTTAAGATAGGGAACACAGGCTAGAAATAAATCATCTGTTTTCACAATGGAAAGATGTAAATAGCGTGAATTTGTAATACAGACAGTGCTACTCAATATATTCAGAAAGGATATGGAAAAATGGATAAACAGTTAGGTGGCTGATTTTGCAAATGATACAAAGCTACTCATGACAGTGTATTCCAAAGCAAACCATGAAGCTCTACAAAGGAATCTCACAAAACTAGGTGACTGTGCAAAAAAAATGATAGATGAAATTGAATATAGATAAATATAAAATACAAATTGGAAAACATAATCCTAACTATACATACATAATGATGAGGTGCAAATTAGTTGTTACTGCTCCATAAAGATCTTGGATAGTTCACTGAAAGCACTTGCTCAGTGTACAGAAGCAATCAAAAAGCTAACAAAATGTTAAAAAAACCATTATGAAACAGATAAACAATATGTCAAAAATACCACAAATGCCTATATCAGGGGTGGCCAAACTTATGAAACTCAAGAGCTGCATAAGTCGATTATTAAACCTTCTAGAGCCGCACTGAGGCATATAACCACATACTTTTACCTATTCCAAAATCACTAAGCTTAAAATTTATTGCACACTTTAATTTTATTGTAAAAAGAGGACAAATATTGATCCTACTAATGTCAGATTCTAATAATTACTTAAGGTTATCATGAAAACTAGGCCTATACAGTAAAAACGTAGCTGTCGCTGGACGTAGAACACTGCAGGCTAGTGGCAGGTTTTTTTAAAATCTGGGCAGTAACTTGTCAATGCAGTACATAAAAGTTCTCACAGGTACTGATCTTTAAGTACTGCACAATGTTTTGATTTAACAAATTGCACTGTGGAATACAATGCTTCACGGCAGCAAATAATGCTAAAAATTGAAAGTAATCAACATTCAGTTTTAAACTTTTCTCCTTTGTATTTTCATTATTCAGTATTCCATGTCATGTTCAGGACTTGTAAAACATAATTTTAACTAAAGGAGTAAGCTGCATTAGGGCCTATGAGAAAAATCTAAACATGCCACAGCTTTCCCCACCATGCCACGCTTCCCCCTTCCCCCTGTTGCCGCATCCCCATCATCTCTTACCATGCTGCTGTTTCTCTGCTGTCCCCAATCATTGCTCACTTCTCCTGTTGTCTCCCACCATGCTGCCCTTCCCTCACAATGTTCCCTCTAAGCTGATTACAGTTTAGCAACTTTTGGATGCAGCTGAGCACAGGGACGTTGCTGGCCAGGGGAGGGACCTAGGGCACGGGCCCAGGCCCCGCCCCCTGGCCAGGGACAGGGACAGGCACCGCCGCAGGCGGGTAGGCCCCGCATCCCTGGCCAGGGATGGGGCAACTGCAGCCGCCACCGGCCAGGCCCCAGAACCCTGGTTAGGGATGGGGTTGCCGCAGCCGCCAGCAGCTAGGCCCCAGATCCCCGGCCAGGGAGGGGGCTGCCACGGCTGCAGGTGGCTGGGCCCCGGATCTCTGGCCCAATTGGGCTGGAGATCTGGGACACCAGCACAGGGGCTCGGGGCACGTGCCCCGGCGTGCCCAGTGCCAGCAACGCCTCTGGCTGAGCAAGTTCCCTCCCAGTTCCCCAACCCGGTGCCAGGCCCCTGCTCATCGGCTCCTCATATGCATCCATAGCTTGCTCAGCTGCATCATCAGCTTAGAAAGAACACTGCTTCTGTATCCTATAACAACTCAACTGCCCTGGGAAACACATTCCTGCTCCATACATGGCCCAACACTTGTCCTTCAAAACAGGCTTGGTTTTGTGGAATAGGATTCTGCATAAAATAATTCTGAAGGGGGAGGAGGCTATGGAAAACAGCTCATCCCTAGTCCCAATGCCTCAGGGTCTCTGAAAAGCCTCAACTGTCCAGAGCTCCAAAGAGGTAACCATGTTAGTCTAGTTCAGCAAAACAAACAAGTATTTCTGTGGCACTTTTAAAGACCAAACACATTTATTTATTGCATGAGCTTTCATGGGAGAAATGTGATAAATAAATGGGTTAGTCTTTAAAAGTTCCACAAAACTTATTGTTTAACTGTCTAGATCTCGATCTACAGGTTTCTATAGAGTTGACAAGAAGGAGTAGGATTCTTCATTGGCTTATTCCTTCTCCTTCTGATACAATGGAAGACTTTTTAACCTGTTTTCCTGACTACTGTATTTGTAAAGGGAGGGCATGAGGTGCCCCTAAGTTTGTAAAGTGCTGTGGATGGGACTGAGCCTGCCATGGCATGTGGTGTAAGGTAAATACAAAACAAATAAACAAACCCTCCCAAACTAGCCAGACCAAAAGAAAATAAAAAATACAAAAGCACACACAAATCAATAAAGCAAAGCAAAATAAAATCCACACTGAAATCTAGGAAACAGAAAATAACTAACAATAATCTTTTAGTTCTTAAGTCCTTTAGAGCTTGTCTCCTCCCTGATCCCCTCAGTCACTTCCTTCATTGCCTCCATTCCCTGAAGTTCCTTTCTATCCTAAGAACTATCCCCATGGCTTCCCTGAGCTGCCCAGCTGATCCTCCCCCCAATCCCTTTTCTGAGCGGGGGCTGCTGCTCACTGCTCCATGGTTCCCCCAGCTGTTGGCCCCCTCTCCCCATCCTTCCTCTGAGCTACCTGCTGCTCTGTGGTCCTTCCTCCCCAGCCCCAGCCGCCCTCTGAGCTCTCCTCCTCCTCCCAGCTACCGGCTGCTGCTCCATGCTCTGTGCCTCCACCCCTCCTCTGAGCTCTCTGCTGCCAGCTCTGCTCCTTCTCCCCACCCTCCTCTGAGCTGCCGGCTGCGGAGCTACCTGACAGGCTGGAGATTTTAACTCCCCCAGCCTGAAGCAGCTCCCTGCTGGCAAGCTACATTTTTTCTTTGAAGAGCCGCGTGTGGCTCCCGAGCCGCAGTTTGGCCATACCTGGCCTATATATAAAATCACTGTATGCTCATACCTTGAATACTGTGTGCATTTGGGTCGCCCCATCTCAAAAAAGATATCAGACTTTGAAAAAGTACATGAAAGGAAACAAAAAAAATTAGGGGTATAGAACAGTTTCCACATGGGGCAAGATGAAGAAGACTAGAACTATTCATCCTGGAAAAGAAACAGATGGGGGGATATGATAGTGTAAGGTAGGCTTAGAAGCTGTGCCTAACAGCTTCTGAACTGAAAGTGGGGAGCAACAAATCTGCATGAGTCCAGTATTAGCATGGATACAAAGAGCACAATTAGCTGATTAGCATACTGGGGCAAAGCATAGTGGGTAATAGTACTTGGGGTTATTTTTCTCACAATTCTATCAATATCTGTAATTCTGCTACAGGGAAATATAAAATACTGTCCTTGTATAAACTGCTGCTCTTTGTTTGTTTCAAATCTGTCTGGGTTAGTTAAAGGGTAAACGCCAGCCCTACTTAGAAAAAGATTTGTAAGAAAGGCCTCTCGCATGTTTTAGCCTAAACTATAGGACAGAAGTAGGAGATATGAATTGTTTCTGTTGTAGCAATACCTCAGGTAGTATTTGCCTCCCTTCCTGTTGCTTTTTCTGTTCTTTGTTATAAAAGTAGCTGGTCACCAGCTCTGAAAAATTAAAAGAGCTGATAATCACTGAATTAGGGAGAATTCTTTCTCCCTGAGCTGAAAAGAAGCAATGGGATGACCAGCCAGTGGAGTTGGTGGGCAAGAGCAGCCAGTGGTGAGCTGGATGACATGAGGACCAGAGAGTAGTGCTGGGAGACAGTGGGCAGAGCCAGCTGACAGTGAGAGTAGCCAGCGGTGAGCTGGGCAACACGAGTGACCAGGGGGCAGTGCTGGCAAACAGCGAGCGAAGCTAAGGAACCTGTTCTAGAGGATGGAGTGAGCGACCAGTAGATAGCATCAGTGGACAGCTGGCGTGAAAGACACTCCCTATGTACCTTAGGGTGGTTGGGAGCCTAGTTAGCACTGATTCTCCAGATCAGTGCCAATTTTTCCATAAAATCTGTTTGTTCTGTTATGCGGTGTGGGTTATTGGGAACTTCACTCTATACTGTTTCCTAGATTAGTGCTGATCTCTGTTATTTGGCCTTTTCAATATTCCCTCTAAGGGGAGAGGGCAGCTGAGCAACTTTGGTTGCTCGCTGCGCTCCCCCTCCAGCGGGGCCTGCTGCACAGCCCCTCGCCCCGCTCCTGACAGCCCCCCCACAGCCGCTCGGCCCCCCCTCCTGGCAGCCCGCCCGCTCCCGCTCACCCCCCCCACTGCTCCTGACAGCCCCGCCTCCCGACAGCCCCCC